>JAMAKT010000001.1:1310247-1633323 GCA_023628415.1 Hypoxylon sp. PDH2405 | reverse complement strand
ATAAATAAATAAATAAATAAATAAATAAATAAATAAATAAATAAATTAATAAATAATTAAATAATTAAATAAATAAATAAATAAAATAAAAAATTATTTTTTTATAAATTAATTTTCTTTTAAAGAATTATTTTTTAAAAAAGAATGATTTTTATATTAAAAATTATTGTTCTCATTTTAAACCATATTTATGCACGGAATAATTCTCTTCTTTTTAAAATTATTCTTTTATACCTTATGTTTTCGTTACGGTAAATATGTAACTTTTAAATAACTTAGGTTTATTATATAAAATTCCCAGCTTATAAATACTTAATCGTTTAAGTTTTAAGAACTTATTAAATATAAAACTTAATCCTAATTAACGAAATAAAAGTTAATTCGTATTATAAAACATTTATTTAAGTTAAGGGTAGAAAAGCTACATTAAAAATAATAATTAAAATAATAATATTAAATTAATAAGATTAATTAAATTAATTAAATTAATTATCTTTATTATTAAATTAATTAAAATTCATTAATTAAAAATATTTTAAATTAATACTTTAAATAAATTAATTATTAAGCTATTTAATATGTTTAATAATTAAAAGTTTTATTAATAAACTTTTAACCTTATTAATTTATTAGCTTTACGATTTAAAGTTATTTAAAATTATAAGCTATATAAGTATATTATATTAATTTATTAAATATTTTAAATATAATATTTAATATTAATTAATATTTGGTAAAATTAAATAATTTAAAAGATTAGGAATTTTTTAAAATTAAGTTTAAGGCTAAATTAATTACCTTAAAATTGTGGAATTATATTAATTTAGAAAACGTTAACTTTAATGGTAATTAATTTAATATATGGTTAAAAGAATTAAATATGTTTTAAATTAATTTTTATTTAAAGCGTTAAAACTTAATGGTATTATAAAGTTAATTAATAAACGACTTAAGCGTTATTATATAAAGAAATAAAGTTAAAATAAAAATAAGATTAAGGAATGTTATAAAAATAATTATTAAAGGTAAAGCTATATATTTATTTAATCTTTCCTTATATAAAAAATAAATAAGATAATATAAGAATTAAATAAACTCCATTAAAAAGATAAAGTTATAAATCCTTTAAGAAATTACTTAAGTTTTTATATAATTATTTTATAATTTAAAATAAAGATTTAATACTTAATATAAGAATTTATATAATTAGTTTAGTTTAAATAAAGATTAAATTTATAATAAAATTAAAGATTAATATAAAAATATTATTAAGTTATTTACTAAATATTTTAAAGATTAAAATGCTTAAATTTAAAAATAAAAAATAGTTATGGTTATAAGTTAAAGTAAAAACCTAACAATTATTAAGAATAATAAAGATTAGTTTAATGATTTAATTAAAGTAATTAACCTTAATTTTTTAAATTAAGTGAATAACTTTTAATTTATTAATAAGCCTTAAATTATTAATAATATTTTATTATATAAAAAAGTAGTAAATTTATTAAAAGAATAAAATAAGTTATAAGATAATAAATTTAAAGTTAAAATAACTTAAGGCTTATTTAAATTAATATATATTAGTAAAGAATATAATAATATTAATTAGTTAATAATAATAAAGGTATTATATAAGAAATTTAAGAATAAAAAAGGTAATGCTTTATTTAAAAGAAAGAGAGTTAATTTTAATAATAATAGCTTTATTAATTACTTAGCTTATTATAATAGTTATAAGCTTATCGAGTATTATTATATTTTCCTTAATAAAAAATTAAAATGGTTTAAAAAGAATTTAAGAATTAAGTGTATAATAAATGGTAATTTAACTAATAACCTTAACTTAATTAATGAGATTAAAAAGATTAAGGATTAATGAAAAAGAGCTAATAATTAATTAAGTATAAAAGTTAAATAGTACTTATTATTAAGAGCTTTATTTCTAATAGGCATACCTTAAGAAGCTTTTTTAATTAGTTAATATCCCTTAAAAAATTCTATTATCTTTGATTTAAAAATGATTATTTATATCTTTAATTAATTATTAAGGTTTTTTAATTTTAAATAAATAAAAAAGGGAAATTTTATTTTTATAGGAAATTAATATATTTTTATATTAAGATATAATAACGTTAACATTTTAATTAATAAGGATTTATCTTTTAAAATATTATAATTATAAAACGTTATATATTGTAAAGATTTTATTTATAATTTAATATCCCTTTATTTCCTTAAAAAATAAGGATATTAGTGGGATAATTACTTTAATAAAATATATTTATAAAGATTAAATGGCTTAATTATATATAAGTTAATTAAAAAGTTTAATTAATTTATTTTAAAATATATTCCACTTAAAATAATAATAGCATTTTTCTTTATTCGATGTAATAAATTTAATTTATACATTAAAAAATTAGTGAAATTAAGTAATATAATATATTAGTATTTTTAAATAAATTATTTTAGCTTATAAATCTTAAAGTATTTAATTAATAATTTTATAAGAGTAAAAATTAAAGGCTTAATTATAATGGAATATAATGCTTATAAAATTGTTAAAGTTAAAAAGTAAATTAAATAATAGGAAAGGAAGTTAAATAATAAGTTAAATATTTAATTAATAATTAATTTTTATTTTATTTAGAAAAATATTAAAAAATATATAAATTTAATGTTAATTATTAATTATTTTATTAAATATATCTTTAATTTTTACCTTTATAATTATAAAATATTTACTATTATTAAATTATTTAAGTCTTTAATTAATATATTTAAAATTTAATATAGTATTAAGTTAAGAGTTTTAAAATGTAATAATGAAATTATAAATAAATAAATAAAAGTAAAAGAATATTTAAAAAGCCTTAACATGAAAATTAAGCCTTTAGTATTATATTCTTAAGTTTAAAATAATATTACTAAATGTTTAAAGAATATAATTAAAGATAAAGCTTATATAATAAAAACTAATTTTAAGTTATTATATTTCTTATGAAAGGAAATATATTAAGTAATGGTATATTTATATAATTAAATGTTAAAATATATATATAATTAAAGATTCTTATATAATTAATTTTATATATATATTAATTAATATTTTAACATATTAGTTAAAAAGAATAAGCTATAATAAGCTTATTTAAAAGTATATAATTATAAGGCTTATATAATAACTTTAAAATTTATAAATAAAATTAAAAGATTATAACGTTTAAATTTAAAAACATAAATTAAATATTTAATTAAATATAATTTAATTAATATTTATAAAGTTTAAAATCCTTTAATAAATAAAGTGGTATAATTAAAAAATATTATGTTTAATAAAAATAAAACTTTTATAAGATTAATTAATAATTTAAAGGATAAATTATTTAAGATAAACATTTAAAAATATAAAACTTTTATATAATCATTATTAAATCTTATTAAAAACGTTAAATATAGTTAAAGTTCTTAAAAAGAAATAAGCTAACATTAATTTAATTAAAATAAGGAAATAAATAAAATAAAATTAAACGTAATTATTAAAAAATTAAATATTAAAGAAACTTTATTAAAAAAAACCTTTATTTATTATTAATTAAATATAAGAATTAATTACCCTTAGTATATTAAGGCATAATTTAAGCTATTATTAACGCTAATATTTTTATTTCCTACTATTTTATTCTTTGTAATAATCCCATTTATTATAATATAAGAAATAAGATTTATACCTTATATAATAACCATATAAATAAAAACTTAAAAGTTAGCATTTAATTTTAATTAAAAAGGTATTTATATAAGAGATTTATATAATAAAAAAATAAATTAAACTAAATTCTTAAAATTATTAAAAAAGCTTAAATTTATTTATAAATAAGATTTATTAAAGTTTCCAAAATTTTATAAAAATATTAAAAAATATTAAATAAGAAAATACTTTAAAGAAACAGAAAAACTACACCTATAAAGTTATAAAGAAATAAACACTTAAATAAAAGTTTTAAAAAAAGATATAAATTATTAAGAGAAGTAAATCCTAGGTTATATATAAATATATATTTATAAAATTAATAAATATAACCACTTTATTAAATATAAAACATAATTAATGATACGAAGCAATTAATAATAAATAAATAATAAGGAAATATATGCATTAATATTAATAAAAAGGTTATTTCGAATATTTATAATAATAATAGTTAAATTTAATTTAAAACTTATTTAATATAATATAATTAATGCTTTTATTAACGTTAAAATAAATTATAATATATATATGAAAATGTTATTAAGTTACAAAAAGTTAAGGATAATTTTAAAGATTTTAAAGGTATTTTATAAACTTAAGGAATTACTTTTATTATAATAAAGAAAATTAATAAAGTTATTAAAAAAGTTAAGTTTTAATTTAATATTTTATAAATTATATATATTTAATTAAAATAATATATTAATTTTCTTTTATATTAATAATATCATTGTTATATATAAAAAGAAATAAGAAAATATAATTATAAGGTTAATATAATAATTTTAAAGTTAATATTAATTTTTAAAAGGTAATAAGCTTTAATAATTCTTAAGGATTAAAATAATTAAAGATTATAATAAGAAATTTATTTAGCTAAGTTAATTAATTTATTTAAAAAAATATTTAATTTAATAATTAAGGAAAATATTAAAAGTTATTAAAATTTAATAATAAAAGAAAAGCTATTACCATTTAATAAAATAACATTTAATTAATTAATTTAAAAATATTAAAAGAAAATTAAATTAATTTTATATGTAATAATAATTACAAAATTAAACATTATATTTATATATTTTTAATTATTATAATTTAATAATAACTTAAACTTTAAGCATTATATTATTATTAATTAAATTATTTTTTACTTATAATAAATTAAATATTTAATATTTTAATTAAAAGATAAAAACATTTTTAAAATAATTAATAATATTTTATTTATTAATAATATTTTTAATTATAAAAGTTTATAAGTATACATAATAAAGTTATTTAAAGTAATAATAAGTTAAAAAGTTAATAAATAAAATATAATTATTATATTAATAATAAAAGTTAAATTATTAATATTATATAATTATTATGGTGTTGGAGCTTTTATATAATTAAATGGTATGATTTATTAAGTAAAAGGAAGCTTTATTCCTAATAAGTAGTACGTTTTAAATATATGTATAGAATTGCTTATAAAATTACGTGTAAAAGTATATAATTTAAATCTTATATTTTATTTATAATATATTTCTTAACTATATATAACTTAAGATTAAGTTATTAATTAATTTAATAATAGCTTAATTAGCTTTATTTAATTTTTCCTAGTGTGTTATATAATATGTTAATTAAGTATATAATAAAAGAAATAAATAAATGAGAGAATGTTTTACCTTTTTATTTAAAGAATAACGCTTATATAACGTAATTATCTTTTTAATAAAATAATTAATAAAATAACTTTAATAATTTTATATAAAAGTTTAAAATATTATAGTTAAATTAGTAATAATTTTTTAAGCGTGTGTAAATAGCTTTACGATTCTTTGGAACGTTAAAATAGCTTATATAAAGCTCCTTTAATTATTTATATATGGCTTAGCTTTATTATAGGCTTTTTTAAATTTTTTTTTAATCTTATTTTTTAAATTATTTATAAATAATTTTATTTTTAATTATTTCCTTTTTTTAATTTAATATATCTAATAAATACATTAATAACTTCGTTAAAGTTTAAGTAACTTATTAAGCTAAGCTTATTATTATTGCTATTATTATTGTTGTGGAGGTTAAATTATTTACTTAAGCTTTGTTAATTATTTTAATATTTATTAAGTTTAAATTATTTATTTTTATTGCGGCTCTAGTAATTATTAAAGTAGTTATTTTACCAATTATTCCTTTTATTACTTTTTTAATTATTCCTTTAGTTACTTTTACGAATATTCCTAACTTACCATTTATTAATTCCTTTAAGCATATAATTATTAAGCTTTTCGATAATAATAATAATAATGGTTTTAAATCTTTTATTAAACTTTTCATTAATAATTTCCTTATTTATAAACTATTAATTAAAATGAAGGAGTTATTAAACTATTTTTTAATAATTCTAACGTTTATAAGTAATTATAATATTCTTATAAATAATAAATTATTGGTTTTATTATTTACTCTTATTACTAATAAGTAAATGGCTTTTTTTCTTACTTTTTCTTATGCTTTAATTATTATTCCTTTAATATTTTCCTTAAGTGTTTATAAGTATAAGGAAAAGGTTATTATTTTAAATAAAGTTTAACATATTTTATTTTTATAACCTTATAAAGTTATGTTTATAATGATTATTTGGGGTAATTATCTTTTAATAATTCTTTGTAAGCATGTAACTATGAAAAGTAAAAAGTTTTTAAAGATTTATTAAAATAACTTATGCCACATATATATTAAAAACGTATTAAATAGTAAAATTAAATATAAATATAAGGATTTATTTAATTTATAAAATAATTAATGTGTTAAATATAAAAAAGGTTATAAGTATAAGTTTATATAAATTATCTTAAACCTATTAATAATTTAATTTTAATATTTTAATTATAATAATAAATATATTAAGCGTATTTATTAACATTTATAGTGTAATATTTTAAAAGGGATTACCTTTTTAAAGCCTTATATAAATATTTACGTTTTCTTAATTTCTTTTTTAAATATTAAAATTAATTAATAAATAATTAAATATAAGTATTACATATAACCATTTAAATATTTATTTAAGGCATTTATTATAATCTTAAATCATTAAATATTAAGTTAAAGAATAAGGTAAAGCCTATAAAATCCTTTAGTAATAATATGCTAAATTTTATTAAGTATTAAAAGGGTAATTTTAATAATAATAATAAAAATAATAATATAAGAATTAATTTAAGAGTTATTAATAAACTATCCAAATTAAATATTACTTTAAAAATATTAATAAATAAAGTTTTATAATTTATATATATATATTTAAAAGCTTTTAATTATCTTCTAAATTATTTTCTTATTTAAGATTTTTTTAATTTTAATAAGGTTTATTAAGTTATAAAATAATATACTTTATTATATATAATTCCTAAATAATATTATAATATATGCCTTATTTCTTAAATATATTAAGAATATATGTTAATTTCTTAAATTATTTACATTTATTACTAAATACCGTAGCGGCAACACACGGGATTTAGGAACCGTTCTAAAATTAAGAATCGTTATATTTATCGCAATAATATTTATAAATATAACGCGTGCCTTTAAAAAGAATAGTTTTAAAATGAGAGCTTTTGATTGGTTAAAAAAGAGAATAAGTAAGGTTAAACTTTAAAAAATTAGAAAATTACAAAAGGTAAAACTCGAACCGGCAGCCCTATAATAAGTGCGAAACACACACACAACCACTAAGCTATCGGTCGGGTAGCTAATCCTTTCGATTCGTTGAAAATTCAGTCCGTTATTTTTCTACATATTCTTTTTCCAAAGAATTCCTAGCCCCACATTTATTATCCAATCAAATACGATAATTTAAAAACCATTTCTAATATAAGAATCATTATGCTTTAAAAACTATACCCAAAAACGGTAGTTTGCCGCTACGGTAATTAATTATTATCTTAATTATTTCTTATATTTATTTAAGAAGGGGTTTTCTACATTAAATTATTATAATTTTTCTTCCCTATATAAAATCTTTATAATTAAATAATAAATTATTTTATCTTATATTTAAATATCCCTTAAATTTAAAGCATATTTAAATTAAGCTTTTAATTTATTTTATTAATTATTCTCTTACATTTTTAAATTATATTTAAGTAATTAATAAATATTTTAATCGTTATAACATTTATTAAAAAAAAAACCAAAACTTTTAAATATTTTAAGGTTACTTTATATGTTATATATTACTATAACCTAGAAAAAATATAAGCTATTTATTTTAATAATAAAAAAGCTTTATAATAATTATTAATAAATAATAATTCTCTTATTGGTATTAATAATTTAAAACTTAATAAAATTAAAAAACATATAATACCACTTACCAAAACAAACTTTATATTATTTAATGAAATAAATCCTATTATTAGTTTTAATATTTATAAAGATATTAATATTATAATATTATTTATTAAAATAAGTTTTTTATTATTTAATAAAATATGTTTTATCATTATAGTTAATTTTTTATTAGGTAATTTTAAAGCTTAAATTCCATCCTTTACTCTTAAAAATTTATTATAACCTTTTAATATTTCCTTTACTTAAAAAAATACTTAATTTTTTATTAAAGCGTTTAAATATATGCCTTATTTAAGATATATTAAAAGTATATTATTAGGTTATTTTTATACACTTTATAATAATATATTTTATAATTATAATATTAAGTATTAACTTTATTTTAATAAATATTCTTACGTTAATTTATAAATAATTCCTTTTATTATATTAATAAATTTAATTATTAATTAATATATATATAAATTAAATGATTTAATTATATAATCTATTATTTATTAACTTTAAAGAACATTTTTAATTTATGGTATAATTTATAATATTTCTATTATTTAAATCTTATAATATATATTATTTACTTTTTTAAAATATAAGTATTTAAATAATAAAGGTAAAGCTTAACCTATAAGTATAGCTTAAGTTAACCCCTTTATATTTAATTTTTAATTTATTTATTAAGAGGAAGATAATAATGATTAGGAAATGAATAATATAAGTAATATAATTTATAATAAAGTTATTTAAAATATTATTTAATCTTTTAAAATATTTTATTAAGGATATATTTTACTTATTATTATATTATTATATTTTATATTTTATATATTAATTTATTAATATAAAATAATTAATAATATTATAGGTTATTTATATAAATTTCTTAATTTTTTATTAATAATTTTTAAATATCTTATAAATTTAATAATGATTTAAAATATTTAAACCCTTATTTTATAAGATTCTTTATTAATTTATTAATAAGTATTTAATTTATAAATAAATAAAGTACCTTAAAAATCCCTAAAGTATATTCTTACTATAATTATATATTTTATATATTAATATAATAAAGCTTTATATTAATCCTTTCCTTTTCTTTAATAATTAATTTAATTATTTATTAATTATTATTATAAATCTTCTATTTATTCCTTAAGTTAATTTATATATTCCTAAACAATTATTATAAAGCCATTACTTCTTTTATTATATTTAATATATTAAATAGTTTAGCTTTCATTATTAAAGTTAATATTATTAATAAGTATATTATTTTTTAGGCTATTAATCCATTATATAAATTTATAATTCATTTATGGGATAATTATTTGGTTTTTATATTATTTATAAATGATACATTACTTATAATTATTAAAGCTTAAGCTTTAATATTCTTACCCCTATATATAATATATAAGATATACGTTATATATAAATACCTTATTACCTAATTAATTATTACCATATATTTAAGTATAGGATTTATTAAATAATAAAAGAATTATACAATTACATATATAATATTTAGCTTAATTATTATAATTATATAAAGAATAAATCTTATATGCTCTTAGAAAGTTTTAACATTTGCTTTAAGAACTTCCCTTATATTCTTAAAAAGTGTTTTAAAGGGTAAAGGAATTAATAATATCTAATTTTTATTAATTAAGTTAAACTTTTAAACAATTTTCTTAATATATTTATTATAAAGTAATATAATAATATGTTACTCTTTATCTTTAATAATCTTAATATTAAGATATTAATTAATTAATTTTTAATCTTTTATTTTATATAAGCTTTTAAAGTGGTTAATTATCTTTTATACCTTAATTATATACTTAGGAATATTAATTATTAATATATTATTTATATATATTAATATGTAAACTTTCTAATTAAATATATAAAATAAATATAGCTTTTTTAATAATATAATAAGCTCTTTAAATATTAAGGTATTTATTATTTCTTTATACCATAATAAAGGAAAGTTGTATAATTTATATAATGTTTTTAATAGCTTTATATATTTCCCTTCTTTATTTTTATATCCTTTTAAAAGTTATATAGTAATTAGTTTTTTCCTTATTTAGAAAGTATTTATAAATGTATTCTTTATATTAAATTGTTATATATTCATATTAAGTTTTATAGTTAACGTTATTATAATGTGAAAAGATTTTATTATAAGCATTATAATATATATATTTTAAAGTGTTAAGTATTAGAGATTACCTTATATTATTAATTATAATTTACATTTCTTTAAATAGTTATTTTTATTAAATTTATATATAAATATTTATTTTAAAAAGAATAAGGTATTTTTTACTTTATTTTGCTTTATTATATATTATATATCGTTCTTATTAAATGCTTAAATTTTTTCCTTAACATTTTCTTAAAATTATTTGTTTAATAAGTAATTAATTAGCTCCTTATATTTTTTTAATAGTGATTTTAAGAGTTTATCCCAATATATCTTTAATTTATTTAGGGTTACGTTAATTCTTTTAATATTCTTTTAATATATTATTATAAAAATCATTATATATAATATTTAATATTTATAATCTCTTTAATATAAAGTTTCCTATTAATTAGGTAGGAATATTTCTAAGAAATTAAATTATTCTAATTTAATAAATAGGATAATTATATCTTTATCTCCATAAATTAAAGTAATAAAGGTAAAATTACTTAAATTTCTTTCTTTAAATTTTTAACTTTTAAACTGTTTATTTCTATATGGGGATTTAATAGGCTTTATTATAATATATGGTATTGTTTAAAAATCCTTAAGGCATCCTTTACTATGTTATAATAATAATGCTAATATATTACTTTCGTTTATATTATTAACGTTTTCTCTAATATTTATTAAGTATAGTTATTAATTAAATATTTTCTCTTTAAAAAAATTCTCTTTTATAAGGCTTATAATCCCTTAAAATATTTGCTTAATATTTGGTGGAATATTATCCTCTCCTATTCCCAATTTTAAGGTTCTTTTAAGGGTTAAAAAATTCGTCCATAAATTATCTCCTTTTTTATTAAGCTTTTCTTCATTTAATATATTATTTAAATCTAAATCTAAATTTATAAGTATTTTTATAAAGTTTTAAACTTATAATTAGTTACTTAATTATTCCTTTATTATAATATTCCCTAGTTTAATAGTTTATTTAAGTTCTTAATAACTTTATAATTTTATATCCTATAAATCTAATACTTTAAATATTCCTTTATATATTAATTATTTTTTAAATTTATTTATTTTATTAATTTAAAGTATTATTAAGTTAATTATGAAGCGTTTAAATTCTAATATATAAAAGGTTTCTTTATTAAATTATATATCCTATATAATAATTATTCTTTTCTCTTTAAGGATTTATATTTAATATAAATTAAAAGCTTAGTATCTTATTAAATACCTTATGTAAACTTTCTTCATTATCTTAAATATTCTCTTATTTATATTATATTTCCTTTTTTCTTTTAATAAATACGCTTTATAACCATAAGTATATAAATCATTTTAATTAAAACGTAAGTCATTAATAAGCGCCTTAAAGATTTCTAAGGTATAAAATCTAAAGTATTATTTAAATTAATTATTAAATATTTTAATTAATAAATATATATAGTATGTAAAGCTTAAGCTTTTATTAATTAATTAAGCTATTATTAAAATATTCTTAAGTTATAAATCTTTTAAAAATCCTACTTTAAATAATATTTTAAATGTATAATTCATTATTTCTTAACTTATTTATTTTATACCTTTAATAAATTTATGTATATAACTAAGTGAAATTTTTAAATTAATTCCCTTTTATTTAACTTATCGCTTAAATCTAATTACCCCTTAATATAAAAATATAGTGCGTTTATTATTACTTTATATTTTATATATATTAAATTTAAATTATCTTTATATAATTCTTTTAAATAATTAAAGTTATATAGTTATTATTATTTAATTCTTATTTATAAAAGGAAATATAAAAAGTATTTTATTATATTTATTCTTAATTATAAGCAATATTTATAATCCCTTATATCCTTTCTTATAAAAAAATAAGTCTTAAATAATTCTTTAAAAAAATCTAATTAAATATCTTTTTAACAATTTACAATTAATGATTTAATAAATATATATAATTATATAATATTTATATTTAATTCTAATAATTTTATTAATCTTTATATTTTAAGCTTTATATATTAACGTTTAAAGAATTTCTAATCTTAAATACTTTAAGCGTTTATATCAAAGATCTTCTAAATCTTTTTATAACCTTAATAAATCCTTATTAAGTCATTATATATTATATTTTTAATTAATTTTTAATATATTTATTATTCTAACCATGCTAATAAGTATATTTAATAGAATAATTATTACAAATATTAAAGGAATAAATAAATAAATAAAAATAAACTTATATTTAAAAAAAATTAAATTATATTTATATATAAATTATTTTATTATATTATTCTTTTTTAATATATTAAAATATAAAGTATAATCCTATTTATTATACCATATACTTATAAATTAAAGCTTAACCTTAAAGATAATATTTATATAAAATCCCTTTATTATTACTATATTTATTAATATTAAATTGCATATATTAAGCCTTAACTTATTTATAAAATACTTAAAGATTAGCTATTTTTTTATCTTAAAGATTAAAAAGTTTATAATACTTATTTAAATTATATTTTATTTATTAATAAATTTAAATAAGCTTAATATTAAAAACTTTTAATTATTAATTAAATTAATTAATTCATAATTATTTATTATTATATTCTTTAAAAGTAAATATTTTTTAATTTTAAATATAGCAAATATTCTAAAAATTATATAATCTTTAATAAATTACTTCATAAGCTTTAAGCTCCTTTATAAAAGATATAAGTTAATTAATATTACTATAATATTTCCTAACCAATCATTACCTTTAATTTCTTTCTTTTCTTAATAAAAAGTTCCCTTTTTATAATAAACTTCTTTAACTTTTTACCTATAAGCATTAATTTTTATTCTTAATTACTTTTAAATAAGCATTTAATAAAATATTTAAATTTCTTTACACCGTTCATTGTTTAATTATTTAATCTTATGATTAATTTTATTAATTATAATAAATTAAAATATTTTACATTCCTTAAGAATTTACCCATATAATTTATTGCTCTTTCTTTAATAAAAATATTAATATTTAATTTATTATTTATCATTCTTAATAAATTTATTATAACTTTATTAGATTTAAAGTTTATTTCATTTCTTTAAATTGTAATAAATTATATTTTAAACCCCTTTTTATTTATATTAATGTTTTAAAGATATAATTAAATATTTTATAAAGTGATTTATTAATTAAAAGAAAATATTAAATGCCCTAATTAATTTATTTAAACCATTATTTAAAATTAAATATAAGTTTATAATAGGATAAATCATACTCCCATTATCTTAAGAAAAGCCTTAATATTAAATAATCTTTTTATATTAAATAAATGATAAGCTTTTATTTTTTTATATGCTTAAGTATATTTAAACATTTATATTAATAATGAAAAGCTTAATATTCTAACCTTTATAAATATTTTATAATATTTCTTTTATATTTAAATAAATATTCTAATATGTAATAATATTAAATTATCCTTAAAGATTTTAATTATACTTTATAAATTATATCATCCTTAATGTTATAATTTAAATAATATAACATTTATAATTCTTAAATTAATTATCTTTTTAATCTAAATTAAAATATTTATATAATATTCTTTAATTAAATTATATTTCTTTTTATTATTTTTCTAATTAAATAAAACTATCTTAAAGAAAGTTTATAACTTAATTTTATTTAATATCTTTGGTTTTAAAACTTTTAAGATTATAATAATATTTAACATATTCATTAATAAACTCTCTAAGATTAATTAAAGCATTAAAAGTATTAAAGCGTTTAATAATTTACTTATTTTAATTTTAAATGCTTATATATATATTAAAAAATATAAATAAGTTACTATAATAACTATTTAATATATGTCTTAATTTTTCTTTACATTTTCTATAGCTTTAACCACTTAATGATTATACTTAATAAAGTTATTAACATATTTATTAATATGCTTTTAAATTTCTTTCTTTACAATAAAAATTTAAATAAATTTTAAGCCTTTTATTAATTTATTAAATTACTTAAGATTAATATACTATCACACGTTATACTCCTTTATAAATTATACCAAATAATAATATTAATTTATAAAATCATAAATGTCCAAACATTTAATATATTTAAGAAATTTATTAAGGATTTCTATAATTAATAAAGTTAAAATATAATTTACTTTTAAAAATTAATTAAATAATTAATTCTTTAATAAAGAAAAGAAATAAAATTTTTAAAATAAATTTATATATAAAAAATCACTTAAAGTATTAACACTAAATACTTTTAAGCTTATAACTATTACATAATCATTATAATACCAAAGCTCTTATATAATTAAATAATATAATTTATTAAGTAAAAGGAAGCTTTACTCCTAATAAGCAACGCGCTTTAAATATACGTATAAAGCTACCTATAAGATCACATATAAGAGCATATAATTCAAATCTTATATCTTATTTATAACAATTAACTTTTATATAAGTAATAAAAGAAATAATATTTTAAATTAAATTAATTAAAAAATTAAAAGTTATATTAAATAATAAAACTATTATAATTAAATATAATAATAAATAAATAATATAATTTATTAAAAAAAATATTAAGAAATTTTAAATAAAGCTTAAGTATATAAATATATATAATTATTAATTACGATAAAAAGTAATTAAAAATATTAAATAAATAAAGTTTATTAATATTACTTAATAAAAGAATATAATTATATAATTATAAATATAAATATAATTATAATTAATTATATATAATATAAGTTTATAAAAGCGTAAAGTAAAGTTAAATATAATTATATAAAGCTTTTAAGCTTTAACGTTAAGTAATTAATTACGTAATCGCGATTTTAATAATTAATATTTTTAAGTAATATTTTTAAATAAATAAAAAAAAATATATATTATATATATAAAATAATTTTTTATATATATACTTTGTTAAATAAATAAGGTTTATTAATATTACTTAATAAAAGGATATAATTATATAGTTATAGGTATAAATATAGTTATAATTAATTATATATAGTGTAAGTTTATAAAAGCGTATAAAGTAAAGTTAAATATAAATGTACAAAGCTTTTAAGCCTTAACGTTAAATAATTAATTACATAATTATAATTTTAACATTAATAACTTTTTTTTTTTTGGTTTATATATTATACGTTACATAGTTAATAGGGATTATATTTATTATTATAATTTTAAGAACGTAATATAATAAAGAGCTCTTTAATTTTTTTCTTTTTTTTTTTCCTTTAAATTAATTTAATCAAAGTTTATTTATAATAATGTTTATAAATCCCTTCCTTTTAACCATAGTTTTTTTTATAAATATTAATCTTTATTATTCTTTATAAGCTTAATAAAATCCTTTATATAATGCTTTTTTAATAAGTTAATAATTTAATTTAGTGCGAGATTTTATATTAATGTTACTATTATAATTTTATATATTAACGTAATAAAGATATAAATAATTTTTATTATTATAAAATAAATAATAAATATATATTATATTTATTAATTTATTATTAATTAATAATAATAACTTTAATTAAATATAGTTAATATATTATAATATAAAAGTTATATATTAATTTACTAGCTTATTATGCTTATATTATTTAAGTAATAGTTAAGGTTATTTTTAATAATATAAGTAAACGTATAATGAGTAATATTTCCTAATAATATTTTATTTTCTTTTCATTTTTTCTAATATTATATAAAATGTTATTAAAAATGTGTAACGGGAATTAAAAAAGTGCTTAAATTAAATTAAAAATAAAAATAATATAAGTAAGTTTTATATTATTTGTTATTATTATAAAGGTATTTAAAAATGTGGTAATTATTTAATAAATATTATTAAGGATATTAAGGTTAAGTTAAAGATAATTAACATTAAATTTTATTATTTATATAAGGTAATAATATATATTATTAAAATTTATAAATTAATTTTTGCTAGTAATATTAATCATTTTTAATTTTATAATGCTTTAACCTTTAAACCGTTTTCTTTATTACTTTCTTTATTATTATTCATATAAAGTATTATTAGCATATTAATATATTTATGTTTTTAAGTTTTCTTTATTTTTTCTTAATTTTATTACTTTCCTAATATATTTAATTTATTAATTTTAATCTTTTTTAACTTAATCTTAAAGTTTTAGCGTAAAATTATTAATGTTAATAAAGATTTATAATATTTTGTTAGTATTTAATTTAATTATTACGTTTACTAAGTTATTTTTATTATGAATTTATTAAATGTTAAATATTTCTTATTGCTTATATAATTGTTATAATGATATAATATTAATTATTAATCTTTTTTCTTTAATTATGCTTAGCTTAATAAAATATTTATAAAGTAAAAATAAATTAATGCAAATAATAATTGGAATAATTATAAGTTTTAATTTCTTAAATATTAATATAATTATTATGTTAATAATAATTCTTATATTAACATTATAAATTATAGCATAAATTTTACTTATTAAAATGCTTTAAGTAATGCGTTAATATTTCATAGAATTTTAATATATTAAGTTTTTCTTTATTATAAATAATTTATTGTAGTTGGTTTTATTACCAAAGAAAATTTTAAAACTAAATTAAAAATTAAAATCCTTATTATTAACAAATAATTCGTTAATAAATATATAAGCTTTAACATTAACTAAATTAAAAGGAATATAATATAAGCTATAATTAAAGTTATTAAGTTACTATTATAATCGTTTATTAAGTTTAATAATTTTTTCTTTTCTAAGCTTATAATGTTAAGTTGTTTTAAATAGGTTAAACATTACTTTTAATTAATAAATTATGATAATATAAACGTTATAAGTTTTTTATTATATATATTATTATACTAAATCTTTAACATTAGTATTAACAAATTCGATTTTTTTACCTTATTTCTTTTAGCGTAAATATAAATTGCCCTTAGCTAAGGTTAAAATATAATTATTAAAAATAATTGGTTTATTAGTTATAAGGTATATTTTTAGCTTTATAAGAAGCTTTACTTTCTTTAACTTATTATCTTTTATTTAGTTAAATATTTTGTTAAATATATTTAATATATTGTTTATTTATATAATAATAAAGTTAAATCGCTTTATTAAATTTAAAATTAATAAGTAAGGGTTATAAATTAAAATAATTATATTTAATTTTTCTTTATAATGTTTAAAATATATAGCGAATTAATATATGTTTATCTTTACAACTTTATAAATTAATTAGAGTATAATTATAATAATACCTTTAAAGTACTTATAAATTATTTTTAGTAGTAACTTTACTAAGATTATATGTTTTAAAAATGTTTTAAATTACGTATAAGCTTAAATTATATTTCTTAGCTATATAATTATTTTATTTTACATTAGGAATAATGCGAGTATAGTAATAATACGTTAATTTAAACATTATATTATTAATAATTAAGTTAAGATTATTTTTTTATTAAGGTTATTATAACCTTAAATAATAAGTTAGAACTTTTTATATAGTATATTAATAACTTTGCCTTTAATTTCGCGTATAATTTATAAGTTAAATATATAAGTAATGTTATATTTCTTTTCGTTATACTTTATAAATTTAAAAACGCTTTTTTTAATAAAGCCTTTAATTTCCTAAGTATTTAATATTTCGAATAGTTTTCCTAAGGTTGTTATTTTATTTTTCTTACGTAGTTAAATTATAAGTTATTTATTAGTTATTTCTTTTGAAAATATGTAATTAGTATTACTAATTATAACCTTTAATTTATTTTTACTATTAAGAAGTTATCCTTAATGTTTTTTTTAAATAAGTGCGTTAATATTAAATATGTATTTGTTTTAATTATTATTAAGTTTAGGCTTAAATTTATAATTATTATTTTATGGTGTGTTAATTATTTCGTTATAATAATATAGTTTAATAATTATAATATGAAAATTAACTGGTTTTTTATTAATTTTAATGGTATATATTTTACTATTTTATATGATTAGCTTATAAGGTTTTATTTAACCTTTATTTTCTTAATACATTTATACCTTAGATTATAAAGGTAGGTTTATAGTGTTAAAAATATTCGGGTTATTTCTTATACTAAGTACGTTTATTACTTATTGTTTTGCCTTTAATTTATAAATTTTATTTATTGCTTTTTTAATAGTTGTAATATGTGTAATTATTAAGGGTATAAGTGGTAAACTTTTAATTAATTAGGGATAAGTATTAAAGATAAGTAATGTAAGAATTAAACCGTTTAGTTTTGTTATGTTATTAATGGCTTTTATAATTATTTATAGCATATAAGCTGGGTTTACTTATATTTCTTAAAGGTTTCTTAATATAACTTTGTAAGTTTATTATAATAAGTTATAATAGCGTTTAAGTTTTCCAATTAAATTATATGCTTTAATAAGGACTTTTTTAATTGTAATTAATATTACTTTTATATTTATTGTGAACTTATTTATTATAAAGTTAATACCGGTATTAAAGATAAGTTTATTAAGTGGTTTTAAATAGTTATTAATTTATATTATTTTTAAGGTATTTTAAATATATTAGGTAGTTATATTCTTAAGGAATTTAATAGCTTAAAATATTATTATTTTATTAATGAAATGTAATATTAGCTTTATATTAAGGTATATTATATTAATATAAATAATATTATTAAAGTTAATATTATTCTTTATAATAAATTTAAATCTTTCGGGTATACCTTTATATAGTTAATATTAATGGTAGTATTTATTAATTTTATTAATAGTATTTTTATTAAGTTAATTATATCTTATCTTTTATAAAACGCAATAAAATTAGTTTGCCGTAAAATAACTAAATTATTAATAAATTTGTTAAAGCTTAACTTTTATTAAATAATAGTATGTAATAATACGTTTTTAATTACTTAATAGGAATTATGGATATTTTCATTTTTAAATAATAAGATAATCCTTGTTTTTATAAGTTAATATATTTTTCACATTATTTAAAAAAATATTAAATTAATTTATGTTATTAAAATATAATAGGAATAATATGTTTAATGGTATAATTTGAAAGGGGATGGTTTTAAATGATATAAGAACCTATGTTATTTTTAAACTTAACTAATTTAAGTTATTACCAAAATAAATCCTATATTATTTAACTATTATTATATTTAATATAATATTTAAGTAAATATGTTGTAAAGCTTTAAATTATAGTTAGCTTTTTAAGGATATATTAATAACATTAATATTAAGTAAGATACTTTAGAATTTAAGTAAATATTAATTTTTAAGGTAAAATAAAGTAATAAAGTTATTAATAATATTATTATTAAACGTCTTTATAAGGGTAGGTATTAATATAATTTCGATTATATTTTAAAATATATTATAACCGATAAAAGCATAAAAAGTTACTTAATTTACTAAGATAGTTATAATATAATTACTATTAATTATATTATAGTTAATAATATATTAAGTGAAAGTATATAAATATTCCTTATTTTCTACTTCCTTTTTTAATTTATTATAATTATTACTTTATAATATTTAAGCTTTGTAAGCTTTTTTATAATTACTATCATTACTTTTATAATTAAAGTTAAGTTTTTTAAAATTTATTAAGAATGTTTTAAATTTATTATTTGTTTATATATATCCACGTTTTTATATATAACGTTATTAAGTTATATATTTATTTTTACGCTTTTATAGGGTATATTTAATAAACTAATATCTTAATTTTTTATATATGAAATATTTCTTATTTTTATGTTTGTTATCGTAACGTTATTTTATTATATCGCTTTTTTAAGAGTAGTATTAATTACCTTCATAGCAATAATTAACCTAATATTAATTATTAAAAATGTTATAATAAGCCATTTCTTTCATTTAATATGCGATATTTATTATATTATAAAGATTTAAATAAATTTTTTTAAAAGTATTTACTAATTTAAAAATAACTATAGTAAACGTTAAATATTTTTAAACGATATTAATTATGCTTTTTTTAAGGTTAATATCTTTAAAATAATTAATAAATAAGCTTTTATAAATGTATTAAACCCTTTGAATAAACTTTTCTAAATATTTAGGGAAAGTTATATTTAAGTTTTCTTTTTTAATAGTATAAATTATTATAAATCTTTATTTATTTATGTATATTTATTAGTTTTTTATTATATGGAAAAAAGTCTTTAATTTTTTAATTATTATCTTAAAAAAAAGTTCTTTTTTAATTAAGTAATTAAAATAATATTATTAAGCTAATCCTTTTAATATTATTAAAAATGTTTCATTATATTTATTTTCCTTAACGTTAACTTTATAATAAAGATTTTTAAAGATTTTAATTTTCTTATCCATTATATTATATTTCGCATTATTAAACTTTTAATCTTTATTAATATATATCTTTATAAAATTTATAAGAACTTATAATAAAGTTATATATAACTTATATTTTTATATTAAAGGATTAACTTATTTTAATTAATAAGATTATATTAATTAATTAAAAGATAATAAATGTTTAATTAATAATATTAATATTTATATTATTAAGTTAAGTTTTTAAATTAACTATTACTTATATAATTATTAATATATTAATAAACTTTTATTAATATTTTAAAAGTTATTACTTATTATTAAAATAAGCATTATATAATTAAAAACAATACCTTAAGGAAATAAAAATTATCCTATATTTAATATAAAGGGTTAAAGAATATTCGGTAAGTATAAAACACCTTACGGTTTAATAAAAGGAATATTATTTATTAATAAATTAAAAAAATTATTATTTATTAATATAAAAAGAAGAAACTTAAACTTACTTTATATAATAAGTTTATTTTAAATTAAATTAATTTATATTAAAATAAAATTCGTTAAATTAAATTTTGCTAAAGTAAGTTTTACTTAATGTTATATATATTTAAAAAAAATTTTAATTATATTAAATATACTTATAACTTATGCTTTAAAATATTTTATATAATATAAATTAAAACGTAAAATAAATAGGTTTAGTTTATATAATAATAATTCCTTAATAAGCACTTTTGAAATAAATATTTATTCTTACTTTATTATTAATATATTTAAGCTAATTATTTAATTATTACCATTATTATAATAAATTTTATAATATATTAAATAGTTAATAATATTTCGTTATAAAGGCAATAATACTTTTATAAAATACTTTATAATTTAATCTTTAAAGTTATTTCTAAACCTTTACTAAAGTTTCACATTATAAAGTTAATTTAGGTAATTTTAAAAAACTTTATAAATATATATATTAATATAATTTAAAATAATTTTAATATTTATTATTAATATCGTTTTAAAGTTAAAATCTTTACCTTATAACCTTTTATAAATAAATTCTTTTTATAATTTTAATATTATATTAAAACATACCTTATAATATAACGATATAAATAAAGGATAAAAAAGGGAAATAATATAAAAAAAGCTTAATAAATATAATAAAAGTATAAGTAAGGTTTAAGGTAAAATATAAAAATGAAAAAATAAAGTTAATTATTTATAAAAAATATTATAAAGTTTTATGGGGATTTTTAATTTTATAAGAATAATTATAAAAGAAAATATAAATAAATACTTAAATAATTATAAAGTTAAAACTTATATACCTTTCATTTTATATAAGTTTAAAGTTTGTTAAAACTTATATATTTTCCATTCCGCAAATTTATAATTATTAAATTATAAAGTTTACTATTATAAAATTTATTATTACTTAAGAAAAATTTACTATTACTTATAATATAAGGGGTAAATAAATAATTTATATTTATATTAAGGTAAGTATTATTTTATAAAATATAATATATTTATTTAAATATAAATTATAAGGTATATACTTAATTATTAAATATAATATATATATATAATTATATTATATAAAGTAATTAAATAAAGTAAATAAGTAATAAAATAAAAATAAAGTAAAAGATAAAGGAAATAAAAATTTCATTTTTATAATATATTAATATTATTAACTTCGCTTTAAAGTTTTTAAGTATAATATAATATTAAATATAATCCTTTATATATAATAAACGTAAATTCCTTAACGTTTATAATATATTTTAAGATTTTAAAATAATATAAATATTATAAGTTTATTATTATTTAAGCTTTAAAGCTATACTTTTAAGGTTAAATAAAATAAGGTTACTTATATAATTTATTTTTTTATTTAAATATTATAATTTATAAGATTTTTCTTAATAAACTCTTAGCTATTTATAATTAATATTATTAATTAATTATTAATTAATATTAAATAAATAAAGTTTATTAATGTTACTTAATAAAAAGGTATAATTATATAATTATAAGTATAAATATAATTATAATTAATTATATGTGGTATAAGTTTATAAAAGCGCGTAAAATAAAGCTAAATATAAATATACGAAGCCTTTAAGCCTTAACGTTAAGTAATCGATTATGTAATTACGATTTTAACATACTTATATTTTAAAATAATTTTAAAATTTAATTAAATTTTAACTTTTTAATATTATTATAAATTTAATAAGTAATTAAGGAAAACATGTTTAAGTAACTATGTTTTAATAAAAGCATATTAAAATTCTAAGATAATCTTTAAGATTATATTCAACTACCACTTAGGCGCGCTAATGTACATACCTATAGGGTACGTATATAGGTACACTAAAGAGGTATCCTACGAAGGTCCGGGCCTATGTCATACACACAAGAATATTAGGATAACATATTTACCTATTTTAATGCGACTTATTGGGAGGATCGCCTAAAACAATGGAAAACAGGAATCTTATATATCATCTCATAAATATCTCGACTCCAGAGCCTTCGAGTTCCCCATTGAATGAGTGGTAGTATTCACATATACTTCCTAACGCAGTACCTTCCTAGGGCTATGCCTGCTCTATGGGAGCTCCACCTCCTTCAGAATCAGAGTCGGAATCTCGATCCTCCGATTCTTCTGAATATGAATCCATATCTGCGTCGTAGGGATCTGTTGAATCTTCCCCTTGCAGTGGCCATGGCCTATCATCCCAGTATGGGCAGAGGTGTTCCCGACCTCGCCAAAGCAGTTCGAAATCATATCGATCATAGCGATAATTATATTTTGCCGTACGAGGGTATTATAGGGTGCGGAAATTGGCAATTTCATACCCACAGCTATGCAAGACTGAACCCCAGAGATCTCCAAAAAAAAAAAAGCTCCCGAAATCCGTTCTTGCCCTCCCTCCATAGGCATAATCAGAAACTGAAATCCCATGCCGATCGATAGCTCTTGCATCAGCGCCCACCTCAATGAGAAGTTCTAGGACTTTGAAGCTGTTTAAGATCTCTCTTTCGATACTTACGAACTATATATGTATGTAAACACTTCCAAGAAGGATGTGTAGACATGTTCTGAGATCCGGATCTCGTGCATGTATATCCGCCCCTAAATCGAGAAGCGTTCTGTACTCCTCTATATGAATTTGCCCAGACCCGCACAGCAATAAGAGTAGGGATAAACCTTCTTCAGTGAATGTCTTGAGTGAGGCTACATAGCTCGTTAACACCGGATTCCATGCTTAACGCTTCGTTCCCTGAGAATATGATCATGAGTAAGTATGTATTTCGAATTTTACTCCTATTGCGGTTGGTCATAGGACTCTTACAGCGTATTGATCCTACCATATTCATTATCAAAGCCTCCTACATGATCCACATCCGAGCCGTTTTCTATCAGGAATTTACATACTTCGGGTTGTGATGTCGAATACTTTAGTACAATATATAGTTAGCATCATACGCTGCGAAATTCGCTGTAGAGTGGAATGTGGCTTAGAAACTCACCATTAATAGGGATGCCCTGCGTTCGTCGTGGTCTCGGAGAGAGGCCTCGCCATTCAGTAGCATCCGCTGGAGCTCATGCAAGTCACCATCCTCCACCACTTCAAACACACGTGAACCAAGGGGCAAAACACGGTTCACAGCTAGCCGTGAAATCGATGATACAGCCCCTCGCCCCACCTCGTGTTGAAATGTAGAAGCAACTAGCATATGAAATCTGCGTGGGTCGTCTGGAAAGAATGTCGAAGCGATAGTGTAGTCTGAATAAGTCTCCTCAGCCGAATCGCGGCCGGAGTCATCTGCCCTTGGTGACCATTTGCGGTGATCAAACATAAGAGCTAATGTCCCGATCTTCATACGGACTTTTTGATAACCACGAATTCGTTTTACAATTTTATCCGAAGTACATTTCCGAATCGTAACTGTCGCAAGGTCGGCTACCTGCCCATAAGATGACGGTGTAGAGAAAGACTGCCTACCTCCTTGATTGATTGCAATTCCATATTGGTCAAACGCGCGCTCAAACCGTCTCGATATCCTCTTGAACTCTTCTTCACTGGTCTCTCCGGGCTTAGAGTGTGTTGGATTCCAGTCAATTACCTGTCCTCGTTCAGACGCAGAACGCAAGATCGTTTGCATATTTTGAATGATGGCCTGAGACTCTTCATTGTCATCGGAGTAAGTATCTATAGTTCGTCCTTTATCGTGTATCAAATCGCAAAGCAGGTCAATACTATTGATCAACTCAGTATCATCGCTTGCTGCCTCCTGATTGTAGTTCTGTGATGAAGAGGCTGGTGATAACATCGGTTCTTCGTGGCTAGACTCAGTTGTATTGACTTGGTCCTGTTGAGTAGATGTGATAAGCATGCCTTTAATCTCCCGGAGTAAGTCGAGCATGGATTGGCTCTGAGGCTGCGAAACCGAACTCAGCGCGGTAATACTTCCATGTAGCGTATCTAAACCGCTTCGAATGGTCTCTGACTGTGTGTTGATTGTATCGGAGATATTTTGTCTCAAGCTGGAAAAGTTGGTTTCCTGGGCACGAGCTTGCGTTTGGACCGTTTCGTTCAATACGCCGATTGTTCGTTCGAATTGGATTTGATCGTCTCTCAATTCGTATACGACGTTGCTAAGGTCGGAGTTAGGGCTAAACTTCAAAAACCCGGCCAGGATTGGTGACCAACCTTGATATCCCCTGAAGCCTTAGATTCAGAGTTGTAACATGCCCTATCAATTGAATGTTGAAGCGCTCCAGGTCCTTCTCGCTGAGAAAGGACTTTAATCTCCTCCATAGTCGCCCAGATTGACGCTCGGTTGGAGAGATCTGCAGTTTTTCGATCCACGACGCTGCTACCTGGAGTTCCTCGTGGCAGATTCTTAGGTGACCTACTAGACTGATGTCTTCGACAGCTGCACGGGAAGCCTTCAGGTTCTCTAATATCCAGCATAGTTGGTTAGTGGTGCCTGCGACTTGCTTAACAATCTGTGGTCCATCTTTTATTGCGGAGAGTGTCTCGTAGGCGGTCTTTGCAGATTTCAGCGCAAGCAGGACGAAAGCGAGAACATTCGCCCCAGCGCCGATGGCCTCCATCGCAAATGGACTTGATACGCGTACAGACGACTTCTAAATCACAAAATTGCAAGGGAAGTGGAAGAAAGGAAAGTGGGAATCCAACAATCGGGCTTAAACAAGATAAGGAAGGCTCTGGAGGTTAAATTTGGAATCTGCCTTGGTACGAAGAGGTGGTGGCGGTGCAGCGCTTTATACATTTCATAGGCTTGGAGATATCAGCCGTCGAAACAAACCATATTAGGCAACCTATGGGATGGAAAAGTTACCTTGGATATTCTACGCGTATATACCGTCCTTCGAATGTCTTATACAGGATAGCCTAACTTTTGATAGGTAATTTTAGTAATTTAGAATACCTAAATGTAGCCCGTCAAGGTAACTGGCATGGTTGAGGCTGTGTTACAGGCCTGTCTAGAAGGGAGTACGGGCCTCTGCTTACTGTTACACAGACTTGAAAAGGCACTTCATGCAGCCTCTGGTCACGTTTTATCGCCGCTGAAAAGCATCCAGTTCCATTATATTTTGCATTGTAGAAAGAATTAGTCCATTGTTGAGAGTATCTGCTAAGTTCTCGCCGTTTGGCGCATCTCATCTCGGGGCGGAGCCTCCAAATACTTCGATGAGTATATCGCACTATCGATTTGGACGGCAGTCAATGGTCGTATAGCTAGGTTGAGAAGCAATTTATGCGTTGGATTTCTCTGGCTCGTCGCCTCTTCAAGCGGCAGCCTCTGCGTCTTGCGACTCCATCCACTCGCCAATTGCGGCGGCAGAAACGTCCTTCGCCTTCACCTAAATATCATGTACTCGTTAGCTTCTTACACCTTATCGATTTGCCCCAACTAGACCCAATAATAATAGCGGATAGGTTGAATATGAGATGGAAAAGTAACGTACCCATGAGCTAGGCCAGGCAACCCCTGTTCGCGGATCGAGACCTTCCCAGTCGACGAGGTAGGAAAGGCCACCCCTCTCGTCGCGCGCTTCGGCAATGATAGATCGTATGGCATACCAGCCAGGGCGAGACGTAATGGCGCCGTTAGCGCCGACATCCGTTAGTGCGGCATCTTCATCTTCGATTCGGTTGGGATCGTCGTTAGGACCGTTGCTAGAAGCCGGTGTTGCACTGGGTGGCTGTGTGGTTGACTGCGCCGAATTCGTGCCTGATGTCGATTGAGACGGTGCTGTCAGCGTCAGTGACTGAGAGGCTACAGGAGCAGTCACGGCGGCGTTGGCTGTAGTGTCTTGACGGCTTTTCTGGAGTGCTTGGCGCAATGAGCTGCGCTGTGCATGATAATGCTTGGGGGGAACTCGCCTAGCCTTGCTTACAGGTCCAAGCCCTCCCGGCTTCTGAGACGTAGCGCCGGCCGTCGAATTAGAGTTAGTAGGCGCCATGTCACTAGTGGTCTTCGTTACGAAACGCCGCGAAAAAAGATTGCCGGACCTGGATGTTTGACGGCGAAGAGGATTTCGCGGTGATGCCGACCTGGAAAAATAAATAGCGGAAGAAGACTGGCAAAAGTCGGTGGAAAAGAACAGAATAGGGCAAGGACCCCAAGAGCAAGTACACGGTAATCGCGATTCTCAGGGAAGTCGCAAAACCGAATCGGCCATCCGGTTTGAGGTTGCGGGCGGCCGAGTATGCGACTAAGTAACCTTATTATAGGGGTAAAATCGAAACCTACAATGTAGTAGGGAAGGCACTAAAAAACGAGATTAATTCGATGGCGGGAGCAAGAACAATTGCTCTTGAAGAAAATAAACCTTTGTTGATGTCTATCGTCATAACTCTAGGTACTATGTCCTCGAGCCGGGTGAGTATATAGTCCGGAGTAGACGATAGCTTCAAGCATCGTCTGTGAACAGACCCCCTCTGTGACAATGCAAATTGAATAAGGACCGATTCTTGAAGACACCGTCAATGATGCATCTCTTCCCCCTGGCATCCGTGTCATCCTGTCCTTGTTGGCTCATCATATAGCTACCCCCACCGACATTAATTCATGGCCATCAACCTCTGTCCCTGGGATGGCTGTTCATTACTTCATTCTCTCGTCTGCAGGGCATCTTAGAAGGTCTCCTGATCATCCAACGCCTCTCCCTCGGCAGGGATCTCGAAGCCTTCCTCGGTCGAGTACAGTATCGTCTGAATCTGCTTGATGAGGCCATCTTCCTGCTTCTCGATCTCGGGGTCCTCCTCGACAGCCTGCTGAATCAAGAGTTCTATATCTCGAAGCTTGCTGAAGTAGAAGTCACGTTCGCGCTCGAGGCCGACGACAGTCTCCTTCAAGGTGGCATTCTCTTGAATGAGGGCAGCCGATGCGGCACCACCACCAGCCTTGGGCACACGAGGGCCAGTTGTAGGAGTTGTGCCACCTCTTCTAGCGGCGGCTGAACTGGCACCTCCGGTGGCTCGTGCACCGGGACCTCCACTGGCAGGGAGAGGAGCCCCCTTTCTTCGTCCGACTGCATCGTAGTCTCCACCAGGGTAGTACTGATCCCAGAATCGCTTGGTCCACTGCAGGAACTCAAGGTTATCCTGCATCTTGCACTTAGTGAGGGCCTCGACAGGGATAGGCTTGTCGATATTGTGCTTGGTGAAGGTGTCTACAAGGAAGACTATAAGTCAGTACACGTCCATCTCCAGTACAAAAACCATAAACTCTTTGGTGAGACGCGATGGTATCGGCGACGGGATGGAGAAAACTGACTCTGCAAGACCTTGAAGTTCTGGATGTATGCGTACTCGGAGTTGACGTTAAACTTAACACGCGACATAGGAACATCGAGAAAGATGCTGTCGAAGACCTGGCAGAGAGCGGCACTACAGAAGAGGCACAAGGTTAGCTTGGATCTTGCAGCAACCATATCTAACAGCATCGTGACAGGGTCATGGTTGCTTGTCAGTCCCCCTGAAACGGCAGGGCAGCTTGGGTATTCTTTGGCGGGGGAGGGGTAAATAAAATCGCAAGGATATTCCTACCCAGTACCGCATTGTTCGACCTTGGTGATGTTTAGCTGGAGCAGGCTGTTGAGCCATGCTACCAACTCTTGTCTATGGACGGGGTAAAGATGCGTTAGTTACTCGTTCTCGTCTAGAACAAACTAGAGGGGTGAGGCCATCAACACTTACCGAGATTCGCCCATGTCTGCCGGGGTATAATGATTGATTAAGGCAATAAACCGCGAAAAGAAATGCGTGAAGGATCGGCGAACGCTGGTCGACGATGTTGTGGTTGGGAGGTTTTAAGGTGGGCGCGTTAGTTACGAAGGCAGCAGAATGAAATGGACCGCCGCGTTGTGATTTTATTTGGTTAAGGAAGAAAATGGAAATTGATGTCGCTGCCGCGGCGATGTTCCTTTGTCACTCAATCAACACGCAGTCAATCAAAAATCGCAAATTGTCGTCACCCAATCAACAATGTTACCTAAGGTGGGTACCGCCGAAGTTTAACCCCAAACGAGCAATTACTAACACCGAATCCCCTACAACGCACAGATCACATGATTCAGCTGGGTTATTAAGCAGATCGGTATGTACTTCCGGAAGTACCTGCTTACTGAGTGCTTGTGGGGCTTGAGTTCACGCGTTGCGGTTCCAACAAACAACTGAACCCGACATCACCTATTTTAATGCCCTCTTCCAGCGACTTCAAGATATGGCTTGATCACACAAGACGCATATGGCTTTTACCCAAAGGATATTCTCAAATAATGCTGCTCATGGATATACCCCTTGGATGTTCTGCATATTCTTTTACAATACAAGACACATATATGAGCTAGGTATCCCATCTCGACATGATACGTTCACAAATATGGCACAGCATCAATATCACAGTCTGATGGGCCCGTCAGGCTTGAACAAGCAATAAAAATCTTGCATTATATAACTTCTATTCTATTCCATCAAAAATCAAGTTACATCATCAAAGAAAAGCAAATGAACGCTACAAAATGGTACACCAGTAGCTCGCAGACCTCCCAGCCGAAACATAAGAGACAGAGTCATTAGGCTAAGAATCCGATATCTTTCCAACTCTGAATAAACTGCCTAGCCACCTTCTCATCAACGGGACCGGCATTTGCCAAGGTCTTCGAGTGCTCTCGGACCTTGATGGTATCAAGCAACAAACCACCGCAGGACATGCGGAGGAAATTATCGTCAAGGAAATCGATCAGCAAGAACGCTGGATTCTCGCCCTCAGGCCCCTCGACCTGTCTAGGGTGGTCCCGAACACGTTGCACCCAGTCTTCGAATGGAATTATGTTTTGTGGTGAAATATGTAGAGCGTCGGCCAGAATGGGAGTCATCTCCTTCCATGGCTGACGAACCGGATTATCGACATGGTAAATAGGGTAATGCGTCTTATTCTCGGGGAGGAAGACGAGGTCAACGAGCGTGCCGGCGACGTCATCAACCGGTGTCCAAGAAAGAAGCCCATCAAAATCAGGCAGCGCCTTCAGTGTCTGGGATGATTTGATTAAAAAGGAAAGGTGTTCCATGGGGTTCCAATAACCACTAGTACTCGACCCTGCTATTTGTCCTGGACGAACAACCATAGCGCGGAAGCGATCGGGATGTTTGTGTAGTGTCTCGTCAAGCATCAGCTCGCAGATGTATTTGGCATCGCCGTACCCGGTAGGTAGTACGGACTCGATCGTCATCCGTTCTTCCGGTACGATTGGCTCGCCAGACCAGATGGGTCGATGGCCCACAGTGGCGATAGAAGAAATGAATTGGAAAGTAACCTTGGTACCTGGAGCACGTCTGATGGATATTTCGCGGGAAAGATTAAGGAGATTTCTCATGATTTGGAATTGGGCTTCGAAGTTGCGAAGTGGCCACTTCGCGTTCATAAGCCACGCGTTGTGGACGATGTGAGTAACATTATCGACTAGGCTTTCGTAATCCTCGACAGGAAGGCCAAGGTTTGGCTTGGACATATCGGTTTCGAAGACACTTAGTTTATTGGTGGCTTCTTCGGGTAAGGAGATCCCCTTTTTGAGGAGAGCTTGCTTCTGGCGCTCCTTGGGGTCCGTCCGGCTGCGTCGGTTAAGGCAAATGACGCGGGTGACGTCTGGTAATTCTGCGAACTGGGCGATGAGATGGGATCCCAAGCTACCTGTGGCGCCAGTGACCAGAACCGTTTTGCCGTTGGTGTCTGATCTAGGGGGGCCGGACCACAACGCGTCCTTAAGACCAGCCGAGAAACCTTCAGTGAGGTCCCGGACGTACCTATCAACGACTATTTGTCGTGCCTCAAGGTCAGCTGATAGACTCTTCACAGGTAGAGAGGAGGAGGGAATTGGGAGTCGTTCGCACCTCTCACCCGAGGCCATCGCGATGATCAGCTTTTCGCATTTATTCTCCGGTCGGGCACCGTCTGTCCAGTCGACGTGTCCGTAGCCGACCGCTTGCAGTTCCTTCTCCCACCTCAGCTCATGCGTGACGGCGTGAGTGCGACCGTCATCGAAGAACCACCAACCCTCAAATAGCCCGAAGATCATATCGACCCAATACAGTGTGCCGGTCATCTCAAGCATCATAAGGAATCCGTCAGGCCGCAGGGCCTTACGAATATTCGAACCGGACACCCGCAGAGAGTGCGTGGCATGGACGGCATTGCTGGCTACAACGATGTGCTGAGTTCCGATTAGGTCGTCGGCTGGTGTCTTCTCGATATCGTGGGTTCTGAACTTCATAAATGGATACGGCTTGAACTTCTTGCGTGCAGCGGCGACGAAAGACGGCGCAAGGTCAGTGAAGGTATACTCGACCGGCACATTCAACGAGGCTAAGAGGGGAACAAGCCACTTAGTTGTGCCTCCAGTTCCAGCACCCATCTCAAGGATCTTGAGTGGGCCTTCGCTCATATCAAGCTTAGAACAGAGTCTTGAGAGGAAGTCCTCCATCTGTTTGTAAAATAGCCTGTTTATGGGCCACTCCGCGTACAAACCAGAGACAAGTTCACGTCCTTCGGGAGTGCCGAAGATCAATTTGATCCCGTCCGTTTCTCCCTTTAGGACCTCTGCGAGATTGGACCCAGTGTAGAAGGTAAGCTTATCGGCGGTCGTCTGGTCGGGGAACCGCGCCAGTAGGTCTTGAAGAATCTCCTTGCTCGACCTTGTCGGAGCTGCCACTGCAGTTCGGGTGATAGTGTCACCGTGGACGTTGATGATATGCGACTCCTTCTCCAGCATCTTGTATAAGTAGTCTACCAACCGACTATGCTCCTTGGGGTGTGGAATGCGAGGGAATTTGTCGCCTGGCCTGGCCTCACGGAATCGGTGTCCGAGCTTGTCAAAGGCTTCAAGGGTAAGTGCTACACACATATCCGTCTGCAATGGCATGACGGTATCGAAGTAATTCGTCTGGCCATATTCCGCAATCTTGTCATCCGTGAGAGCCTTAGTCTCGTTGAATGCTTCCATGACGGTAGCGAAAGGAAGCTCCAGCTCCTCATCACAAGTGCTGAGTGCGTCATATGGGTCCTTGTCATAATCGGCAGCCGGGGTAGTCAAACCAGTCGGGTGACCTGAAGACGAGCCGCTGTCACTGTAGGACTGGGTATCACTATCGCTAGAAGCGTCGTCGTCGCTTTGCTCGCTAACCTCATCAGCGCCGACAGCACCTCCGCCAACTGCCTTCTGTACACACTTCATCAAGCTAGGCATGTCAATAATCTCCATGAGCTCGCTCTCAGGCAGGGTAATCTTGAAGGCTGCCTCGATCTCATGAGCCATCTCCATGCCCATCAATGAGTCAATACCAAGGTCAGCGAGTTGGCTGTCATCCTTGATCTCATCCAACTCAAGACCAGACAGTTCGACTAGGATCTCCTTGACCTTAGGTGTGACATCTGACTTGGGTTGTTTCTTGGCCTTCGGGGGCTTGGGTGTCTTAGCTGCCTTTGGCGCTTTTGGTTCCTTGATCTGGATTGGCTGTGGCGGCACGATCTCTGTGGGTGCAGCCTCGAAAAGTGCAACCTTGGCAGACGATGATGGCGAAGCAACTGTGGCACCTCCGACAGTGAGACGTGAGAGCAGCTTGCTCATGGAAGCCTTGGGAATTTTGACATAGCTGATTCCAAGGATAGCTTCTAGTAATGCGCCGGTCTTGGGGTGGAAGACGAACACGTCAGTCAGATACTGCTTGTCTGCGGGGTGATGGGTTGCGAGCACGTGGAAGCTATCCGGTCGCGCATCCCCGGGGCGCAGCTTAGGAGAACGGATCCACTGCTCGATGCCGTTGGCGATGTACATATCAGTAGGGGCCCGATCCGTCATACAGTTTACGTAGATACCACCAACTTGACAGAAGCTATCAGCCAAGTGGGCATCGAGCCACGTTTCGGAGTTGTATTGTTTTACAACGAGGCCAGCAGATTGGTTCCCGCAGCCGACCAGCTTTCGGAGGCCACGGTAGTCCTCACCGTAGTCAACGACATCAGAGAATATCTTATAGATGTTCCTATTCGAGAGAATTTCGTCGACGTCACCGCTCTGCAGCAGCTCAACGCAACGAGCGTGGCCGATAAGTCGCTCGAGGCGTGCGAACTCGAGCTTCAAAGTTAGGTCCTCGGTCGAGCAGAAGACAATCTTACCCGTGGTGTGCAGAGTCTTGGCGGTCCCCTGAGGCATGTCTGTGCTGAAGACCTGGAAGTTCCAGGACGGGCTCTTGCCGGTGGCATCCTCTTCCACCTCAATCCACACGCCTCTTGATGGGTTGACACAGATGGGCGACTGGTTCTCCACGACGTGGACCTGCGGCTCGAGTTTAGCGGTTGTGAAATCGGGTCGAATGCTCCGAACAGCCTCCATAACGAGATCGAGTTGTACAGTGGCTGGGCAGATGGACGCAGTTTGCGCAATGACGTGTCCTACAATGAGTTTTTCATACTTGGGAATCATGGTGTTGATCCTGAATTTAGCAATGCGCTTCTTGCCATCTTGGTATCCGACAAAAGTTAAGAGACCCTGAGGCAGTTTCTCCTCGGGTTCGGCCTTCTGGGCGGCTGGAAGTGCAGATACCTTAGGAGGTACCTTGAAGTCTATCCAGTGGCTTGCCTGCTCGAATTGGTACGGTGGCAGCAGGAGAGGAGAATGCTCCCTGGTCTGAGAAGCTTGGTGCGCCCAGTGCTGGACTGGCGTACCGGCCTTCCATAAGTTCAATGTAGCATCAACGAGGTTGTCCCAGGCCTTATCGCTGTTGGTAATGTTAATAGCCTGGAAGTGGGAACCGCTATGATTGCCAAGGGCACGGCCTGCCATCGAGGTGATGGTGGAGTTGGAGCCAGCCTCCAGGAAGACGGCCGACGGGTACTGCTTAGCGAGTCGCTGCACGGCGTGATTGAAGTAGACCGGGTGGCGCATTTGTTCAGCAACAAATTTAGCCGTGTGTCTCTCCTGCGTGGGGAACTCCGAGACCCTCTCCACAGGTATCGTGGGCTTGCGGAATGTGAGTGTCTTTCCAACCTGTTCTAAAGCCTCGACAAGAGGGTCGACAAGAGCGCAATGGAACGAATTAGTCACATTCAACCTCTTTGATCTTAGCGACGACGGAATGGTGGCAGCAACCGCGTCAATTGCGGTAGTGGATCCAGCCAGAGTGAAGCTGCGCGGCCCATTGTAACAGGCAATACTTGCTGGCTTCTCTTGCGGGACCTTCTGGTTCGACTCATCGAGTATTTTCTCAACATCAGCCAAGTCGGCCTCTACAGCCATCATAGCGCCTTTCTCGCTGCCCCAGGCATCTCGGACAAGAGTCGCACGGTTCACTACCAACTTCACAGCGTCTTCTAATGAAAGAACCTGTGAGATAGCAAGGGCAGTAAGTTCTCCGAAACTGTGGCCCACAACTGCTACGGGCTTGATACCAGACTCAATCCAGCTCCGTGCAGAGGCATACTGAATAGCGAAGAGCATAGTCTGTAACTGAACCGTGTCCTTGACAGGAGTGGTCTCAAATATCCCAGGGAAGATACTTCCAGCACCAAATGAACGCACAACCGCGTCGACATTGTTCAGGTGCTTCCGCAGGACCGCTACCCTCTGGTACAGACCTTGGTCCAGGCCAATGAAGGTAGACACTTGACCACCAAAGCAGAGCACGACAGGCTTGGATTCGGGGCGAGCGATAGGTGCAACACTACCTTCACCTCTATCAAGAGAAGCCAATTTCTGATCGAGCTCCTCTACCGACCGCACGCTGAACAGTACGGCCTTCTCAAGCGACCGGTTGCTCTGTCGGGCCAAGTTGAATGAGACATTGGACAGGGAAAGATCCGCAGCTGAATAGCTCTTGTTACCGAGGAACTTGCGGAAGACCTTGGCATATCGGCGGAGACTCTGGTCATCAAAACCAGCAAGCCAGAATGGATACTTGGCACCAGCAGGAATCTCGTGTGTGTCCTTGATAGCTTTAGAGTTGGCAAACGGCGATTGTGTGAGGATCATTGAAGCATTGGATCCTGAAGCACCATAGTTGTTGATCAGCGCAGCTCGGAAGTCAGCGTCCCAGGTTTGTAAGCTGCTAGGAATTATCATCTTATCAGCCGGGGTCGCTCCAGTCGCCGGGTTGATGGAAGTATGACTAGGCTGAGGCGGAATCATTCCTTTCTGGATCATGAGCATGACCTTAACCATGGAGACGATACCAGAAGTTGCCTCGGTGTGACCGACGAGGCCCTTCACGGACCCTAGAAGGAGGTTTTTATCCCGCCCAGAAGCAGGTCCACCGAGCACCCGTCTTATACCGTCATATTCGGCCGGGTCACCGACGCCAGTACCAGTTCCGTGAGCCTCGACCACCGAGATCTGGGCAGGCTTGAGACGGGCCTGCTTTGTGACGCTGCGGAATAGATCAGATAGAGAGGGTGCATTGGGGACAAAGATAGGAGTGCAGTTCTCATTCTGCTGCACGCCTGTCGCTGCGACAACACCGAGGATCTGATCACCATCTGCCACTGCAGCGGAGAGCTTTTTCAAGAACACCGCAGCCACACCTTCACCCCTGCAGTAGCCATCGGCCTTGGCGTCGAATGGCTTACACTGCCCAGTCGTGCTCAAGAACGAGGCACCAGCCAAGTTTTGGAACCACAAAGGGTTGGTGACAACGTTGGTGCCACCAGCTAAGGCCGCAGTACACTCGCCAGTGATGATGGCGCGGCAGGCTTGGTGGATTGCGACAGCAGAAGAGGAGCACGCCGTGTCAATCGTCAAACCAGGACCAGTCCAGCCAAAGTAGTGGCTGACCTTACCAGAGATAAAACTCTGGAGATTACCGGTTGCGGAAAATGCGTTGGGGGCATGGCAAGCGATGTTGCAATCATAGTCACGAGAGCAGACACCCACGAAGCAGCCGACACGACTTTCCGGCTCAGCAGATTGGAAGTAGCCGGACTGCTCCACGGCCTGATAAGCACATTGGAGAAAATGCCGTTGTTGGGGGTCCATGGTCGAGCTCTCACGAGGGCTCTTCTTAAAGAACTTGTGATCGAACTTATCGTAGTTCTCAATGAAGTTACCAAACCATTTCCTCTTAGGATCGACATCACGGAAAGCGGTTTCGAAGGAGAAGCGCTCCTTAGGCACTTCCTTGTGCTGCGATTTGGCAGAGACCAGGAGGTCCCAGAAATCGTCCAACGTCTCGGCACCGGCCACCTTGATGGACATACCGACGATGGCTACATCGCTGTCGGAAAAGGTGCGCAGGTCCTTCTGCGAGAACGCCTCGAAGCGGGATGTCATGCCGTCTAGATCAGCGACATGGAATACCTGAGGATTGAGGCCCCGTAGGAGCGACGGCGGGACGGCGCGCTCGGGGCCGAACGAAAGAATTGCGGAATCCTTGTTCTTGAGGGTTTCATCGCGCACAGCGCAGACGGTCTGGAACCATTGCGGCGGTTCAGCCAGGATAGACTGGAGTGCGTGGTGATGCAGCGGGCCCTGCACGATCAGATCTCCGCCTCGGTTGGAGCGGGTCGGCACCGCTAATCCCGATGAAGCATTCGGGAACTGGAATTCGGTGTGCGCGTCGACGAAATCGAGGAGCAGTCCGAGCTTTTCCAGGTTGACGTCGGCGTGGAAGCGCCCGTAGAGACCGACTTCTGAGGCGATAAGGCCGGCGCCCCTAAGTTGCTGTTGTAACTTGAGGATGGTTGATGCCTTGGTTGTGACGGTGGCACGATTTTCGTCATAGTTGACGGAGATATATGTCTAGACCCAGTTAGTTAGAGTATGTTATGCATGAAGATCTTTAAGATTGGGAGTGTGGGGGGATATGAATGCAAGGGCTAGATCCTTCGCTTACCTCCGGGAAGTTCTTCACGATGCGCTTCAGCTCCTCCCCGCCCTCAACGGAATTCCATGCAGCACTAAGAGACTTTGACGGTTCGGTAGCCTCGTCTTGGGCGTCGACGACAGTACCGATCAACATGGCGAGCCGCACAGCTACGGCGGCGTACTTCTTGAACTGCTCGCTGTTCTCTGAGCTAGAGACAGCGAACGCACTCAGAAGTCCAGTGCAAAGACCTAGTGTCTCTCTATCTAACTTGGAAGTGGTAAAGGGGTCGACTTGCTGTTCCTCGGTACTATTACGCAAGTATTCGGCGTATTGAGTGAGGTGAGAAACAATAACAAGAGGAATTAGAAGCTTGTTCGGGAGTGGGAAAGGTGTCTCAAGTGGCCGTCCTGTCCGGAAGGCATCACTTAAATCTTCTAGCTGCTTGAGGCCAGATGAGATTTTGAGACTAGGGATGGAAGCCGTGAGTGTCTTCCAGATCTGTGGGAACTCGGCAATGGTGTCCAGGGCCCAGCGAGAATCTTCATTCTCAACGACGATCTTGCGGATCTGAGAGAAAGCTGTCTCGTCAAAGGACAGGGCGAGCGGGCCGAACAGCAAGATAGTGGGCCCAGGCAAGGGGCCTCTAAGGCGTTCTCCCATATCGATCATGGTGGATGCCTGTGGGTATTGTAAAAAGGAAGTTGAGTTAAGTCTAACGAATCGAGTGTTGAAATTCGCGTTAGTCTGATTCTATGGGACAGCCGTGTCCATAGCACGCCTGTAAATGCAGGTCTCTAGTTTTGAAGTTCGAGCAGATCTGAGGTTGAAGGTTATGATAGTGAGGGAATGTCGTCCAACGAATCCAACGAACGGTGGTATCGAATTGTGTTACCACAGAAAAGTCTATGTCTAAAAGGGGTACAGGATAAAGGAGAAGGAGGAGTGCTCAGCCGCTGATGACTTCAAGGAGATTAGAAAGTCAAGACCAAGCACTTCATATACTAAGATGACGAATATGGCTGATAGAAACGGCAAAATGGAACCTTAAGGCGATAGGATTCAACCTCGTGAGTAACTACCCCGACCCTCGGGCCTGGAGAAAGGCAAAACGGTTGCATCTGCCGGCTGAGCTTATCATGAGCACTGTGTTTCACAGGAGGGCAGTACTTTTCAGCAGGCTGCTCGTATAAGCACCTATCTGGCCGATAGAACCTTTGGCGATCACGTAAGAGGAAAGGAGAGGGGAACGGCAAACCATCGGTCAACCAAACTCGGGTTGCCGCTCACCCAGCCCAGCCATCCAGAACATTGCAGACGACACAAGATAAGAGCTAACACGTGCGAAGGTTGTACCGAAGGAATGTCGATATGGCAACGGTCCCGCAACTGCAGCAAGAGTGCGGGCCGCTTCCATGAATGTCATGAGTTCGATCACTTTGCTTCGCTAAACCTAGATGCTGGAATCCAATGAAGTTTTCTATAAAAACTCCGCTGGGACGTAAGCAAGAATCTCGAGGCCGTTATTGACCATAGAGATTCCTCCGAGACGTACTTACTCGAAAGGGGAGTATAGTACTTATTTTTGCGCGGTTTTTGCGACGTCTACAGCGGCGTTTCAGGTACCAGAGACGATAACGTGATTTAGATTATTTGGTCTCTTTTTTTATCGCCTTTCTCTTTTACTGTACCATACTTCCCCAGAAATCCTTTCAGGCTCGGCTCTTAGGTCTCGGGTGTTGAGTTAGTATGCGGCGTTGTGGCAGTGTAGTCACAATATGGGCACCCCGGGCTCCTACAAAACGGTCTCCGGGACCGTTTTAGAGTGCTAAAATCATTAGCAGTCTACATTTTTTAAACTACCACTTTATACCCTAAACCCTTGTAAATCTCTAATTGTCTTATTCGAATAAGATTATCTTAAATTGTACAAAATTAAGGACCTCTTAATAATTATTAAACCTTAATAATTGCGTTGTTGGGAGCTTATTTTTAGCTTAAGATTGTTATGCATCTTAAGATTATCTCCCAGCCAAAATCAACATGCGGCAGGATAATCATCTCTAATACTTGCGTACTAGACAAAAAAGGTAATAGTTACCCTTACAATTGCTATATTAGGGATAGCTACAGCTCTTTGATCACGTTGAGAGATATCACGAAAAAGGTCACATACAAGGTCACATACGAGGATTCGAACTACGGGTTTACGATACAGATTACAGGATTACCTACAATTACTACCACTTGGCCAGGTGGCTTACGATTATGAGAGCTGTTGCCGTTATTACCTCTTATATCTCTAAGAGGCTCTAAAGGCAGTAGCTCCTTGAGTATACTAAGGATAGGAGCGTTGTATACTAAGGGCAGGAGCGTTGTACGCGAAGATCATCACAAGATCATGAACCTGTTGAAGATCAACACCCTGGGCTAAGATTATCGCGAGTATAAGATCATCTTATAATGATTATACAGCCGAAATAGCTTTGATTCAAAGATCATGTACGCGACGTTGGATATTTTATATCTAAGAGCCTCATAGAGATCATATTCAACGTACAAGACGATTACCAGTATTAGTGACAGTTATCCTGCCTAAAACGGTACCGGAGACCGTTTTCCAGGGCCCCAGGGTGCCCATACTGCAACCAGCATAGTCGTCAGTGTGATTATGTAAGGTGTATACCTAGTGTGGGAGGTATAGGGGTAATTGATTGTAGGGTGGGATAAACTATACGAATTAGGAAAGTCTGAACAATTCAGCCGCAAGCCTGGCAATTAAGCCCTGCTTTAAAAAAGGTTATGATTGACGGGCTGTGCCGCGACGCCGTGGCTGACGGGCGTACGCATAGCTCGGTGACGGTAGAATCGCCGGGAAGCGAGTTACTCCGTCCCCTATTTCTCCCAGTGTAAGCAGAATTATGTACAACGTATCCGTAACATTGTTACACCTGCAATATCACTGTGGTTATCATTAATTTCGAGTAGGATCATGCGTTTGAGGTAGTTACATTGACGCTGAAGTGCTAAAGTTGGTTATGGTTTCGCCTTAACTATTATCATGACTCAGCCTTCCCTCATGCCGTGCTACCCACACGAAAATACAAGTTATCCTTCTGGTGTACTTGATGGAGTCAGTTTCGTATAGGCTTCGCTTCTTCCATTGCACGATACACCTAGCAGTTCCCATCGTATGTTCCGAGCGTGCTGGGCCTTGTGTCTCACGGACTTAAATCTGATAGCCTTGGGTTTATCTCAGCATTGCCCCTTTTCATGACTTATTACACGTCAGTAGTTAAACTCGTACTTTTCTTAACTAGCCCATCATGCCTGGAATCGTCGAACAGACTCCCGTTGAGATCGCTATTGTTGGCGGTGGTATTATCGGCTTATCACTAGCCGCCGGCCTCATTAAGCAAAATGTCAAAGTCAAGGTTTACGAACAAGCCAAAGGGTTCCGAGAGATCGGTGCCGGTATGGCCTTCACTGCCAATGCAATACGATGTATGGGCCTGATGAACCCTGACATCGTCAGTGCTCTACGATCTGGTGGCTCCGTTGCTACGTCTTTGGACAAAAACGATCCGAACGATTACCTACGATGGATTGACGGATACAATAAGCGCCGCAAAGACGATCCTTCGTATCAGCAAATGCTCTTCAAGATAGATGCCGGTTACAAGGGGTTTGAGGGAACAAGGCGTGATCAGTTCTTGGAGGCGTTGGTGAAGGTGATACCCCAGGAGATTGTGGAACTCAAAAAGCGGTTGGATACCATTGAGGAGAAGGCAGATGGGAGACTACAGCTCAATTTTACTGATGGATCATCAGCCGAAGCTGATGCTGGTAAGTACTTCCATCAGCTTCCGGTTCGGATATCACAACCCGATTAGACGGTACTAATAAATTTACCACAGTCATTGGATGTGACGGTATTAAGTCAAGAGTGAGAGAGCTCATTTTCGGCAGCGAGAACCCTGCTTCCTATCCTCATTATACCCACAAGGTCGCATACCGCGCCCTTGTTCCGATGGACAAGGCCATCCAGGCACTTGGCGAATACAAGGCTAGGAATCAACACAACCATGTCGGACCGAACGCCCACTTGATCCATTACCCCGTTGCGAACCAGACAATGATTAATGCCACCGCTTTCCTATCTGACCCCAACGAGTGGCCGGACGATAAGGTCACAGTGGTACCGGCTCTTCGGAAAGATTTGGAGGCAGCATTCGCAGAGTGGAACCCCTGTCTGACTTCCCTTATACAATATTTCCCCGAGAAGCTCGAGAAGTGGGCCGTCTTCGACACATGGGATTATCCCGCTCCTTTCTTCAACAAAGGTACTATCTGCCTTGCCGGCGACGCTGCGCACGCGTCCAGCCCTCACCACGGCGCTGGTGCCTGCTGCGGTATTGAGGATGCGCTGTGTCTCGTTACTTTAATAAAGGAAGTCAATGCCTTGCTCCGGGAAAAGTCAACGACCAAGAAAGAGGCTCTGAGCTCAGCATTCGAGATCTTCGACAGGATGCGGCGAACACGGAGCCAGTGGCTTGTTAACAGCAGTCGCCGCGTATGCGACTTATATCACCAGCCGGAATGGGGCCATGAGCAGAAATGGATTAAGGCCGAGACTTGCTTTGAGGAAATAAAGGACCGGTCGCTCAAGATATGGCATTTTGACTATGACACTATGATCAAGCAGACGGTTCAGGAGTACGCGAAGATACATCCTGTGAAGAAGGTTGGAGACGGAGTGGTCAATAACTCGGAGAACGGCGTCAGAATCAATGGTGCGGAAAATGTCCCTGTTGCGGTTCCTGTGGCAGTAAACTAGTTTGCGTATATGTAACTCAACTATTCAATCTTCTAACTATCTGCCTCTATCAATATCCCGCGCTCCTGTAGCGAATTTGTCGTAACCCACGCCATGCCACGTCAATAAAGGGACATTTCTAAAGAACCGGCAGATTTTACATACCACTTCACTAATATGATTATTATTATTATTAGTAGCGGCACTTAGTAAGTATTCTTCTCGGTATTCTAGTGACCACAGAAGCTCATGTTACACACGCAATGCCACGTTTTAGTGGTTGCACAACTGAAGATCATCAGGGCGGTATTCTGGGGTACATGAAAGCCAAGACCCCGAGTGCATATCCCTGTCCGGGTGTTTGCTTATTTGTGCTCGTCTCTTTGATTCGGCACTCATGTCTCCAATATCCATAGTGTGCGCTGTCATCTTCTACTAGAGTAGTATCAACTTATCCCTAGGTTCTAACTTCACCTCATTTTCCCTTGAATTACGAATGCACTACCTCTCCAAGGCAATATGGCTACCTGATGGGAGCGGAACAATGTAAGGAGAAATGGTAAGCGCTAAGACGCTTTCTTAGGGATAAGTTAGTATTGGTAAGTCCGACCCTAAATTGATACTTAACCTAGATGAGCTTTGATGCGAGCTGCACGGTGATAGAATGGGAAGGCATATCATGACTCATCAGCTGAGGCTGAATGTGAGAGGCGTTCTTCGGTGAAGCGAGGTAGACTGAGGGTGGAGATACATACCTGGCATAAAAACAAGATACCTACACATATTACATCAGACTAAACGATATTACGTTGCAACATGCGCCATAACGACACGTGGAAAAGCTCCAATGCTCCTTATCGGCTGTATGATCCACGTTCGGAGGGAAGAAATCGTACTAAATAGATACCATGCCTACCTGTTTACTCTATATTAGATATTCCGTAACCCCTGACAGTAGGTACCTAGTAATATGCTGGTCTGAAGGGCAAAGCTGAGCCACCTTAACTCAGCTCCCTTAGCTTTGCGCTAAGTCAATGATGCTCATAGTGATAGCCTCCCGTGTTTAGGCACTTCTTGTCGATCAAGCCCTTAGAATATTAGCTTGTCTCACGCGGTGGCCTAGTAATATGTAAGTGATGCAGTAGCCCGTTAATCGGGGTCAACGATCATCGTGTAAAACAGGTACACAACGCAGAACTAGCTAGGTAGGCAAGTTAGAATTCTTACTGCTTGAGAATTCTTCAAGGTTATAGCTTATTTTTTTTCTTTGAGGCTGAGATCCAGGAAAGGCACTTTAGGGATCCCTGACAGACCAAGGTAGGCCGCCAAGCTTTCTGCAAAACACGAATCCCAACAACATGATGCGCCGGTGTTGTACATCTTCTTCCCTTTTAGAATTCTACCGAATGCGATCCTGATAAAAATGTTGGCTCGATGATTAAACCTGATACAAAGGCATCAACTCCTACAATAGAAGGAATACGGAACCTCATCAACGTTCGTTTACTTAATTCTACCGAGAATTACTTTTTTCTTGAGCCCATGACATTGAAGAACGAGGGCGTACCTAGACATCACGCGATAAAAGGATTCAGCCCAAATCTCCTGCCATGGTCTCGGATCCGAGGTGGTTTCCGGCGATAGGTGTGACACTAAATGCACCGAGGAGGGTCGGAATAAGCCCCCAGCTACCAACCCTGGCGGAATTGAGAGACGCTATTTGTTAGTCATTCTGCCAACTGCAAAGAACTGCAGTGTATTAATTTAGGTCTTCTGCACGAGATATATTTATTGCGACTCTAGCTGAACCCAAACAGGGCTGCTTACGTAGTGTGAATAGACTTAGAGTAAACGAACTAGGTAAGATTGAAGAAGGATTTTAGAACGTTCATGGGTGAAGATAAGCTCCAGCCGGGAACGGATGAACATTTTTGACACTTTTCTAAATATGGCCAAGGCGAGCTTGGGGGATAATGCACAAAAGGCCCTCCATGGGCCTAGTTAGCATGGTATAAGTTATGACAATCTAAAGGTCAATAGGGAACTACGAGGAGGATGAGCGAGAGTGTCTGCTCCCATTTGTTCGAAGGCCTTCAGCTGCATGCAAGACAGTTATCCACATGGCACCCGTTGGAGCTAATTGCAACGCCACGCTGGACTTCAATCCCATCCTAGGACGGCGAACACCAGCGAGTTTCTCCGTTACACAGCTTTGATTCCTACCAATTGCATTTCACGGGCGATTGTGTCTCGTTTCTCGCGTATTGCGTATGGAGGGTTTCCCTTGCCGGTCTAAAACCAGCGTGGTCACAAGGGATTTTGTATGCCGTAATACCACATGTTCTTGTGAGTTACGAGGAGCTCGGTCGCCGGGCGGCCCGCTGTGTCTTACTCCTAGGCTAGCAGTGCCATTGAGATAGATACCCTGCCTTGAAGGCTATGAGAGGGAGTAAACCATGAGTCTAGCGTTAGTATATATATTCGCCAAGCTTCTCTTGGTCTCGACGATGTTCGTGGACCAAGCTAGTTCCTTACTCCAGGCAAGCCGCCGCCTCCTCCTTAATACTTCTAGTCAACGTCAAGTTATAGGCCTTCTACAATGAGGTCCATACTTCTAGGTAGCACTCTTGCCGTCTCGGCATTGGCAGTCAAATACCGAGCCCAGTGCCAGAGCGCTGAAGTCATCACTCGAGACGTTGCCATTATTGGGGGTGGCGCCACAGGCATTTATGCGGCCATCAACTTGAAGGACAATGGAAAGTCCATTGTCGTAGTCGAAACGAAGGAAAAGCTAGGCGGCCACACTTCTACCTACCACGACCCCGCTACGGGAAAGCCCATCAACTATGGTCTCCAGGTCTACTACGACGATCCGGAGGGCCTTTCCCGGGCCTTCCTTAGCCGCCTTAACATCACTGTAACCAAGCCCTCATTCGACTCGAGCTCAAAGCCCCTCTACATTGACTTCACGGATGGTACCCCCCTCGACAACTACACCATCCCTCCTCTCAACGACGACTATGTCCAGGAACTCCACAAATACCCCTACATCGAGAATGACCTTGACTTGCCCAGCCCGGTGCCTGAGGACCTACTCCTGACTTGGCCCGAATATATGGACAAGTTCAACATCACTGATGATGCCTTCGCCACATACTCGCGTCCAGCTGTGGCTGGTGATCTGACAAAGACACTTGCCCTATTTGTCTTCAACAACCTCAACACGGTCATGATCAATGAAGAAACGAAGGGCCAAGCCATAGTTAACGCCAATGGCGACAACGCGGAGCCCTACCGCAACGCTCTTGCAGAACTCGGCTCTGATGTGCTTCTCAACTCTACCGTCACTGGCGGTACGCGAGGCAACAAAACTTCCGACGGTGTCAAGCTCTGCGTGTCTACCCCTGACGGCGACAAGCAGATCGTTGCCAAGCAGTTGATCTTCGCCGCGCCCCCTGTATTAGACAACCTCAACCCCTTCGGCCTTGACAAGCGCGAGGAGGCCATCTTCTCCAAGTTCGAGGGCGGCTTCTATTACACCGGTGTCGTGACCAACCTAGGTCTTCCCACTAACCACAGCTACGTGAACCGCGGCGTGAACACCGAGTCGCACCTCGCTAGCGTTCCCGGTGCCGTCATGTTCAACCCAACCAATGTCGTAGGCACGTACTACTACTGGTACACGTCGCTGGAGAACATGACCCAGAAGCAAGTCGAGGCATCAACTCGCGATACCGTCAAGCTCCTGCAGCAGAGCGTAGACGGTTCCAACACGGCGGCAGAGCCCCAATTCGTCGCGTACGACAGTCACACGCCGCTGCACCCGACCGCGGACGCGGACGCCATCCGTGCCGGCGTGTACCAAGACTACCACGACATCCAGGGCTACCGCAACACTTGGTACACGGCCTCGCTGCTCGTCACCGGTTCCCCGCAGCTGTGGAACATCACCAGCCAGCTTCTGCCTCGGATCATTGCCGCTTCTGAGCAGTAGGTAAATAAATTTGGGTATGCGAATAGGGCTATCGGTCAATGCCTACCCAGAATACTAGGGGACTTCGTATATATATGGCTCCTATTGTGCACATGCGAGAGATATATACATACCTACATACCATATGAGACTTATAATATTATGTATAAAGATCCTTGTGTACCTTTGATCTTGTTATTATGCAGAAACACAAACCGGCATAAGCAACTATAGAAAATTGAAAAAGTCGGATATCTTGGCGTTGTATGACAGAGGAGGGGTAATCCGAATGAGGGGTAAATACATACATACAGGTACACAATTCAAAATATGCAAGAAGCTCCCCACGTGTTTTCCTCTCTCCCCACATTACATAACTTGCTTAGTATACATACACCACCTACTATACATGTATAGGGAGAGATGCAAGAAATACATGTAATAGGTCACCCAAGTATCGTCTTACTTCGGTCAGCCCTACATCTACCCCTCCAACGGACCCAATCGTGGGCGGATGATCTAAATGCGGGAATGCGGCGCAGAATCTCGGGATGTATGCAAGGAATGGTCTAGGCTAGTTGGCTAGGTGAGACAAATTGGAGTCCTGCATAACCCATTACTTCCCAACTTACCTGATCAAAGTCGTAGCCTGCTTCCCAATGTTGCGTCACCCTGTGGTACTTAATCTACCTTACCTACCTACCTCTACGAGGTACATACCTTGTAGGTACGTAAGGGAAGAAAAAGACGAACCGGTCAAGACCGCCACATTACAGCATTTCACCAGATTTGTGTCGCATTTTCTACGTGCGTCAGAGGCTCAGTTAATTAGAAACGTTCACTTGTACGCCCTACCTCTCCTTCCTCAGTTACGGATACGAGGGAGCGGTGTGTCTGGTCTATATGACAGCAACAAGAAAAAATAAATAAATACCTATATAAAAAGGAGTGTGGGTGTTGGTGCAGCAGCATCCGCCAATCCGTAGGCCCGATTACCGATTACATGATCGAAAGCAAACACTTCTTTCGAGACAAGAGCAGTCTCCTATTGAGGATTTAATACGACCACAGCGTAACGGCACAGCTGACGCATGATGTGATATCGAGTTCAATGTGATTGATGTCAGGCCAAGACATCTGTACATGAAAAAAGTTGGAGCAGTACCGAGTTGAAGGTGATGGCGATGGGTGATGGTGAAATTGAGGCTTAGACCAAGGCCCCGTTCGGCGGTCGGCGCCGTTGCCACCCCCGTGCCACCGGGCTACCGAGGTTTATAGCTGATCGACCTTCACTTATCCACCTGCTACGCACGTATGCGTACCGTATACGTACCTAATATTACATTATAATCGTATGTTCCCACGTTAGCAGCATGTATACAGCGATCACGTATCCATGAATCTCCTTATCTCTTGGTCGCCAATGCACAAATCGGAGAAGTTCGCGACACGCTAATCCTTCAAGCCTCACTCACATTGCATTAGCATTTTCTGCAGGTAAGAAAAGAGCTGGAAACATTAAAAACATTAAATACGGGCATTTTTTTCTAAAATAGACACAAGACATATCAGATAATGTGAGACATTAGTCACGATGGCTTGCGCTGGATCTAAGCTTTTAGACTTTCTAAGCTAATGATTAGTCTCAACGGCCCGAACCATAAGCCAAATGGCGAAGCTTTTTACGTCTAGCGTAGTTCTTCAAGTCGCTACCCGTGATCTAGGCAGGTATGGTGCTACAACATAGATTAACGCATCGTGCATTGTAGTTACCATACCTAATGACGATTACCTAGGTATTAGAAGTGCAGCCAAAAAGCCACTGAATACTAAACATCGGAGTGTCCCTCCGCCCTTTGCCCCGACGCGGCGGCACCGGTATCATCTGAGCTCACCGCCGATCATTGCTTTCTCTTCGTCTCTTCCTTCCTTCCTCTATGTATGTAGGCTTACGGTATTCTCCGCCGTTTGTTTATGTGGCAAGTAACAAGTAACAAGTAGCAAGTATCCAGTCCTTCAACCAGCAGCCTACTGCCACCTTCCACAACCAAGCATTACTATGCGATATCAAAGGAAGCGGGAGTTGATGGAACAATACCACCTCCGTCTTTCATCGGTACGTAAAGTAGAAAGTGGCAGTGACAGAGACAGACGGAGGCGAATTGCTATATACCCAGGTAGATAGATTATTTCTTAAGCCGTGTTGGGAAGCATTCTCACGTCAAGATAAACACTGGAAAGGATCTATGGCAGTGGCAGAGTAGCATGTACCGTAGCGGCGTCGATCTGAAAGGGGCGCATCCATATCTCCGCGCGATTGGGTGCGCGCCCCGGCAAACCTGTATTAGGTAAAGTTGCGCGATTGGGGGGGAAATTTTACACTATTTTCCCCATGTCGGTTGTTGCAACAGCCGGTAACTTGGCGATGCTACGACCTTACCTACCAGCCTACCTAGCCACACTCGCACTTACATTTACACTCACACTGAGACACACACATAAGCTCAAAACGTTGGTCACGCGCGCTGCGGCAGCTGTGCTCTAAGCTGGAAAAAAATTGAAAATGATTCAGGAATTACTAAGGTATAGGATTCGCCCCTAGTAATTTTAGACTTGGGATGAGACAGGCACACTGCCGCGGTCAAGATCTACACGGGGTCACACACAAGCAGCGAGCCTGGGAATAAATGCAACGCGTTCTTCAGCTTAGAGCTTAATGCGACGTCGAGGATACCAGCTAGCCAGGTCCTGTCCAATAATAGCTTTTCCTAGACTAGGACCAAATTGAAAAAAGGACGACGATCTTTCTAATGAAGGAATCTTCGGCGAGAAAAGATGTGTGTCTGTCTCTGTAACATGTTGATATAATGCCTTGTCTCGAGACTCTCTAATCTAGCATGTCGTAGTTATGTTATATCCGTAGTATAGTGTACTGTAGTGTTTATGGTCATGATCCCAAAAAGAAAACCCCCAATGTCGTATTTCGCGGCGGTGGCACCCGCTCAGCGTGACCCTTCCAGACGCCACTCTAGCAAGTAACCTTAGTACCTCCCATGAACACCATACCATTCCAAGACACTCGACGCAAAGTGGCTGTCGAAATTGACCACGCGGTCCTCAAACGTTATTTTAGGGGATGATAACGTGCCGCACAGTTCCTTACCCAAGCAATCCAAAACCTGAAACCCTCCATGACCAATTGTACAGTGTTTCAACGAACGCAACGTTCGTTAATGTAATACATGCCCGTTCTTGTGAACGCTTTCCCCCTTTCTATCTTGAGTAAGCACCTAGACCCGGACCCAGATTACTAAAACTCATTAAACCATGCACGGCGTCAGTGATGTCCTGAAGTTGCTTGCTGTACGTATCGCCCAGTTCGTGATAGGTTCTGAAAAACTCTTCGCACAACGATAACGGTATCGACGTGAGAGGATGCACCTATATGCAGGGTCAGCGCATGGCTTATATGGCGGTGGAGATTGGTAGGACTCGCCTTGAATGAGCTTAATTGAGATAGCTTATTAGTGAGACTCACGATCTCCTTGGCGGCTATTGTTGATTGCCTGGTGTAGTCTGCCAAGGCCGGTCTCTTCTCGTCCGTGGTGTGAACCATGGCTTTAACTAGCTGATACATGTAGAGGACTATCGTCCGCCACATCATGCTAATAAAAAGTAGCATTGGGTCTGCTTCCTGGGCGGCAATGGGGTAGTTCATAGAAAACATTTCCATCCGTTGAATAAGCACGGAATTAATCCATTCATGTCGGTCCCAGAAATCTCGTGAGTCGTTAAGATATAAGTTATCCATGGACTGCTGCCGATGAGTTAGAGCACGACCAATGACAGTGGCCACGATGATGGATTCAGTGAATGTCGATGTGACAATAGCTTCTCGGGCGCTAATTGCGTCCGAAAGGAATCCAGTTAAAGTGGGCTGCTCATTCTGGTAATCTAACTCAGATGCCGGTAGGCGGATCGTGTTCTGGTTGAAAGATGATATGTCAGCACTAAGTAGTCGCCAAATGAAAGGATAATTTCTCTGTACCATTACCTGTTCGCTAAACGTCATCGGCGAATTATTCCGAACGCTAACAAATCGGTCCAAACAGTAAGCTAGCCAGAATGTCCTCCTTTTCTGCTCCGCGTCGACCCAGTCCGTCTGGCCCAGATTTACATCTGGCCCGTCTGAATATTGAAGCCAGTTGAGTTGAATTAGTCTAAAAGCGCGACCGGCACTGACCCAGCCCCTGCTAAAGTCGACGCACATGAACTCGTGAATGGCAAGGAGGAGCCAGGCTTGGACTTGCTCCATTTCGGCCATAGCAAGGCCCATGCATTTTGAATCAAGACTTTCAAGAGCTCGCCGGGTATAGCGGTATAGCGAATCACCGATATTTTGATAATGAGCCGACACGGACGCAGCAAGAGTCCACATAGCATATCGTAGACATGATTGAGCTTCCGTCTTAGCCATGTTCCGAGCCCAGGAGAAATACCGCCGCTGATGCAACACAGGCGCAAAAGAGTGCACTCTATCAAAGTAGAGCTGATTTCTGCGTATGGTTAGAGAAAGACGGTAGAGAGCTTTGAAGTTCAGGCGACTTACAATTCCGCCTGCATCAGATTTGAGATGTTAATCCCGTCTAATCCATCTGAGAGTTCTGACATTTTCCGACCTAATACTGCGTCTGAAAAGCCTACACCATCGGTCGGGGTTTCGAATCCTTGAATGGGTGATGTTGAGGCGTGCACTGAACCCCCATCTAAGGAAGACCCGCCGGACGTGGTACTTGGCCCTGTTCCTTGACACAGGTCGTGAAGTGTTGTTCCATCATCGGTAGTGATCGGAAAGTCCCATGTTAAAGGCGTATGATCGTTAAATGTGAGGCCATCGATTGTAGTGTCCTCCGGGGAAATAGTTATCGTATCACTACTGGTATTTTGTTGCTGTTGCTGTTGCTGCTGTTGTTGTTGTTGTTGTTGCTGCTGCTGGAGCAGGGTTCCTTCAAGGGTAGCTAAATGAGGGGTAATAACATTAGTAAGAGACGAGTTGCATATGGTATATATAGAAGCATTTTACAATTTAAATCTCATTTATAGAAATAAAAATGGCTTTATTTTGAACTAGAACATACCGATTCGAGCTTGCAGCGCTTTTAGATAACCTCGTTTGGGGCCGCGAGGAGGGCGGGGTGTTGTAACTTGACATTGGACGCCGGATGTCAAGCAGAGACCACATGAAGGCTGTTGACGGTCACATCGGACTTTGCGCCGACGACATTCCTCGCAGGCTAAATAATTGAAGCATGTTAGCAACTTATGAAGTTGAAATTTGAAAGTAGGGATAATGTTGATAGGTATAAGGAGTGAGGGTTGATCGCCCTCAGGTATTACTTGTACGTCTTGATGTGCATGCGAACTCTAAGGAGACCCAACAATTCCGTACACGGAGCGTCTGTCCGACATACTTCAATTTTAATGGATGGCTAAGAACTAGTATTGCATACCTGCACCTGGATTTTGTCGTGCTGGCGGCGTCGATGATTTGACACTTAGATCAACCGATTGAGGCATGTTTTCAACTGGAGAAAGAAGCTTTGCTTGGCTGCCTTAGTCGACTAGACTGGTTTTATGCCAGCAAGTTCTAGGACGTTGAATTATAGAGATTTTGTCTCGGCTGACGGCTGACGGCTGCCAGATGAGAGGAGAAGGGAACTCTAGCTGCGGGACCCTAGATATATCTAAGAGGGTATGACGAGCGTAGAGAGACGCTGCCGAGAAATCCAGGCCTGTCGCCCGTAATCGCTGTTCGCTAAGATGCGAGCCGTCTCCCATGGATTAGATACATAGCCTACCTAGACGAGTCCTAACGAGTATACTCTGGGTCGATTCCACGTTTGGTCCTGATTGGGCTCTGGGCATGCGGTTCAGGGGGTTTGCTGACCAACTTGAAGGGTCTGACTAGCGCAGGGAAGCGGATGGCTGACAGTTAAGCTTTCGTAGGATCTAATCCTGACCTGGATGCCTATCTGCCACCAGACAAGTGATCGCCGAGGGATTCAGAATGCATTTAGAATTAGCTACAACGTAGTAGTGTTCAAACTACCAGTATGTACCTCTTAGCCAGGGTTGATGTAGGATGCAAGGCACCTTTGAGAGGTATAAACTAAAAATTGAAAGAACACGCCATGTTACGCTACCATGTGCTATCCACGAGAGGTCGAATAAGAGGGACTAAGGTCAACTTCAGGTTGTGATACGTTTATGCGAGGAATCACGTGGCGAATTGTTGCTGTAGATGGGATAAACGGGATAGATTATAGGTTGGAAGAGGGGGGGTACTCCAATCGGATTGGCTGGTAGTGTATGTATAATAAGACGGGCTATTTGGGATTCCGTCTTAGGAGTCTAAAAGTGAGTCAGCACAGGAACGTTAAAAAATATACTAGAAGAAAAACAATGGACCATTGATTCTAGCTATCCCCTCTTAGCGTATTGTACGGTACCTTATAGGTTAAGGTTAGGTATGTATTTTGTTGTAGGTAAGCAGTGGGCATATCAAGTAGTCTGCCTACATACTTTGCTCGTTCTGCTCGTGTTATGAACGGTAGATTCCATAGCTACTATGTCGTACGTGGCTAGATAGCGGAGACTCCTTGGCCCTAGTTACATATTTGGTGCTGACCACTGGGGTCCAATGGATTTCGAGATCTGAGGCTCTTTTGGGGTTATCTTCAGCCCATTGCCGCAGTCTAGTTTTCGTGGCTTGCGATACGTAAGTAACCTGGCAACCCGGTGAGCCCCATTCGAATCTAGGGTCTGTGGGCCAGAGAAATAGTGCCCCGCGATCCAATTGCGGGCCTAAACGATGAATGCATCTATTTACTTGCGCGCATAGATGGATCATGTTTCCTAGCTTCCGTAGGGCAGGCTGAGCAATAGGGCAAGGCGACGACGATCGGTAAGATTGAGACATGCAGTTGTCGGTAAGTCCTAGGACCTGGGGCAAAATTGGTAGATTATGGCGATAAGATGGCGCTCTCAAGACTTATCTTACCCCATTAATGCAATATATTGCATACAAGCACAACTTTGTGTTTCACAATTGTGTTAACGACCTGCCTTAAGGAATATAGCGTTACGCTAAATTTTGGTTATATAATAGGATGCTGACCGATGATGAACTCTCCACAAACAAAGCCTGATCAAGCTAGCTGCGGCATTGCCTACCTACACGTGCATTTGAAATTCGTCACAAAGGTAATAGTTGATCAGTAACCAGGTTTACATCCTCCTTCCATAATGTCTGCCACGGCTCCTACACGAGATGGATGCTGCGGATTTGATACACCCACGCTTCTCAGAGGTAAGCAAGATAGGTTCAAATTAAGTGTGTCGTGGAACCCGAGGGGTGCTTGCGAATGCGATATAGAACCATTGTTTGAAAAGTTATGACAGTAGAAAATCTGGCTATCGCGCAACAACATCCCGAATCGAGCCACTACTTAGATAGAGGTATGCAATCCTAACGAATGGCCTTCTGCCTCGGCGGTCCAGGCTTTTGTCAAAAGTTCTAACGCCGATGGTTCGTATCACGGAGCATGCAAGAGTATTTTGATCCATAGGGATTGGCTTAGTAAAAAAAAGGCATGCCAAAGTTGGGAAATGCTCATTCGACTCGGCTCGTTTGACATGTTTCGTGCCGAGCCAGTCTCGACGCGGGGGCCTTTTTAGGTAATCTCGGGTTCAAACGACCTAGGTAAGACAGAAGGACAATTCGATCCCTACCAAGATAGGGGTTCTGATCTCAGATCACTATGAAAAATGAAACTTCTTACAGTAATAAAAATGGATCATGAACCGTATACCCTTCCTTTCATTTGTCTTTTTCTCGGATGAGAAGTAAATGCTTGCATAGATGTGATCATGAAGTGATGAGGCTTTTGAGTGAGAATATTGTGGGGTTCGAATTCGGTCCCGGCGCCGGTCCTCCCACGCGTAACCTCGTCCGGGGTGAAAATGCAAGCTCCAATGATATTGGGTGTTTGATTAACCCCATAATATCCAAGACTCTAACGGCGCTCGGCACCTTGGCAATGAACGAAATCTCTGAATCAATGCTTAAAACTCTTACGAGCCGGATTGCATTTTGCACTTTCATAATCAATTAAGCTTTTTAGCATCTTGGAATGGAAGAAAGGAAAGAAAAAAGCAAATCCTTCTATTTCCAAGAGGTTATCCGCGATAGCTGCGCTGACCGAGGTCAGCAGGCTCCCGAGATATCTATTAGGGGTACCCCTGAATCCGATTCTTATTTTCCGCGGGATCACATACAGATGTGGAATGCCGATAGACTTGTTCTATGGTAGCACAGCCTATTACGCGCGTATCGCCAGAGAGCTTTTACGAATCAGGAGCTTGATTGGATATCGGAGTGTCTTGTAAAAACGCCGTGAGGCAAGCATATCTGGGTCAGCGCCCACGTTCTGTGATCCATTGTGGGTTCGCAAAGTGATCACCATTTGCCGCAATTGTGCTCGTGCCTTTGTCATCTTACTATGCCAAGTCCCCACTAGTTAGGATTCCAACCTTCTATTAGGATTCTCTTCACGTAAATCGATCAGCGCAGTTCGTTTCATCTGTTTCTGTTTCGGCCGGGTATATCGAACGGAGAGTCCCTGGAAGTCTAATTGCAAGGCTGAAGGCCATCCTATACCCAGACCTTGTACCCTGTTCACACGCGTCCGGACACATGGTTTTGCGCTTAATTGGATCATCTTAACAGAGTTACGATCCAGCCGGGGTCCTTGCCGCATATCATTCAGGGTCCAAGGAACCTTTGTCCATGTAAACGGAAAGGGAGCTCAGAGGCAAGAAAATATCCGATCCTGTAGAGCTCGCGCATATCGCGGCGTCTTTACCCCGATATCAATCACATTATTCAACAAAATGACTAGCATGACCGATATGCAACAATGACAGCAGTAACTATCATTAGGATTCGTTTAATGTGCAATCATAATTGGTATAAACACGCTTAGGTATCAAGTCAACCACGTTTCAATGATAAGGCCAAGATTCTGACTTGTTATCACATCCCAAAAACAACGGTAAATCTGTTGTGTAACAATGTAGATGCGCGGTGACGTGTGAGGCTTTTCCGCATTAGCCAATCACCTCATACCTAATCCATTCTATGTCATCTTTTACAGTGGAAAGGGGAGGGGAGCGGGAAAATAAGCCGTTTATAAGATCATAAGCTTATTGTACGGGTCGGCGGGGAACGGCACTATGTCAGTACGACAGACTTATGCCAAGAGCTCGGCGTTCCGAAAGCTTATTTCCCTCTCAGGCTTGGATTTGCACTTTTATGTAAGTGTAAAGCTGGGGGTGGGACGGAGGCATGGGGCGGAAGAGTACCTGTAAGTGGGAGGACATCTGGGAACCCTTGGGGACAGGGGTAGTATACAGTAGTGTAGTGAGGTAGTGTATTAAAATAGGTGGCACAAAGGACCCTAATATTCGCTTTCGGTTTTGCTAATTGCAAATGGAATAATTAGGCGAATTAATAAATGATAAGTACCCCACATATACTCCCCCACCATTACTCTTAACGCCGCACTGCGCCATAAGAGTGGTATCATCGCTAAGACGGAAAGTTGGCCTTGGCTAAGAAGTTCGATTCGAGTGATGACGGCCAGACAGATTTAGGATTAGACGCTATATATGTCTGCCGAATCCCACAACTCTCGGTTTTCACATCTCGGTCTCCGCACTTATACACCCCGAGCGGTATTGGATAATGGGGATACGAATCGCGCATCCGTTTCGAACTTTTGTGTGATATCTGACAGCGTCAATTTAGCGGAATATACCGTGAGGTAGCTTACATACATATGTAGTATATACAGACCTCCCCTTCACCTGGGCCGCCTATTGGATGGATACACAAGTAAGACATTTCGAAGACCGAGACAAGCATCACGCACGCCGATGATGTTGCGCAACATATAGACAGTGTCGACGTTTTTGGATACACACAGAATACCTAAGAATTCTCGGCATAGCCTTACCGGTCAGATGTAGAGTAAGACTACATACTCACCGCTTTAAGCCAACCACGCCTGCTTGTTGTTTTATATTGCTTATGCAGCAGATGTAATGCCGTGTTATAGAGCGAGACATTAGGACTATTAGAAACAGTGCTGAGTTCTAGCTAGCGTGGGTGAGTTGCGGGAGCCCTCGATGATAGCCACTCCGGCGGAACGGCGAGATTGTGGATCTAGAGATTGTCGACAAGGCGCCCCTAGGTTAGGTGACTTTCGAGGTGAAGCAGAGTACGATGGAATCCTTCGACTAGATGTATAGGGTGCCGGTTCCCATCCGCGATCATTCGATGCATTAATCAGTGCTCATGTGGGTCCAGGCACAATTGGATACGGGAACCCCCGTGTTGAGTTAGAAGATCAAAATACCCGTTTAGGACGGCCGAATGCAGTCTAGTTCTAATCAGTGAGATACAATTTGAACTAACCCAACTAGGAACTTGGGAAAGGAAGCTTTTCATACTTGGCAAAGAATCATAAAACGGCTCCCTATCTTGCCGTCTTATTGCACAACCCGTACGAGGTTTCGACGTGTCTGCATCACTAGGAGGAACGAGTCGTGGAATCCAACATCAGAAAATTTTGGATCTGTGGAACACATCTGTAAGATGTTGGTGTGGGTATTGTTATGGCCTTCGAATGAGATGCGTCGCCGAGCAGCATGCTGACCCTATGCGCGCGTCAGTTCGCACTTTCGGTGAATTCTCGTGATCCTTCAGTATCGGTTGGCTCGCCATGTAACACTACATGTCAAATTATCTATAAGCTGCAGGTAAGAGAGTCGCGACATGGGAACGCATGAAGTCTTGCTCGGGGGTGAGATTCTGAATATTTTTATTCCTGTATCAAAGCTTTTCAATAACTAGGTCCGAGTCTACTAACACATACAGTCCCCAGTGACACTAGTATGGAGGATTGTGAGGTATATACTGAAATCCATTATAATTTAAACGTCCTGTAGCGTCCCAAACCGTGCGTCTTTCTCATCTCACGTGGGTATACCTTAGTTCATAGAGAAACAACCAGCTTGGCGGCCGAGACGCCCTTCTTTACTAAGTCCACAGCCTCCTGGATCTTGTCTAAGCCCTTGCCGACGATGATGGGCTCCGGTGCTGGTACGAAGGTGCCTGCCTTCAGAGCCGCTGGCAAAAAGTCGTTATAGATGGCCTTTCCGACAAAGTTGTCCTTGAGGGTTGTGCCGAAGATGGAGTACATGACAACACCCTCAGGTGGCTCGGGCCAGCCTCGCTTAGTGGAGGCGACGGCCTTAGAACCTTCAGATTTGGCCAGCACCTGCTGGAGGATGCCTTGAGGAGCACCGCCTATGCAGTCCAGAGCACCAGCGCTTGTCTTGCCCTTAAGAGCGTTGATGAGATCCTCCTGAACAGTGGGGCTAGCGTAGTCGAAGACCTGGCTGGCACCCAGCTTCTTTGTGTACTCGAAGTTCTTTGGGGATGCGGTAGTGATGACCTCATAGCCAGAGTTTACGAGGAGTTGGATGGCATTGCTACCAACAGCAGAGGAGCCACCCCAGACAATGAAAGTCTTACCGGTGGACTTCTGAGGGGGTACAGTGGGGAGCTGGAGTTTGTGATGAGTCTCCTGGTAGAGAGCGCAGGCAGCAGTCGACAAGCATAGCGGGAGCACGGAAGCCTTCTCAAAGGAAATGTGGTCGGGCAGAGCAGCAGTCATGTTTGTCTGAAGGATGGTGTACTCTTGGAAACCGTTGTCTTCGTTACGCTTGGTGGCCATGCCGACAGCGTGGCCGACAACGCGGTCACCAACCTTGAAAGAGGTGACACCAGGACCGATACCAGCCACGACACCAGCAACGTCCTGACCCAGCATGGTGGGGTAGTTTAGAGGCCACCAGCCAGAAGCCTGAAGAGAGCCATCAATAGGGTTGATGGCGACGGCGTGGTTCTTCACAAGGATCTCGTTTGCCTCAGGTGTCCACAGAGGGGCGGGCTCAACCACAAAAGGGTGGCTCTTTGCGGCTTTAATCCAGGCAGCGTTGTTACTGGCCATCTTGCTTCTCGATTGTGTGAAGTTTCTTAGCTGTTGTTGAGTAGAGTAGATAGAAGTTAATCGAGGCGAAGATGTGCTGAGGCTGCTCCTAGAGATGGGTAAAGATGATGAGAGAAATCTTGGACTGAAATGGCGGCTGATGCCAAGTCTTATGAATGTTTGCATGCTCGGAGACATAACGCTTACAGCCATAGGTGATGTCATTTATATTTAGGTTGTTTTACTGCAGTTGACTTGGGGTTCCTTGCTTCTTTCTTGTGATAGATGAGTTGCAGTCTAGACGTATGTACGAGAATCCGCTGTCGGAAGAACGAAGACAAATGAAAAGGACCGCATCCTATACGAATATACCTAGTACCTCCGTAGCCGAGGTAAGATCCCGCCAAAGCCGCCGAGTTGATAGTCCGATACCTGGGATTCCTACGGCTCGTATTTTAGAATCGGAAGTACACGCGCATCAAGGTTGGGTGTCTTGCCTTGTCTACACGCTAGCATAGTAAGGACTTATGAAATCGAAAGGGGCGCCGTTGGGCTGAAGGAATCACAAAGAGATTGGGACGAAACCAACACAAACCGCAGTCCATTGCATAGGAAACCCAGCCAAGTATGGGAAGAATGCGTTGAGATGCATGGATTAGCTGGGATTGGCTGGGCTTAGCTGCAGGGACTATATGTCTTATGTCCGAGCCGGCGGGGTTTAGCTTAGGTCCAACAGGATTCTGATTCGTTGCTTCGGATCTCGGAGATTCGCAGCTTAGCGGAATAAGGTTAATTATTAGCGGCACCCACGGCTGCTTACAGTACATGGTGGTACTAATCTTACTTTGGCTTAACCTGCAAATAAGCTTCAAGGTCCGTCCTCAGCCGCGTTTTAGCGCCTATCCGCATTAACGTTAGTTGGGCTAGAACCTTGGCCAAGGTCTTACGTAACCTATCAGCGAGAACCTTTAGTCTTGGGTCGTACATAGGTACATCGGTGTCCGAGCCACGGTTCGGAGTTTCCATTTTGACAAACTCAGCCGTTTTTCTATCAACTTTTTATCAGAACTACTACTGAAAAGAAGATCCTTCATATGGGATTATACATAGGGAAATAGAGAGGTATCTTTTGAAGTACTAAAGTTAAGACCCTGGAAAAGTGTTTCAGCCACCATTCCTAGCAAGGGGTAAGCGGACTCTGTTTAGCCTTGTGCCATCGCTATAGCCTACCCAGTACAATGGCACATATCTCAAACATGTAATTCTGGAAGCAAAATGAAGAATTCCAATGAAAACGCTTCATGTAAGTAATCCATAGTAGATGGGCAAACCATGTAAAAATGGGAAAAGAAAATATAACCATACCTGATCACCACGTACATCCATACATCCATAGTCGACTCCGCCCAATGATGTGCTTTCACTATCACACCTTTAACATCTTTACCTGCAACCGAATCCTTCAACGCTGCCAACCAGCTACTCACTATTCGCTCATTTCGTTGTCGCTTTTCGGCACTTGACACGGACCCCCGTTACGCTTGGCGGATTGCGGCCGTCGTCATCCACGCCAGTTTTCACATTTTTCCCTATAAGAGTAAAATAATACAGCAAATTATATGACCATAATCCGATCAGGACTATTTCCGAAACTCCGAGGGCGTATTACGTAGCAATCTCCAAGACCTACATAGCTGTCTAGAGCGCATCACACGTCCACTATTTACATTACATTGTTCTCTCCTTGACTCCTGTCCCCTGTTATGCAGTCCGCAAACATTCCACGACAATCTGTGCAACCAACCAACAATACTACCGTCGCCACAATGGTCCATGAGACAGAGAATCACCAATCGCCTGTGAGCGACTCGGAAGACTTCACGATATCAAATGGCAGCTTCGTAGCTACGAGTGAGAAGATTGAAAACTCGAATGAAAAAAGCTCCATTCCCCCACAAGAACTCGAAAATGCGCTACCCGCGGCACCGGAACCGCCTCGGACGGGGCCACCGCCTCCCCCTAATGGTGGGTTTGTCGCCTGGCTCCACGTACTCGGCGGCTTCATGCTGTTTTTCAACACCTGGGGTATTCTGAACGCCTTCGGCGTTTTCCAAACCTACTACGAAGGAGGCGAGCTTTTTCAGCGATCATCGTCAGACATCTCATGGATCGGGTCCATCCAATCTTTTATGGTGCTGCTCGGCGGCACCTTTGCCGGACCAATCTACGACAGGGGCTATTTGAAGCACTTGCTGGTTGTTGGCAGCTTCGGTATCGTGTTTGGACATATGATGCTAAGTCTCTGCACGCAATATTGGGAAGTGGTTCTAGCCCAAGGTCTCTGTGTTGGGCTGGGAGCCGGCATGCTTTTCGTGCCTTGCGTCTCTATTATCCCGACCTACTTCAGTACTAAACTGGGTCTTGCTGTGGGTCTAGCGTCGTCGGGTTCTTCTGTTGGTGGTATTATCTACCCAATCGTCTTGTACCAGCTGCTCGACCAAGTTGGATTTGCCTGGTCGGTCCGTATCATGGGCTTCATAGCTCTGGCAACGCTTATCATCCCAATAACGGTGATGAAGATGCGATTCAAGGCCCCCAAAGCCAGATCTATGATCGACTGGACTGCCTTCCGCGACATCCCCTACATGGCCTTCACCCTCACCACTTTCATCGGCTTCATGGGTCTCAGCATTCTCATCTTCTACGTCTCGTTTTATCCCCAGAACAAGGGATACACCGACGAGGCTCTCTCTTTTTACATGGTCCCGATCTTCAACGCCGCATCCTGTTTTGGTCGAGTCCTGCCCAACGCCTTATCTGACATGATTGGACCTTTCAACGTCGTTGCGCCATGCTCGCTAATTACTGGAGTGTTGATGCTCTGCCTAATGGCAGCCCCTGACAGGGGATCAGTGATTGCAATTGTAGTCCTCGCTGGTTTCTTCAGCGGCGTGTTTATTGCCATGCCCCCTGTCTGCTTCTTCCCCCTGACTAAGGACAAGTCGAAGCTGGGAACCAGAATAGGCATGGGCTTCGGTATTATTTCTCTAGGTCTGCTAGCCGGTGGCCCGTCAGCTGGCGCTATCCTCGGCAATGTCGACCCGTTGAATTGGTATGGCTTATGGGGATTCGGCGGAGGCATGGCTACTCTATCGGGCATCTTGTATGGTATACTGAGAGTATACCGCTCTGGATGGGCACTCAACGTCAAAGCGTGATTTATTGCTCATGCCGCTTTCTTACGACATATCAACATACCATTTAGGGATTGCATAGTAAGGGATTCGAATGGGCTTGCTATATATTTTATGACTACTGGGTAAGATTGGAGTTTGTATCCGGATACCAGATGATGAGGATATGAGTCGCATAACCATTGATGCATGCAAATAGACATCAGCGAGGCTAATGACATCAGATTGGCATGATCATGAGGTAGACAAAAGTTCATTTCTTTAAACATTCGTTAGATCATAGTAGATTTTACAAGGCCCATCAGCCGCTTAATCTTGACCTCCCTAGTTGATCAAACGCATAAAATCCTCTCTTACGCGAATCATACGAATTGGCGTATATGATTGGTCTTCAACTTTTACCACCCATTGTATGCGTATTGTGCTTTTCGGGATTTTTTCATATTATCATCTATATATATTTATTAAACCATAGTTCATGACGCATAGATAGATGTATTGTCCAAGATTGCTCCAAACCTAGTCCTACTACATCCCTTCAACCAATGTCCGAACTTCTAAAGAGGTTTCCTCACTGCACACTTGAATGGGGTGATAGTGACATTGTCAAGGTCCCAAACGCCGAGTTTAGCGTATATGTCATTAGCGACTATAGCGCGAACATCCTCCTCCGAGTTGGCGCGTACCAGCCAGGCGCTGCCATTGATGGAAAGGCCTTCATTAGGTGTCTTGGGGTGTGCCACCAAAGTTGGTCCCGACATGACGATGGTACCTGACTCAACCAACCCCTTTAAGCCAGCCATGTGAGCTTGTACATTGCTCACGCGAGTTGCAAGCACGTCTGGCTTGTCTGGGATCTGTACAAGGAAGTCGTTCAATTGCGACATGGTGGCAGTATAGGGTTGTTTGTTTCCGTGCTGTTTCGAAATGGAGGATTAAATGGCTTGCTAGTCACCGTCGGTCTGGATGTGTATCAAGGTAGACTCCTAGTAGTTGTAACCGAGGTCTAGCTGGCTGCCTGGCTTTATTGGACGGGTCTGTAATATATGCTCTAGAAATGTAGAATATTAAGCTGGACGACAGGATAGGTCGATAAGTGACAATAAATAATGTACTGCTAAAGGGTATGGCACTACATCTGGTATTCACTAGTCGGCTGGTTATTACATCTCCAAAATAAAGCAACACAACACATGGAGAAATGTTTATATCTGCATCGTTCGGAGTATGTTTCTCTATGACAACTTTCTGCAGGTATATCCCCTTGGGCTGCTCTAGCCAAGGAGGTACTCAGCCACATGCCCGCATGACTAAATCCTTTGTCCGTAGCCGTGTCGCGCCAACTAATTCAACTCGGTAAACAAGTAGATGAGAAATAAGTGATGTTAGATCACATGTAGTAGAAATAAATAGGCGAACAATATTGCACTGTACTTATCTCCTCTTTTCGCATATAGCTGGTCATCGCACCGCCGTGCTACGAAGCTTACCTCCTTTCCCGACTCCACCACTCCCGCTCGAACCCCCATCCGTTCTCCAATTTCACCATAAGAGATGGTGTTTACAGCTCTTCGGTGCAATATTTTCGGCCGGAGATAAGAACAATTTTTAATGATGGTGAAGAGAGAGCTTTGCGTTGTATGCCATTAGCCACTTGCCGGTTCGGTGCGGAGTTTCTCCCTGTTTCAGCTGAAGAGCTGACGTACAACAGCCTGACCTAACCATACTATCATAACCACGGGTCAGCACGGAGTAACGAGTGCCCTTGTCACCGATTCCTCTAATGCTGGGGGGTACACAGCAGCATACTCGTAAGACACAGACATGCATACAGAATTTTACAAGGCAGGTCGGTTTGGAGTTTCTAGACCAGTAGGTAAGGTTGCAACGCCATCTTGCAACGCCATGCATCAAGGCGCAGATGTACCTGGAGTTTCTCCCGTAACGTGTCGAACCACTGTGCTGGAGATAGAGGTCTGCGTGCCGGAATCCTTCTACGCCATCGGGCGACTCCTAGGTTAGTCAGCAGATCGCTATTGCAATAAGAATAAGTCGCTTTATCTTCGACGATAATCGTTTTGTAATGATATATCAAAGAGAATTCAGCTCAGCTAGTAGCAAGTATACAATCAATTCACGATTTAACGATACAAGACCTTTTTAAACGACATAGACACATAGTCAAAATAGGAGACAACATGGGCAGCATTGAAAAGATCCCGGAGACGGCACCGGATGCCATCCCGACTGTGGATATCAGCCCCTTTACTGACCCTAACGCCTCGGAGGAGGCCAAGAATGCCGTTGTCGACGCTGTGCGCCACGCCTGCACAACCTATGGTTTCTTCTACCTTGCCGGCCATGGCGTGAGCGCAGAGAAACGCGAGGGCATCCTCAACTGCGCTAAAAAGTTCTTTGAACTTCCTCAGGAGGATCGTATGGATGTCTGGATTGGCAAGTCCATGGGAAAGTCATTCCGTGGCTACGAGCCACCTGGAATCCAGACCCACCAGAAGGGTCTCCTCCCTGATATTAAGGAAGTGAGTAAAGTTCAAAAAGTAGCAAGTGAGAAAATTGGAAGTCAATACTAACTTTAATCCTTTAATCCCCAGTGCTTCATCATCGGTCATGAGGTCCCTGCCGATGACCCAGAAGCTGGTACCTTCTCAACTGGACCTAACCTATGGCCCAAGAACCTCAAGGACGAGGAATTCCGTACCCCTATCATGGAGTACCAGGCCACTATGCTTGCACTCTCCAAGGTGCTCCTGAAGATCCTTGCTCGTGGTCTTCCTAAGGCCTGGGGTCACCCTCCTAATGTCATGGACGAATTTGCTGTTAATCCGTCTATGCCCATGAGACTGCTGCACTATGCTCCCCAGGAGGTTCTTGATGAGCGACAATTTGGTGGTATGGCTCCCTGAACACTTACTTTCACTTATGAATAAGGTATCTAACGAATGACAGTGGGCGACCACACCGACTTTGGCGGTATTGCCATTCTTCTACAAGAGATGAACACTAAGGGTCTTGAAGTCTGGTACCCGCCCACTGAGACGTGGATCCCGGTGCCTCCCAAGGAGAACACCTACGTGATCAACATGGGCGACATGATGCAGAAGTGGACCGCTGGTTACTACCGCAGTGCCCGTCACCGGGTCATTACTTCCGGTACCAACCACCGCTACTCCGTGCCATGGTTCCTTAACGGCCAGCTCAAGCTTAAGTGCCAGTCACTTGACGGCTCTGGTGTCGAGACTATTGTCGGCGAGCACATTCGCCAGCGCCTCATTGCTACCATGCCCGAGGCTGGCAAGGCCCTCAGATAAATTCGCAAAGACTATTGGGACGAAGAGACTGGGAAGGAAAGGAAGGACTGAAGACTCCTTTACTATGTGCGCAAGCGTCCGTGTGTAACTAGTGTAGAATGATATATGGAGGTATATGATATAGGATTCAGGCACGCTTTGGATACACTCTTTCCGCAAGCGGTTCTTGTCCCCCTGAATATCAACTTAATGAATGCAACTCATAGAAATCACGAATCAAGTACTTATTTCTAGAGTGAATTTTATCGTATTAGTAAGATAAGGCAACTACTTATTGATTCTTCTGCGTTAGTGATTTAGAGCATGTATCATAGGTACCAGCTATTCTCGGTGCTAGATGTTGAGTTGGCCCACTGCGAAAAAGCTTTTTCTCACGACCACTCACCAACGACTTATTACAAGCTCGACTTTAGGTATGAGCCCTCTCAAGAGTTTAGTACATGTTTATTAGAGAGGTACGTCCGTTGGTCTTTACCTATCATGCATGTCTCATATAGCTGGGTAAAAAGCATATCGCTTCGGCTCCAAGTCCCTTCGCCGAGGGAGACATCGTAAATCCGACGAGATCGCTACGTGAATCGCGCTTTCTATTCACCTACTTACCTGTATATTGACTAAATTGAGCATACGCAGCATAAGAAACACATATCCATCTCCTATAGCTGTGGGGAAGTTTGCCTCGACTCTGCTCAGGGCGCCCCTCAGCTAACTCAGGGCTATTGAGTCAGTGACAGCAACGGGCAAGACCACTAGTTGAACACTGCTGTATTCCCTCCAAGATGAAACTCGCTCGGTAAAGAGCAAATGACATAAGTTTGTTCGTAAGATCACTACCGTCCCACTTGCATGAGGTCAGAAGAGACATTGTGTATGGTGTCACGCAGCTCTTGGCACGTCGGCATTGGCTAGCAATCGTTACCCAAGTATTCATAAGCTTATCTATTTATATATGCCGGTAGCATCTTGAATCTTATCTAGATCCAGCCAATCTTGCACCGACTGTCTGCCGCAGTTGCCACCGCAGTCACCCGTACCCAACCTATATATCGCATTACTTGTTCCCGGCCCGAGCCCTCCATCTTGGGGTTTCAATATAGGTACCTATATAATTACCTTACATACGCATAAGGCAGGCAAGCTATCCTCATGGCATCAACCATATTTCCACATGTCTGGTTCATGCGGGATCTACGTCCACATCGGATGTAACAAGCTGCGCGTCACCAGCATACCCACACCTGCGCATACATGAAGATAGGGAGATACCGAGATATCGTATAGCACGTGGCTGTAGAGCGGGCATCCCGGTAATAAACCAGTCGGTGTCATAGGTTTGCCTGCTTTGGCGACCGAGCCCCCAGACTCACAGATGACATAGCGAAGAAACAGCTGCAACCCCTTGCCCTTATATAATCTACACCGCCTTCACCCAATATTAGAGATATGCGAGGTGTGATCATAAATTTCATAGGATGTATGTATAACGATTCATAAAATTTACTTAGGCGCATTGAAGGTACCTTAGGTAGGTATTGATTTGAGTCTTAACGATATGCAACTCCACCAGCCCTTTCGTGGAGCGGTTGCTTGAAGAACACGATGGATCACGATGTATCTACTTTTTCTGAACACATTACTAGCAGCTTCGATACGTACGTACGCCTGATATTTACTTCGACTCTTAGGTATCATGAGCATATCGTTGACTTAGCTTTGCTCTCAAGGGGGTTACGACACTGTGAGACCGACCCCCTAACGTCGTAACCGGAGTCTAGGTACCTATCTCCCAGACAAGTAGTACTCTCACTGAAAAGGCCTATAACTACTGCATTGGTTATCATTGCCCGTAAACCTCATTCATGCTCGTAGATATCAAAGACCGCCAGTCATCGCATAAGCCAAACTAAAGCATACAAATGACACATCTTTTAGAGTAGAAAACTTTCAATGCTTTACATTTCATCGTAATCTATAGAGCGGCAAAACCTCTATGATGCCTGGTAGCCTTAGAACACTATGTTACAACCAGCCAGCTATCGAGAGCAATAGTTCCAGGCGGGATCTTCTAGTACTATACTTGCTCCCCAATCCCATTTCCCTTCCCCTTCTTTCGTTTATAATTGCATACACCCACCAAAACCTCTACCTCATTGAGTTCCTAATATGTATAATACTCCTCACTTCGAAATCCCCATCTCCTCCAAACAAGCCTTCACGATCCCCACCGCCTCATCCACGACCTCATCTCCGCGCCGCCACGTATACAACGCCACGCCCTGCCGCTCCAGCGTCTCCTGCGCTCTCTGAAGCCGCCGTCGCCACAGATCCACCTTCTTATTCATCGTAGTCGGCGTCGGCGTCCCGCTACCACTACTGCTCCCACTCCCGTTACCATACACAGTCGCAGCCGCAGCAGGGGGCAGGGGCTCGAAATCCGAATCCGAGTTTTCGGTCCGGCGGCGGTTTAGACTATTATTCGCCGCAGTGAGGCGCGGACTCGGACTCGATCTCGTCGTTGCGCCCGAACTAGACGGCGTAGCACGCCGCCTCGGAGGCGGTGGAGGCGGGAGAGGGGCGCTCCGGGACGAGGTGAGGGAGTTCGAGCTAGCGGGTGTCTGCCCATGACTCCGTATCTTCCTCAATATTAATTCTTCGTCCCTGCCTGTCTGGTCGGCCGATCTCTGCATCTGCGCGAGCGGGCTCGGTGTTAGAGCTCTATTACTATTATTATTTGCCTGGCTAGCGGTTGTTTTGCGCGGCGCTGGCGGTGGGGGTTTCTTGGTGAACCCGTCGTCCGAGGATCCTGTGGTGAGCACTGGCGCGGCCGGCGCGCCCTGGAGAGAGCTCGGTTTCGCCGGTTTCGGGGGCGGTGGTTTGCGCCCCAGCAAGTCCATAGGTTTTGTGGGCTTTTCTATCACTTTAGAGTCCGATTCAACTCGTCGGAGCGGCTCCGGGGCTGGGTCTGGGTCTTCTGAAAAATCGATTAGATCGCCCATGGCGGGTCCATCGGCGGGTTTCGGCGTTGTCGCAACACGCGGAGGCAGTGGTGGTCTTTCGTCTGAATCATTACCTCTATGAGTACTATTTCCGGAAGACCTGTGCTCAAGTCTCATATTTGAATTAGTCCGTGGGATGCCCGAGTCAAAATATCCCGCCTGCTCAGGCGTGGTAACATCGCGAATAAAAATCGCCGCGATTCGGCCTGGATAAGCAACCGCGAGCTCGGTATAGACCTCGAGGTCAGCTTCGCCGCTATCACCAACTAAGAGGAATTTTCTCTCAGGGAAATCCTTCATAATCTTCTCGAGCGTACCCTTTTTGCGCTCCGCCACGGGCTCGAATATTCCCTGCAGCATGCCGCTATACTGCTTCAGGTGCAGCGAACCCGGCGGCAGTCCCGAGAGCTTGAAGAAAGTGGCTAACACCGGGTACAGCTGCCACGGGCTGTTGGAGCAATAGTGTATGCTGACGCCAAGATTATAGAGAGTGGTGTACCATTCCCGAACGCCATCGACAGCCAAGTCGCGCAACTCGCGAACAAACGTGTTCCGGAAGATCTCCTTGGCACCGAGCGCGATATTAGACCGCTTGATGGTGTCGTCGATATCGCTGATAAGACTGACTCCCTTCGGCTCGATGATGCGTATGGGCTCTGTGCAGGATAAGTCTTCGCTCGCGAGCACACGCACGTGCGTTGGCACGAAGTCCAGCGCTACCCTAGTCATGAAATGTCCCGAGTCATTAGTTGTTACGGTGCGCGATTGCGCCTGGGACTCGTTGTAAAAGAACAGCGTGACGGGCACCTCGACTAGCGGCGTCGTCAGAAACGGCGCGATGCGAGCCATCAGGTTTGCGTTCGCAACCGCGAGTTCTGCCTCCGTAAGTTCGGTTCCTCCAGCCGTATTTGTGCGTCCCCGGAGAACAGGAGACGTTGGCGGAGATGTTGGCGATCGACTTCCATTTTGCGATTGACCCAGACGTCGTATGTTCCCCTCGCCCTCAGAGTCTTCGTCCCGAGGGCGTTCGCTATAACCTCCTTTTTGCGCGGCTTCTTCCTCGGCCTTACCCCTACGCTCGATTTCTTTAGCTTCTCGAGCAATTCGCTCTCGCTCGCGCTCTTCCTCGTGCTGCTGATGTATTCTCGCTAGAGAAGGCTCCGGCGAGGGTGATGATTCGGCCTGTTGCGGCCTCGGCGCTGGTATACCGCTCAATTGCCTTGCCAACCCAATTAATATCCGATTACGACGTGTCATTGGTCCTCTATGCGGGAGATATATCCAGCCCCGAACATCCACGTCCACAACAGCCTTCTCGTCTTCATGCCGCGACCACTCATTTCTCCAGTAGTCCTGCTCATTCATGGCCACAGTCGAAGTATGAGGAGAGCCTCCCGGGCTTTCAAACTGTCCCGGTTGTCTTTTAACGTGTCGTTTCGCATACGACGGAAACAGAACCATCTCCTCGTTCCCCTTCGTCACAATGGCCACATCCGGAAAAGACCCCGGTATCGTGATCTTGGACATCTCGGGCGTGTCGATTTCCCTAGACCGCGTCTGGTTATACGATTCTCTGATCTCATTGACGGCCGTCGCGCTAGCCCTGTACATGCTGCTTGCCATAGCAGCAAGCTTCCTCCTCCTCGCGCCTCTTTCGCGCCCGCCTTCGGCGCCGTAGTTCCCGCTGCCCACTCCATATTCTGGCATAGATGTCATCTTAGCCGCATTAGCACCGGACCCATCATTCGTGCCCTTTCTACTAGGAGTCTGTAAGCCGAAGAGCAGCCGTCGCGCGTGGTCGACGAGTCGCGACTGCTCACGGCGACGGCGCTGGCGGTCGAGGATGAAACGATAGATGCGACTCTGGACGCGATGTTTGAAGTTAGGGAAGGTGTCGAGGTGGAAGCCAATGAGGCGCTCGCGGTAGTGTTCGCGTAGACTGCGTAGAGGACGTGGGAACAGGTATTGGAAGAAGCTTTGTCTATGATGGGGATGCGGGCGCAGAGGTAGAAATCGGCGAGGAGGAGCCACTTTGGAAAGATTACGAAGATCGGGAGACTAAGTTCGAGTGATCGTCTCTTCCTTCGACGGATTATATAGACATATATGGCTGTGCTGTATATACATCAGGCTGTGGCCTCAACGTGACGGACTTTCGGCCAGGTGGTTTATGTCTCCGGATAACGGCCAAGAGGGGCGGGTTGGACAATAGCCAATTGATCTAACACATGGCAAATAAGATTAGAGAGAGCTCAGATTGGGTGAAGCCTTTGCGACACACCAGATTCTATCAGATGACTTCGTCGAGGTTGAAAAGGTCGGAGCTTGTGCCGCTGTCTCCCCCGAGGAAATTGCACGTTTTGGTGGGGGCACCGCGCACTGGTGACATCAGCTATTTATGATCCCTGCCTTACAACACCTTCGATGTTTACATGATCCGTTGCTATATACTGTGATTTGTATCACATGAAAAGAAGCTTAAATACCATTACTATATTTCCAATAAGAGAGCTTCATAATATTCTTTGACATCATTAGTCGCATGTCGTCTTGAAGCATTTGGCTGGCTAAGCTAGAAGAGCTGGGGATACCGTCAACCATGGCGGACCTCATGTCCGTATTATTAGAACCTAAAACTCTGGTCTATCATCTCTTCGCTTTCCCAGCAGCCTTGGACTTGTTCTTTTTATCTTTCTTGAAATTTAGAACGGCTCCCTTACCCGCTCTTTCAGCAGATCCCTTCTTCCACATGCCTTCCTTCCTAACTGACCTTGCGTCTAGCTTCTTCTTATCCTTGTTGCTTAGCTTGCCGTTTCCTTTCTTCTTTAGTGACTCCTTCAACCCATTTAGTTCTGCTCTGCCAGCATCCTTGGCCTTCTTCTTATCCTGCTGTGTTTCGAACCATGTCCGCTTTGGCCGTGACTTGATTTCGTCTTCGTGAACAACCATATTCTCTCCCTTCTTGATCTGCATCTCTGCCTGGGCCAATTGCTTCTCTTCTTTTTCTTCCCGAGCAATAGCTTCAATCTCATCGGCCATCTCATCAATCTTCGCTTGCCATTTGTCGGCCTCGGCAGGATCAATGATTAGACTGCTGATCTTGGCTCCTTGAGACTTGCCCGCTTTGACCGCCGCCTTGACTACCTTGCGGTCAGGTTCCGCGGCGAGAGTGATGGCAACACCGGAACGTCCAGCTCGCGCAGTACGTCCTACACGATGCACATAAATCTCCAGAGTTTGTGGACCCTCGTAGTTGATAACAGTATCCACTCCCTTGATATCAAGACCTCGGGAAGCTAGATCGGTAGCAAGTAGAAATCCCACTTTACCATCACGGAAAGCTTCGACACTCGCAATACGCTATGATTGGTTAGAAACCGCACGTTTCACCACACTCAGAAATTACTTACCTGCGCCTGATTCATGCTTCCGTGGAGTTCAGCACAAGGCAGGTTGAACAAGGCGAAAATGATCCGAGCACGATGCGCCTCCTTTTTCTGCCTGAAGAATATGATAACTCGCTCAGTGTGCATTGTTTTGCAGATATGGATGAGATAGCCCATTCTCTTCTCTTCTCGGCCCGGTCGTAATCTGACAAACTTCTGCTCTAGCTTGTCGACCGTTTTCCTCTGGGAGTCTACCATCACTCGAACCGGTTTGTTTAGACCGACGCGGATAAGGCGGTCAACGGAAGAAGTCATGGTAGCTGAGAAAAGCATGGTCTGTCGTGATTTAGGTAATGTAGTAAGAATTTCGCTTAGTTCATCGGCGAAACCGTCCTCCAGCATTCGGTCGGCTTCATCAAGGACAAGAATTTCTATCGTGTCTACGGCGAAACTTGCCGAGTTGCGCATATGATCAATAAATCGACCCGGAGTGGCGATTATGACGTCGGGTCTTAGGCGCAGCTCTGCCTCCTGGACCTTCAGACTTAATCCACCTACTGCTAAACAAAACTTGATGTCTGTATGGCTTGCGAGCTTGGTTGCGACTGCGTGGCACTGAATAGCGAGTTCTCGGGTAGGTGTCAAAATGACAACACGACTCGTGGGGATTTTGTTTGGTCGGTACAGGAGTCTTTCTAGAATAGGGACGACGAAGGCGGCTGTTTTTCCGGAACCCGTAACTGCACCACCCACTAAATCTTTACCCTCCAGCGCAAGTGGTATTGTTTTCGCTTGGATTGGGGTGGGTTCGTTGAAACCAACGGAATTAAGGCCTCGTAGGATCGGTCGCGACAGGGACATATTTTGGAACGAGGACTTGCCGGTCTGTTTGCCTGCTGGTTTCTTCTCTTCGGGCGCAAAGAAGGCTTCTCTCTTGGCTACTTCCTCAGGATCCTCTTCTTCATCCGTCTCATCAGATTCAGAGGCATCGTCAGGGTGATCGACGGGCGTTGCGACGGAATCGTTGTCGGAAGCAGCATCATTATCGTCGTGTTCGTCTTGATCTGATTCGTCTTCCGCACCATCTTCGCCCGATTCTTCATCCGAGGCAGCACCCATACCAAACCCATCCGCGGCTAGAACTTCGTCATCTTCATCGTCCAGTTCAATGTCCTCGTCCTCTTCGCTGGCGTCATCTACAGCCTCTTCGTTCTTGCCATTCGTCTGGTGGGAGTCGGTCGCAGCGGTTCCTTCTTTATCACCTCTCCGCCTTCGTACGATCTCATCCACGTCCACGATCCTCTTTTGGGCATTTCCATTCATACCCTTTTTTGCACCGTCAAAACCCCAACCTTCGAAGTCCTCTGCTCTGAAATCTGTGGTTCCGTCCTCGGCGAATTCAAAGTCAGAATCCATAGCTCCATCATCGTCATCTTTCTTGCCCCACACGCCATTCTCTTCATCATCGTCTATCTGGGCGGATTTCTTGTTCTTTTTGGCCTTCTTCTTGGGTGGGTTTGACTCGGGTATGATCTCTTCTTCCTCATTGGGGAGTTCATCATTGTCGGAAAGGGTATAGATAAAATCGTCCACCTTGCGCTTGGAAGCCATATTGGACCGGGGGGTATTCAATTCTTCCCGATCTATTGACATGTACTTTTGTCTTTGTGAGAGAGATCGAATTGAAATCCACTTGCAAGCTATGGTGAAAACCAAAGTAAATTTATTTTTTTATGCCGGGCGGTGTAAACCAACCCACCGAATAGAGGCCATACCCCGCTATGCGGAACCATCCATGTAAGACGATTGGTCGAATTTTTAAGGTTATCAACCACCCAACCAAAATGAAGCACGTTAGGCACAGTGGTACCTGATATTAATAGCGGTAGCTCCCCTCTAAAATGCGAAAATAAAACATGAATTAACAACTCGAGTATGACTTGTACGCGACCAATCCATCTAGTTCGAATAGCCGCACGGTCCCACAGACCTCTGAAGTATTTCATATGATTTCTAAGTAGCCTGTTTGATGTGATTATCACCATTTATCTCTTTCCAGTCACTAACAATAGCTTAGACGTTTCCTTGTATAGTGTATAAAAAGGCCTTCGGACTTGAGAAGGGATCGGCGTTAATGATCAGCAACACCTACTCCTTTCTAAGACAAGTCATGAGTTAGTAATAAATTTTACGTCTCCTAGCTATTACTTGATACCTAACTCATCTTCTGAGGTCCGTCGCGTGCTAAAAGGTTAGACAGCTTGAAGGTTCAAATAGCCGATACTCAGCCGCAGAACCGGCGACAAGGGCATGTCGCTTTCACCGGTATGGACGACGAAAGTGAGATTGCCAAGAACTGGGACTAGGGTATAATGAGCTAGAACACGATTTTACTTGATCGCCAATGTTTTGTGATGACGCCATATTCAACATATTCCCATCACGAGTTCTTATGGTCCTCTCTTTTGAAAATTCTATTATTAAAATATCGCGAACTACTACTAAGGTCAACATTCCGTTGTGGATATAGGATAGCCTATAACACAGCTTAGGGAGCAATCATTTTTTATAATGGGTCGGGAAGGAAGGCGTCCAACGGATACGCTAGTATCATGGTTCAACAATGAAGCTATTGGGAGTACAGTACTTGGTTGTAGGGCTGTTATGACACCAAGATTAGGCACGTGAGCTAAGTGGGCCAATTCCTACCCCTATTTCACTATTCGAACCTCATACAAGGTATGCAATCCAGGATTTACACTTCATGAGGTCTTTCTAGAAGTTTATACCTACCTAGGAAACAGTTATGTTTTGTTAAATTATGTAACGTACCTAACATAAACACTAGGTAGTGGCGATTGTGGAGGAAAGCGCCGTCTCACATTCTTCTCACTCTACATACCTATTACGGATCTCAATCAGCTCGACGTAACAATATAGGTGGCGCAGAGAAATTTTCAGAGTCTTCAAGGACCTAAGCTTATGGAGGGTTTTCCTCATTTCCAGAGAATTGGCTCAATCAGACCTAGTCCAGGCAAAGCCGAAAAGATAAGCTGTGAGAAGCTGCATGGATGTAAGCAAATATATACGACCCTCAGTGAGGATCGTGAAGATCGTATTCTATTTTTTGACATCCCAATAATGCTCCACTAATGATTACATTGATAACGACAGCGTTGAGGTGCAAATTAATTATGACTCTAGCAATAGGCGGCGGGACTGCGAAACCCTGCTTGAAAATACCTATCACATTGGCACGCCATGTATGAAGGGCAGAAGCATGTTGTTTCGCAAGGGTATCTGGCTATGGTCGTGGTATACATACATGATGTCTCTGAAGTATATATATTGGCTATATCCTAACATTCTGCGAGAAAAGCTCATAGGTTTTCAACCAAACCGTAATTGCAAATACAAGGCCTCAAGATGTTTCTCAAAGGAATCACAATTGCTTCAACGCTGGTAGCGCTCAGTGCTGCTGTTGACTTCAATAATGGCGGCCATTGCGACACAACCTATTACTCGTCGGCACCACACTCAGACACAATGAATGCTGCCACCCAGCTTATCGGGTATTTCAACAACCCATCTCGAAACGGAAAGCTGCAAATAGGAGCCATGGGAGCGAACTCGGGCTACAGAGTCGAGCGTCAAGTTGGATATGGCCATGCATATCTTGGCATTGTTGAGCCGTCGAAGCCCACCAAGGATCTAAATATCGACACATCAGAGGTTACATCTGCTCTCGAATTGCTCATTGGCGAATGCACCACAGGCCAAGTTATACTCAGCGGTGGAGAATGGAGAGTAGGGATTGCCGTGGAGAACCATGTTGGGAAGCGTCGGGACCAGGCAAGGCGCCAAAGTCGATCCCTTACGCCTATTTCTGATTCCAGTAACGAGACTATATCAGGTTGGCCTTTATCACCCACTTGACCTGCAACTGAGGCTGACTCTTCTTAGTTCCCCTTATCGAGAAGCGAGATACTCCAATCGATGCCGGCATCTATAACTACGTGTTATCAATGCATGATTCTCAAAATGTTGACAAGGTTTTAGGCGCTTCCGTCGACTCCTGGAGCGACGCGGAGTCTAATGATGTGGACTCATTTGGCCAGTCAGTGCAAGACGCAATCAGTAATGCAGGCACTTCCACCGACGACCTTGCTGTCTTTCCATCGAATAGCCCGTACGGCGCCGTTCTCAACGTAAGCGTGCGCTGCAAACGTCGTTATGACTTCGTAACTAATATGATATTTAGATTTACCATCAGGACTGGAGCAAAGGCATCGGATTTGTCGGAGGCGGCAATCATCTGAAGACATTGGTCAGGGCTGCTGTAAAAGCAACAGCAGACCAAAATACCCTTCTCAAGACCTTCTCCCTCAGGTTAAGGTACCCTGATTTTGACGTTGTGTATGGACCTATTGTGATCGGAATCACAATTCGACGAGCTGTCGTAAAGACCGGCGTGTGCAACAGGTGCCGAGACATTGCCCCTAACCCGAAGTCCTACGATAACACATATCCTCAATTTAAACCTCTTGCAGGTGATTGGGACGACAACGTTTACCCAACTAAGAGAAACATTGACGGCAACTCATACAGCGCTTGGGACCCTAATGTCTTCGGAGATGGGAATCGGGACCCTAGCATCGCAGCGATGTTGGAAGGTTGGTTGTAGCTGCCCCTTATTGAGTCAATGACTAACTCTGTATAATAGCCGTTATCGACGGCAGATTCCAATTCCAATATAGTGTTCTGTTCAGGACTCGCGTGAACCAGGAACCTGACAGAATGGACGGTATCATAGAATGTAAGTTTTTTTTTTGTTCCAAGTCTCTTAGGATCCACTGTGTAGCTAGGTAGAGATACCTTAGGCATGCAATGAGTCAATCACTGACAGAGTACAGTGGCTTGGCTGATGGGCGACTCTGTTCGAGCAGCTCAAAACAACCAGCAGTACCAAGGTCACAATCCTGGAGGCCGCGCTGACATCCTCTTTGTCGTCCATCTTCACACCAACCAAATCACTACAATAGAAGGACAGCAGTATATCGGAGTGCAGGCCATGAACCTAATGGTACGTAAAGGCCAGGTCCATTCCTAGAAAGCGATACTAACTTTGAGAAGCACTCGCAAGAAATGCTAGTAAACCAGAACCGTGCCAACGTAAACGACCGTGAAGGTCGCAGCGTCCGTGTTGTATTAAACGAACATGATCTATGCGACGACCACAATTCAGAAGATGGGTTCGCTTGGTATCCAGGGTACCAGACTGAGCCCTATAGATTTTCCTTGCCTGGACAGGGATCACGAGATCGCGCTTATTCAGAGTCGCTGTTGGTCCGTTTCGGTTCCTATCTACATGAGAACGGGCTATTGGGAGAGAACAGCGGCCTCTTTAATAATGTAAGTTCCTTCATTCTCTGGGCAACATATTTCATACTTGTTTAGGAAGAATAGTTTTAATGTATAATTGATGACAGGTTGAAATCCCAGATGAGTCTGGTCGAAATTGGAGGTATCTCGACTTCAGGAGGCTGCCGAATAATGTTGGTCCCGGCACGAGACCCGATGGCAGTGGTTACCAGATCCCACGGGGGATGCCAATCCGAATAAGTTATAACTCTGACCAAGTTGGTTATCAGAGCTAAGATGCATATTTAACACTCTGGAAGCTATTACAACTCATGAGGAAGGAATGTAGTTGGAGTGTCTGGTTCTGTGGCATTAGATATTTGACGGTGGCATTTGCAAGGGCGTCTTCTTATAGAGTGGGATTTTTGTATTTTACCAAACTAGCGTATTTACCGTAAAGAATTGAATAGGTATTCGGCTAGAATTTGAAAACGTTTACATATATCTACCTAGGTAGGTACCTAGTAAGTTCTAAAGGTATCTAATATGCTATCTTGGTATCTACAGGAATAGCGACACTATACACGGTACTATTGACTGTTGCCAACGAAGAAAATTACCTAGGTATATAACTGCTGAAAGCCTACCAAACTTTGAGGAAAGAATATTACTGTCATTGGGGTCCTGGGAGTGGTCTTGTAGTGTTAGGCAGTGGATATTCCATAGCACAAAACTCAAAGTCACGCCTCCAAATATCTCTTCGCAGTTCCGCTTCAAGATTAGCATTCGTTCTATCAACAGCGTACGGCATAGGATCGAATGGCTTCGTCCAGGATACGTCCATCGCGTCGTAATATCCGGCTGGGTGTGGTCCATCTGTATATGCACGAACTTGCCCTCGGGCTAGAGGGAAAAGTGTGTGGGCTACCCACTCGACTACAACGAAGAGAGAGTCAGCAATTGCTATTCTAAGACGAGTTAATGGGGAAAGTGGAGTCCTTCATATCACTCACTACTCGGCTGATAGTCTCTATTGTCGTCATCTTCGATTAACTCATTCTCCTGATCAGGCCACTCGAAATTACTAAGTGCGTTAATAAGAGTATTAGAATAGGCTGGCCCAGCAAGATTGACAGTGGCAAGGCGCCTGCTATCTGGGCGATGAGACCACTCTTGGCTCTCATCCTTCTGTTGGCCAGGTATATTATTATTGGGATCGGCCTCGTCGTCCTTGGGAAAGAGAATATGAGCCATGCACAGACTACGTAAGATACAACCAAGTTGATAGATATCTTCGAAGTCATCTGGCTCGTCCTCTTCTTCGAATTGTCCTGGCTTTAGATCGTTAGGATCATCTCCATGTATAGCCGATTCTCCAAAATCACACAATATAATCTGGGGGAAAGCATTGTCCTTGTTTCCTGCGGCGGGCATCCTGCCTCTCCCTCGGGCCGGGTAATGGATTAATATGTTACTCGCATCTATATCCCGATGAAATACGACAGGATCGTTCTGTGCGTCAACATTAAAACCCTCTCCATAATATAAGAATGCAATAGCTCTACATAGTTCAACGGTGACGTGCCACTACAACAAATAGAGTCAGTGAGGAATTCTCGGGTTAAAGGGCTCAGGGCGGCTAAGCATGACTCAGGCGTAGTAATTCATAGGTTGACCCGACTAGGGAAGGGAAAGAGTTCTTAATTCACCTACAATGAAATGCTCAGGGATCTTCGTCCTTGCTTCATAATATTTCTGTATGAGAGCTTCTATAGTTCCCCCGTTGTAGTATCTAGAAACATTTATCAGCTATTTCCTACGTGTAGATAGGGAAGCCCCCTTACTTAAAATATAGAACCCATCGGCGGTCCGAAGGTCTTTGGTAAAGTGCTAGATGAGGAAAGGGTGGCTGATCAGGTAGTGTAGTTATCGCATCGGGGTGAGTTGAGACTCGAAAATCAGGCGGTTCGTCGTACGTGAATTCAGAATGGCCCGCTTCTGCCCCTGTACCACCCACCTTGCGCAGTGTCTTTACAAGGTAAAGCATCCCGTTGTTAACAGACTGGACGATGAGAAGACCCCTTCGGATAATTTTCACAAGGAAGAATCCATCCTGCGCAATGGAATAATCGCTGTGATTATCATCTTCTTGCCCTTCCACATACGGAATGAAGACCCCTTCGTGCGCATAAACTCTTTTCCAAGTCGGTGGCATAGTTACCTAGATGTGGAAACCAAATCGCTAGATTGATTCTATCCTCGCCACTGCTATTCCTTCGTGATATCAAGCTATAATTATAATATAATATTCTCTTTAGATTAGAGTTTTATGCTCAGTACTTAGTCATTCAAGGCATTTGAATTCTAACTATACCCTGTTAAGTATTTCTTGTATAATAATGTGATTGTTTCATGTAGCTATTTGGAGCAAAAAGCCTTTGTTAGATCCGTCGTCAATATTAATTAAGTACCTTAGGGTGTCAAAGAGAATAAGCACAAGACTCTAAACCATTGAGCTACCTACCCCTATGTATCTACCTTCATTGGACCTGTTGTCCACAAGACGATAGTGATGGAACCAGGCTATCATACCCACAATCTTCAAAACACCACTAATGGCATCGAAAGGGTCCATATCGAAAAGTCCAGGGGCAATGAAAAGGAAGTAGAAGCTAAAGATAGATGATGCCCGTGATTTCACTTCTGGGCAACATAATTGTGCCTTTTTAAGCAAGAAATAAGAAGGGAAAAATGAGAGGCAACTACTATCCGAGATCTTCAAGTTTCGATTGCTACCTCATAAAAGCAAGCTCGTTCCGAAGGAACGCCACCCCTTATCTTATAGGGGCTTAATTTCATCTCCTATAGCCCAAGTGTTGCTCTTTGTTTGGTTCGCCATTATCTGCATGTAAGAAGCTCATTCTTTACATCTACCATATCAAGCGAAACCGGAGCGTGTAACTTACTAAGATTCAGCTAGAAGCATCTATATCTTCTAATGAATTAGAGAGTTTCCTCGTCAAATTGTTTAGAACGATTCCGGCAGCAGCCAAGACCCTTCTTCAATCACCGAGTCGATGAAGGCCTAGAAAGAGTTAGGTACTGATATCGATGTGGCGTGCTCAAGGATTACGCAAATGCGAAAAGACAATTCCACCTTTCAATATTCCTTCCGTCTCTGCCACGTAACTCGCGGATCTAAGCATGTCAGCAGTGTCAGTAACCATGATAAAATCAAGTGGTTGGTCAATTGTGACTTCATAAAGGTTCCGTCATGAGGGCTCAGGGCGTTTAACAGAAATCTTAGCAACAAATAGAATTCATGAGATGGTGGAGCCGAGTCTAGCTTAGCCCTATATTCTCGTGTTACCTGCCTGTTTAGGCAATTTCAAGAGGTACCCACCACTCCTAGGCATGTACGGTGCAGGATCTCGGAACTAATGTAAATATTACCAAGAGTTAACGGTCTGAATATTATCTGATGAATTTAAGCCTCATGCAAGTCATCCGTACCTACTTCGAGCGCCATTATGAAGGCTACAAGATGAGGATTAGGAAGTTGTTAGAAAGGGAGACTGTATTGTCTGTGGCGTTGCTTGCTTTTTTTACGGTATCTACCTTCCACCCCAGCCACCCTGCAGGACGATAGTGGTAAAAATCCTACAAGCATTCCCTGATTAGGTAATTCTAGCCTCCAACAGGAGGGCTAGGATTGCGCCTCATTTGCCTTCCTTGTTATTCTGTGCAATTCCCTGCAGGCCACAACATTCTCACTCGTTCATTTTAGCAGATAAACAGGGCCGATACCCTCATAAGAGCAGAGGAACGATCCTCTTCGAGCTTAACTCTAGTCAGTAACCATGCTGACTCGCGGTATACCGGAGGAGAAAAGAGTGGCTATTAATAGCATCCTATTTAACGACGATGGCCGGTCAGCATATCGCAAGCTTATATATTAGGGCAGCGAATTGACAAAGGACTATGAGTTCTATATAAAGGATTGATTATTCTTTATGTCATAAGATTCAATATGATTAGACTTATAAAATGAGCTGAGTTCTTTTTAGCTAGATGTACAACCTCGGGGAAATGAGGGAAGACTCGTCTAATATAATAGTTTGTATAGGCTGCTAGATTTATGCTTATGTAGTCGGCTACTACTCACATAAATTTACAATGATTAGTTACGATTTAAAAAAAATAATCACTAGTGAGGGACGTTTAGTCTCAACTGCCAATAACTAAAACAATGTCATGAGACCTCGGAGTTTACTGGTCCGATCAGGCTCGCGATACTTTTAGGATACAAAATGTCGTTCCAATTCAGGTAGCCAAATGGTGAGTTTGACCACAGCTGAAAACAGCTGTTTCTAACTTCAACCGGTCTTTTGACAGCTAACTCGAGCTACGGGGAATTTAATCAGATGGACGGATGTTAACAATCTAGGACCCAACAGCCCCTTTCTAAAGTCGGGTCATTGGAGAATCTCTGGTCGTGGTCCTTTTCTGCGTCACTAGAGCCTCTTCTGGGCTGAAGCATACTGGTTGTCTTGTACTTGCCTGATAACCTTCCTCGACAAGATTAGGGGGTTTAGAAAACATCCATTGCTATGGGCAATAGTGGCTTTTACGACCCCCAATCAACACTTATAGCGTTACATTTGCAGTACTATGAGCGCTCATGGTTTTGTGGATCTTGATCTAGTCTTACAATATTCACTACGAGCACTCATTCTTTTGCAGGCCTTCATATTGTTTCGCAACATTACGAGTGTTTTATCGTGCTTCATCACGATATTCCTCATCCAATTTGTATAAAACCTGGCTCTCTTGACAAAATCATAACAATTTTTTTCCCTCACACCATAGCCAACGGTATACTCATTCTATTACATACCTCAAAACCCATCCTTATTTTACTTATCAACAGCATACTCTATATCTTTCAGACCTTTCATACCTTTCATTTTCATAATGGCTATGAATGGTGAAGCTGAGAATGGTGATGACTTGCTCCCTGGTAATGATGAGAATCTAACTCCTGAGATCATCCAACTAGAGGCTGCATTAATCGGATGTGGACCCCGCGGTACTATGATCATGGAACGCTTGTGCGCCTCCGCCGAAGAATTGCTCCATGAACACACAACATTGAAGGTTCATGTCATCGATTCCTCGCTATTTGGTTCGGAGGCTATCTGGAGCACTCAGCAGCCGCCGGAGCTAATAATGAATACCGTAGCATGCCAAATGACCATATTTACTGACGAAAGCGTAGTTTGCAACGGGCCCAAACGCCCTGGTCCGAGTCTATATGAATGGATCAACGAGGATGAACCAGGGAAATTAGGTCCTAACGACTTCGCACAACGTGCTGACTACGGTAGATATGTAGAATGGGGTTTCGTGCGGACTATGAACAACACGCCGCGTAATATAACGATCGACTTCCACGCTTCTCGCGCTGTCCGCCTCGATAACGCGGCCGATGACACTCACACCATCACCTTGGCCAGTGGCGAGACTTTTAGAAACCTCTCCGCTGTCATCCTCGCTCAGGGTCATCTACCGGCACGTCTGAGCGTTGACCAGGAACTCTTCCGTGCATATGCTAATACACACGGGCTACACTATATACCTCCCGCCAGCCCCGCCAGCGTTGATCTTTCCACTATCGGGACTGGTGAATCTGTCCTCATTCGCGGTCTCGGCGTAAGCTTTTTCGACTACATGGCGTTGTTAACGCAGGGTCGGGGTGGCTATTTCGAAACCGTAGACGAACGGCTAGTCTATTACCCCTCAGGATTTGAGCCCCGCATATATGCCGGTTCTGGTCGAGGCATTCCGTATCAATCCCGCGGTGACAATCAGAGAGGAGTATCGGACCGGCACACCCCTTTTCTTCTCACACGAAAGGTGATCGATTCGTTCCGCCATCGTGCGAAGTCTGGGGCTGCGCCAAATTTCAGAGCCGAGATATGGCCCCTTGTCGCAAGGGAGGTGGAAACAGTTTACTACGAGGCTCTGATGAGAAAGCTTGGTATATCTCATCCCGGCTTTCGGATACGATTCCTTGCCAACCCTTACAACAATGATCAGGATAATGAGATTCTCAACGATTTTCATATCCCTGAAGACCATCGCTGGTCCTGGAGCCGTCTTTTGAAGCCATATGAGGAGCACGATTTGGCCACACCCGGTTCTTGGAAAACCTGGATGCTTGGATATCTTGACGAAGACGTTAGGCAATCTAAGTTAGGGACCGTCGAGGGGCCTCTGAAGGCGGCTATCCATGTAATGCGAGACCTACGTGATCATATCCAGGCTATCGTAGACCACCGCGGCATATCGGGCGTTTCGCGACGAGACGATCTGGATAAGTGGTACTCACCCTTGAACTCCTTCCTATCTATTGGTCCACCCCGACTGCGCATTGAGCAGATGGTCGCATTAATGGAAGCAGGAGTACTAGAAGTCTTGGGTCCGCGATTAGAAGTAAAGGCCGAGAACAGGGCGTGGGTCGGGCGTTCTCTCGAGATCCCAAACCATACGGTACACGCAACCACTCTAATAGATGCTTGGATGCCTTTACCTAAACTCCAAGACACCGCTGATGACCTTCTAAATCACTTAAAGATGACAGGCCAGTGCCGCCAGCACACCCTCGATGGCTACAAGACCGGGGGTCTAGACGTAACAGACAACTATCGTGTGATAGACTATCAAGGTAACGAGCACTTGAATATATTCGCTCTTGGTATACCTATAGAGGGTGTACTCTGGGTAAGCGCGGACGGAGCCAGACCAGGCGTGAATTCAGGGGTACTTAGACAGGCTGATACGGTTGCGCGGCAAGCATTAATTACGGTCGATGCACACGCAACCGCCATGCGATTAGTTGGATGAGATACCTTTGCGAAGAATGTTTGAAACATTTAGCACAGGCAGAGACTTTATGAGAAGATGTAGATTGGAGAATAGATTAGAAGAAACTGGCTAGATGAATCAGACCGTAGAAAAGAAGGAATAAAACAAAAGGGGCGGATGTATCCCGTGTAACTTATCATTAGTTCTCATGAGCTCCAGACTAGAGCTTGTAGTCCCTCGCGGAACAACACATTCTTTTCCCTGGGATTGAGAGTACTGCACTGGTCTTAGTCACTATCTGGTTGGCAACACACCACCTAGCCCCTATCGGACAGCAGGATTAGTGATGAATACCATAGCTTGGGCAGCTAGCCACGTTTTCAATAATGCTGAGGAAGACTTATGACCTTGAAAGACGAACTGTATCCGTGTAGGCATTCACTAACTTTTGACACGAATCTAATGAGGTAGGTAGTTTATCTAAAAAGGCGTTTACAAAACAAGAACAGGAGGGGCGACGGCTTAGTCAGGTACTCATACTCATCTCTGGTCGTTAATCTCCATCCGGGTATTCCCTACAAAGCCATGAATCGAGCATGTTCCAACAAGAAAAGTACCCCGAGTGCCCGAGTTTTAGGAGGGTTATTGAGTCGTACGAAATATTTTCGAAAATTCCAAGCTTAGGAGATTCCAGTTCTGGGTCCACTTGTGCTCTCGTAGAGCTTCATCTAGGTATTAGCGTTCATGATGTTAAACCACTGGACATAGCCATGTGATCGAACCCTTCGCGAATATGTCGTAACTAGCGCTTATAATACACTATTATTAACTACTTTTGTGGGAAGTATGGTCGACAATTGTTAGGCCGCAAACCCACATCTGCGCGATTATTAGATGTAGGGGTTTGAACTATTTTTTCGGGTCCTCTTCTTCATTCTTGTGCAAGTCCTCTCTAGTGCGTAATCGAGGCAGAGGTCAGTTACACTATCCTGGGCCACCTTGTAATGCTGAACTATTGTCGTCTAATAGTTCGTACAGCCTCCATGTAAGTAGAGCTTCAAAAGTGATACGTAATATAGAATAAAGAACAAGGTAAAATAATAATAAGGCAGTTGAGAAACGTGACCATTCAAGATCGATCTTGGCATTATTCCGTGTGCACGTGTGATGCCAGCTGATTAGGTATTAAGCGCTTGGATGCTATATCACATACATCCTATTTATTTGTGTCACCATCTGTGGGTTTTTATTCGATAGACAATTCATATTAGAACAGTCTAGAGTGGTGATCTGTAGAACTGGATCAATGTTTTACATTACTCTTATACATAATAATAACGGAATCAAGGCTGAGAAGCATGGGTGCCCAATCGTAGATGCGCATGACCCCATGGCGATCTTGATCTTTAGCCTTGGCGAGATGACCGACCACTCAAGAATTGGCGACTCAGAAGCGAGGAGCGAGATCTCGTTAGCTAATCCCCAATACGGGAAAATTCCCCTTTGGTAGCACTCGTCCCATTTTCGCCCCATCCCAGTGGTTTGGATGAAGTGAGCCAAGTATCCCAGCACGTAGGTTAATAGATATAGAGCTATAATCGCATTATTAAGCATGCTAGTAGAACGAAAAGTAAGACGAAGAGTCGCGGTCTCTTGGTACCCCTCACAGCTGGGTGCTACGCTAAACCGGCAGTACGAATACGGGCAAAACAAGCATATAATGAACACCGCTATACGTAACGTCCTGCATTTTACGTGTAGGTACATGTATACGTCCAACTGCAGCTAACAAGAAGAAGAAGCAGCAAAATCTGCAAGACGACCTTTCCGAACTATTAGTCCGTCACATTCGCTTCGCGTTTTGGCTGGCTGAACAGGGGGCCGATTGGAAGAAGGTCAATGGAAGCGAAAATGGAAGATTCCCTTTTGAGACGGCTGCGATCTGGGCGACCATTCATATTTGTCTTTACATTGTACTCTCCGTTCTCCCTTTTTCTTTTTGTGTCTCTTTTCCGACCGCGTGACCTATGAATTTTTACCCCTTTGGAATTGATGCTGACGACCGACTCGCCGACGATTGGTTCCTCCAGAAGAAACCCGGCTATACTTGATCAATTGGCATCAAGTTTAATATTGTGTTCACATTCGACCGGCATTCACCACACGGAGTTCCTCCATGTCTACGCGATAAAGACCGAGAAATTTCCTTGCTCCCATTGATTAATTTCCAACAATACTTGAAGGGAAGGAGATGCAATCTATGATAAATATGAAGTAGTCAGTTGCTTCTCCTCATTGTCTAGGGTAGGGACATCGTAGTTGAAGAGATGATGCGTAGCAATTGATGAAAGTACTGTACATACATGCTGGGTGGTATTTGTATCCCCGCTCTTTGCTCTTTTCAGCGGTGATCCCCGTTCCCCAGATCTGACCCATTTCCACATATAGGAAACGTGGTCTCCAGACTATTTCTAAGGCGCTATAGTTGAGTAGGCTAGACCTGTTAAAGTATGATATACGTCTCTATGCAGGAAGTAGGGACGTCAATCATATTCACGATGCTGTGTGCGATTAATTGGGCTTTTAGTTGATCTTTCACCATCTCGACCATCTTCTAAGATTTATGGACCTTGTGTCAGTGGAATACTACCTACCTGTGCAATGCCTTGTGCAGAATCCCTTTACTCCCCAAGCAGACGGGAATAACTTCTTATCCTGGCTGCTGCTCTTCTGAGGCACAGTATGACATGGGACGATATCCGTCGTTTGCCTAAGCCGAGAAGACACAGTACAACTTCGCAACCTCGTGTCTTTGCTAAGACAAGGTAGGAGGATGTGGGGAAAAGGGAGAAATGGGACACAGGCAGTGCTGGTGTGGTAAGCCAGCCAGCCAGCTTACGCGCTTTGTAAACTCCGGGGATCAAACTGCAGCTATCCTGTCAGTCCGGGGTGCCGAGGTACTGTACATAGGCATTTCGAGGAGGGGAAAATAATTGCGATATTATTATTGGTTCCAATCAGGACCATCAGACAAAATATATGTCCGCCAGAGAGTATTGGTTGGCTAGAATTACCATCCGTTCGCGCGCCCTGTCCCGTTCTTGCAGGAATCAGTGGTGATTGTCCTTTCTCGCATGCTTGTACATATTACTTCCACCATGTACGAAAGTGAACGAAAGTGAAAACGCATATAATACCTATATGTACGTTTATTGCTGCGGTCTTCGCTTAGCTACCCAAGTGGTTGTCGTCTCTTCTGTCAACTTCAGGATCAACTTGACAAGGGTCTCCAGGAACATCATGTCATTGTTATGATCCAACAATAGTTAGCTTTGATGATGTCTCTTAAAGCCGCACAAATTGTATAGTACAAGCATCTGGCGGATGCGACCTCACGACTTGCCTGCCGTAGCTATTGTTACAAGTCCCTGCATATGTACTACTCAGTACTTGGGGAAATATTCCCGACTTGTTCGCGAGGGGAAGGGGGATAAGTGAGAAAAAAAGAACGTGTCACCAATGGCCCATATGGAACGTCGGGACTATGTCAATTTGGCCGTTCGACAACTTATTGGTGATTGAACGCGCTCGAAACCGACGATGGTCCCAATCGTACGACACCGACATTCGCATTACCCTTTTTTGCAATTGATCCCTGGCTTGTCCTCTTTCCTTTAATTCAGCGACTCATGTTGCACCTCGATTTCATCCACATGATTCGGCCTTCATGTGTATGATGCGCAAGAGAGGCTCTCTCCCCGACAGACTGAACCCTACACCTACTTTGCCTATTCCTACCTTGTTAGGTTGATACCAGCCAAACTTCTCAACATCAAACAACCACCAACCACTCTCCCACCGGATTAAGAAATCCTCGCTACCAACAGTCATCTGACCGCCTTCGCGATACCTAACCCATCGTCTGCTGATGCTGACGACGACTTCGGTCCTTCTCAGTTGTCAATTTGTTCAAGACCGTAAGTTACGTACCTAGGTAATTATGGTCTATTCTACTGAAGTCGCATATCGAGGCTGACAGATTTTAACTGTCCAAGTACCTGCCGACGTAGCTACATCCTTCGTCTCCTACCCATGCTGGATCTGCGCCTCGTGCTACTTGCAGCACGCCCCAGCCGTAGCCTAGGATAGGTAGGTACTTCGTAGCCAGACCCTGGGATACCTAAACTAGCCTATCTAACTAGCCTAACTAGCCCGATTCGTACGTAGCATGAGCAAGCTTGAAGCAAAGCAGCAAGAAAAGAGAGAGAAAGAAGCCAGAACAAGTGACAGCGGTACGAGCGGTCGGGATCGTCCCGCCCCCGAAAATATCCACCAACACCAGGTATTTACTGGGATTCCCTTCCCCGGGTTTAACGTAGACGACGATCTTCTACTTTCTGTCTCTCTTCTCTTATTAAGCCGCCCAGCCAATCTCGCAGCTTCGGGGCGTTCTCCTCCCCATCACACTTTAGCTAACCTCATATATACATTTGTATGCCTTCAACAAGTTCAAAGCGGCAATCATATAGTATACAGTCCTTACCAGCTCTCACGTTTGCTCGATACAAGTCTGAAAGAGAAAACATTATTCCGTCACAGTGCGCCAATCTAACGTCGGCGGTGTTTCGAGTTTATGAATATACCTGATCTCTCAAATCCTGGGGCTCAGCATCTCACGTCACCGTCACCGTCTGCGCTGTCATCCACTAAGACCAATATCTGGCTTGGCCGCGGTGAACCCGCTTGCGAAATCCGCCATCTACGCTACGTTCTAGAACATCCATCTTGCCCGAGGTAAAACGAAGGAAGAATAGAGAGCTAGCTACCTACGCGATCATGACACACTTCCCAACTTGAGCTAGACCCTTTCCCCCCCCTTGTCGACATCTTTTCTTGTTGATCACCTTTTCTCAACAGCTTCTCCTGAGTGTTACTATGGTCGTCGAGCTCGATGCGCACCAGACGTCCCTGGAGCCGTTCGGATTACCTTGGTCCTCCTGCCATGCGCGTCTTCCAAAACCAGATGATGGCTCAGGACTGGTGAACGGTAGCAAGGCGCGCTACTTTAGGATCAGTGCATCGGCGCCCACCTCGCCGCCGAGTGTTTGCCAAGTTCTGAAGGCTGGCGATGGCAGTAATGGAGACTGTAACGGAAGCGATGGTGACAGCAAGGATCATACTCACCCCAGCCCTAGGGTTGCTGGCATTGGGCCTCGCTTTGCGAAGATCCAGGTAGAGCTGCAGCCATGTCGACCTGAGATTTCGACTTCGCCGTCCTCGACGACGGCAGCGGCCGCAGGGCCGGAAGCTAGTCGGCCGAAACCGACGAAGACAAATTCAGCCCCCGTGATTCTGCAGTCCCAATCTGGATTCAGTTCACACAGCGCAGGGAGCGAAGAGCGCAGCAGTGACTCGCCACCTCCACACAGGGTAGACGTGCCGCGCCCAACTCGTCCCCTGACATTAGCCGCAGCATCGAAACCAGCAAGAGTGGAAACAGGAAAAGGATCGCCAGTCTTCTGCTTCCCACGCGAAGCATTCCTCTCACCCTCAGCCCCCCGCCCCTTGAAGCGCGGACGGGCGCTCCACGACGTAGACGGGCCCGGCACAGGCAGTCTCTCATGCAAGAAGCGACGGCTGCGACTTCACCTAGTAACAAGCCGGCTATCGCAGCCGTACAGCTGGCCAGCAACGCACATCCTGAACCGGGAGAGCGGGGACGACTCGCCGGTTCTAAGCCGGTTTCTCAAGTTCGCCGCCATGGGCGCGCTGAAAAAGGCGGGGCATCAAAGCGCTCTCGTCCGAAAGGCAGCGATTCTGAACAGAGTCCGGATCGGGGTGCGCCAGGCCGCCGTGCTGAGGGGCCACACGGTGATCGCAGGGATGGCGGCGCGCGGCAACTCGCTGAGCCATGGGCTGCAGCTTGTGACGACTTCGAATACGTCTGCGACGGGGGCGCGGTTCCCGGGTTTGGCGCCGAATCCGTATGATCATCCGATGCCGCCGGCGTGGCGGCCGCATACTACGGCTTTCCATCCGTCGCCTCCTCGTTTGAGTCCTCCGGATCGGGGCGGTTGTATAAGTAGTAATGCGAGCAGTTCGGAGGATATAAATCCTAATTCGATAACGGCATGTCGTCCGTCTCCGCCGGCACGGTCGAGTGTACCCCCAAGGCCTTCTCCCCTGTCGCTGCAGGTGGAAGATGAGGATGAAGTTTCGTTCCCGTCGCCGGATCTCGAAACCCGGTATGCGGATCTCTCAGATGATGACTTGGACGACGTGTACGCGGATTTTGGAGTATTATTTGGCTCCGGTTCGCGGTCACCCGAAGGCGGTAGTGGAAACGGCGAAGCAAGTGGCGGTGATCATTTCTATGAGGAGTACCTGGATGAGCTGGATGGAATACGTTGGGTAGCGTAGGAAGCTTACAAGAGTAAAGGTTATTGTCATTAAGCATTTTCTGATTTGTAGGATCATTTGGGACAGCAGGGCGTTCTTGAAGCCAGATGGACAAGGGAAAAAATCACTGGCGCTGGGGCATCGGGCGGTGGAAACGAGATTGAGATGAAAACGGGTATACCAGATACGTCCTCTGTGGGAATAGAAGCCTACTGCGGCCTCACGGCAGCTTCGAATGATTCAACAATTTAGTAATAAGCAACAAGCATGTAACTTGCTTCATGAGATACATGTAGGACGCGTCCTGCCATCTGCCGTTTTGCCTATGATGGCTGACAAGTGCATAGCAAGCGCTTTTCATTAATGTCTGAAATATAGTAACATTGGAATAGCTAGATGGGTATATAATTCAGCTATTTGGTTCGGTTTGGAAACAGGAGCGTTATACGGTAGATATCGGGCACCCACGTCTTTACATACTAGCTTGGATATTGTCCGATCACCTCTACTGGGCCTAGGGTAAGACCAGATGTGACCTGCTCTCGAACAGAATTTGCACTTAAGTACGCCCATATTTAGGGCTAAAAGGAGTACGATATAGTCGGGCGACACCTCAGATAAGGGGCTTCAACTTCTCCGCACGATCAAGAGCAATGTCAACCATAGCCTAGGGAAAGGGGTCGAGCCCGAACTTGTCAGCATATGCAGGCTCTCTACACCTGCTTCAACCTACCTGTATAGCTTCTCGTTCTTCAGCCCGAATATCACCTCGGTCGATACGTTCCCGCATATTTTGCATTACGACTGCCCGGCTCCGGCCGTTGACGAACACTACGTATCGCAGGCCGGGGAACCGAGCCTCGTACTCTTCGTTCAGCTCCTTGAGCTTTGCTGCCTCTATTTCTTTCTCCTTAGCATTGTCTGATGCATTGAGATGTGCCTGTTCGGCCCGGCTCTGTGCGCTCTCAACCTTCTTCTCGCCCAATCGCGGGTGCGAACCTAGGATTCTGTGGAGCTTTGCCGTCGCGTCCGGGGCTGTTGATTCGGCGAGCTGCGACATGAGTGCACCGATATCCCTAATGAGGTGCTCGTATGAACCGATGGATTCGGTATTTTGAATCGTCGGTACTGCTAGAGCATGTAGGTCCTCAGACGGCTCGAAAAGTGTATCGAGAACCCACTCAATGGTTCTATCCCCGGCCGTTGGGAGAAGGTCGGCGGGCGGCAGATGACGATCCGGAGACGCCATTCTGTGCAGGTACTGTATGGGTTAAGGTGGAAATGTCGCGTGTTATACACAGAATATGACCAGAAAGACTTAGGTGGAATATGATGGGAGAAACAGTTTCTTGTATTATTTGAAGCGGTGCCTTATCAGTGAGATTCTTGGTCACACCGATCATGTACGGTAGAGCCTGGACTGGTTAGGTACTGCCCAGAGTCACAAGTTCACGGTTGGGATGGGCTGGATGGGGTATGGTACATGCATATACCGTATGTAATTAAATGGGTCCATCCAAGGATGTAGGTGTAACCCAATTAGTTCCAAGGTTTTATGCAAGTAGGAAAAACAACGGGCCGTTTCATGCATATTCTCAGTGGATGAACTCCGGCAGAGACTGAACCAATCAAATCAAAGTCAACACTTGCGCGCGCGACCTTGGGAAGCTTTGAAGCCACCTGCAGCATGCAAGCCGACTTTGCCTGCCTTGGAAATTTTATCAAGTTCAGCCTCGCCGGCAACTAGACGCAACCATCACAAAATCGACGCCATTCACCATGCTGTGCTCTCGTAAGTCTCTGACACAATACGATTGACTCTCCTTCGATTCTATTGATCTAACTAACTTTAAATAGTTTCCGGCGAAGCTCCCCAAGAGCCTGTTGTTTCCAAATTATCAGGTATGTCTTAAGAGTGGTAATCGCTTTCAATAAATCAATGAGCTAACATACCTTTTAGGTGCTGTCTTTGAGAAGCGTTTAATAGAAAAGTACATCGAGGAGAATGGAAAGGATCCAGTGAGCGGTGAAGACCTGACCCTCGACGACCTTCTTTCCATCAAATCGTCTCGCGTCGTCCGACCGCGACCACCGACCCTCACATCCATACCCGCTCTCCTTTCCACCTTCCAGAACGAATGGGATGCTCTCGCGCTGGAGACATATAACCTAAGGGAACAGCTAGATCGAACGCGAGAGGAACTTGCAACGGCTCTCTACCAACACGATGCTGCCGTTCGAGTCATTGCGCGGTTGACGAAAGAGCGAGATGAGGCCAGGGATGCGCTGTCCAAGGTGACTGTCTCAGCAGGCGGCGCAAGCAATGGTGATGCTATGGCTGTGGATGCTGAAGGTTTGCCTGAGGAGCTAGCAGCTAAGGTGGATGAGACGCAAGCACGGTTCGTGACGCAGACCCCCCTATTCAATGAACTATGGCTAACATCTCCGCAGACTATCCAAGAGTCGAAAGAAGCGGCCGGTCCCCGAAGGATGGGCAACAGCAGATGACGTTGCTTCATTCGCCGTAGACACTACGAACTCGTTACCTGTTCCCCAAGCGACGACGGTTAGTGTCGACGAAAGCTATGCTGCCGTTGGCGGATTACAGGGCGATGTTGCAATCTATTCGATTGATTCGGATAAGGTCGAACGTTCACTACAAGTCAACGAGCCTATCACAGACTCGATATGGGATGGTCCTAAGGTCTTTTTCTCGACTTCTAAGGGTTCCGTGAAGATCTTTGAGAATGGAAGTGAGGTCGCGTCGTTTTCAGACCATGCCGGCCCTGCCACTGGTCTCTCGATCCACCCGAGCAAAGAAATTCTAGCATCCATCGGATCAGATAAGAGCTTTGTCTTCTATGACCTGGTAAATCTGCGACGGGCCACACGCGTATACACCAATTCTGGTAAGTTTGCGGCTCTAAGTCTAATATAAGTCGGGAATAGCATTGCTAATCATAATATAGCTTTGACGGCTTGCGCATTCCATCCCGACGGACATCTATTCGCTGCCGGAACTAATTCCGGCGAAATCAAGCTTTTCATGACCAAGACAGGAGAGGAAGCCGCCTCGTTCCCTCTCGGTGCTCCCATCCAAGCCATTGCCTTCTCTGAGAATGGCTTCTGGTTTGCGGCCACGGCCAAGGGACAGACTACGGTGACTATATTTGACCTGCGCAAAGAGGGAGCTGCTGCCCAGGCCAAGGTACTGGATATTGGTAGTGCTGTACAGAGCTTGGCATGGGATTATTCGCAGCAGTTCCTTGCGACAGGCGGACCTGCTGGAGTAACAGTACAACACTACAGCAAAGCCTCCAAATCCTGGTCCGAGCCTTTACGGGCCGCAGTCAGTGCGGTGGATGTCGAGTGGGCTGCAAATGCGAGCAAATTAGTGGCCGTGAATGGGGATGGTGTAATTAGTGTTCTTGCCGCTAAGGAGTCATGATTTGGGCAAATGGCGTTTTCATTCAAGAATTATGCAACCTGATAGGGACTGGAATTAGGGTCGGACACCAAAATCCAAGGCATACTGCAATTTGTCTGGGAGATTCTGGGTGATAGCTTAGGCTCTTCCAATGTATAGGTACTACAGACGATAAAGGGGTGAATGATGATACCTCAGTGCGAATTTGCTGCTTCCTGAAAATTGGACAAACTTAATACCCACCCTATGGCATTCAACCCACCTACCTATGGATGATATATACTGTATCCATGTGTCTTACCTACATGTATGTATGCCTTAGGTACATACGTATACGTGCTTCCTAATGCGTATAGATCCAGGTATTCACATTTGCAGTTAAGGCATGTGCACGTATGCACGTACCTATATGTACATATAAATACAGTGCAGCTGGTCACCTGCAGGGTGGGGCGGAAATATTTTAACAAAAATCGGAGTTTAGATAATAAAAAAAGTAATGCGGCGTCATCCCTGCTGCACTTATGTAACACGCACCCTAAAGAACAACAGCTGTGCGCAGCAGGCAAGGACATCCGCAAAGTCTCATGTTGTGTGCATTTCGCCATCGACATTGCCATAGTTTCTAACCTTCCTCTACATTTTTCCTGCCGAACAACTTTTTACTCTTCTACTCATTCTGTTCAATCTTGTTCCTCCACACCTTCGCAACGAGATTTCCAAGCCTAACCCGTTTTCCGCTGGCAACAAATACTCCGCCTCCCTCTCATCGGTGATAAACTCATCTAATATCCATCCATCTCAAAAGTGCTACTCCCGGTCGCGATTCTGCCACAAATCACCTGGGAATGTCGCCTAGTACCTAATAAAATGGTAGTGCAGCATTAATTGCCCTGCTATCCATAAATCCGACTTTCTAAGTCGGGATTGGCCTGTGAGTAATTCCTAGTTCCAGTTCACACACATGTTTGCACAAGCAGAGCCTCAAACCATGACATATTAACTCCATACCGTACATACTGCTTTTTGCACGCACAGACACATATATGCACACACAAAGGCACGCGCACACACTAACCACCAATTCTTGACCAGTCAATATCTATTTAAGACTGTTATGGCAGAAATCGCGGATTCCGATTCAGTGGATCCTTTGTCGTCAACACCTTTGCGCTTCGCCCAGGATACTCCCACCTCTTCACTTCCCAGCGCCATCAGTGATTCAGATTCCTCACCATCAGAGTCACGGTCGAGTGATTCCACGCAGCCACAACGTCGCCTACATCGAACTCCTCGATATAGCAGCTCTCCGTCTACAGTCGCCCCCTCTTCGCCCTCTTCTATGTCTTCTGGCGATGAGAGCGACATTCTAGAGTTCCTTGACCGATATATCCCGGACTATTCTCCACACCCGCGCGAGGATCATTACTTCAATGATTGGGACGACCCTGACCTTGATCCTGACGACGTCCCGTACTCGGATGACGAAAGCTTATTTGTAAACGACCGCCATAATAACGACGGTGATCTCGACTTCCCTATACCTCCCGGTATTAACATTGGTGACGACTCCGACGAGGATTACTTTGAGAACCAACTCTTCGCCGACTTGCCTGCAGGCATAATGGATCGAGCTCGTGATATTGAAGATGAGTTGGTGGAAATGGAGTTTCAGGCGATCGATATGGACCGACCTCCAGGTTACCAGAGACCAGGTAGACGACCTGAGCCTCGAGCGCAACCAGAGGTGATTGATTTGACTGGTGATAATGACAGTCCGCCTCATATCCATCAACGTCGGTCCCAGAATGCACGCCGACAGCGCTCGCAACAGCGAAACACTCCGCCGCGATTAGCCCGCAGCGATGCTAACTACATGGGTTCACATACGGTCATTAATCTTGTTTCGGACTCAGATGAAGAGCCTGCTGAGCGACCACCTCCGAGGAGCCCGCGTCGCGTCAGTGTTGACCGCGAACCACTTCGAGATCGAGACCGACATCGACCGCACCAACGTAGACCGCGAATGCCCCCACCAGGTGAGCCTTTTGGTATGGCCGGAAATGCATTCCACCGTTTCCAAACTCTCATTCACAACATCCCCATATTCCGCCTGGTGAACAATCCACCAGCTTTAGGAGACAACCGTGAGGAGGACGACATTGTTATGTTAGGACATCGTAACCTCATGCCAGATCCCTTGCCTGCGCCCAACCTACCTCCAATAGAGTTCAACTACAACGCTCATCCTTTCGCGAATATGCCAGCAGCAGCAGGTGGCCCCGCGGCGAAGCCCGCACATGAGCCCCCAAAGGAGACGAGAGAAGGTTTCACGCGCAATACTGGCGAGGACGTAGTTGCCATTTGCCCAAGCTGCGAAGAGGAGCTGGCATATGATCCGGATGGTGATGAGGCTAACTCGGGTCCCCCACCAGCCAAGAAGGCTCGCACAAAGAAGGACAAGGCTGAGCATCACTTCTGGGCTGTCAAGGCTTGCGGACACGTAAGTAGCTGTACCACCAACCCACTTCTACTAGTCGGTACTAACATTTTTTTCAGGTCTATTGTCGGAAATGCTATGAGAACCGAAAGCCCGTGGGAAAGAACCCCATCCCCGTCGGATTTCGACCAGATCCCAATGGCACCAAGAATAAGGTGCTATGCGCCGTTGAGGACTGTGACTCGGATGTCAGCGCGAAATCCGCCTGGGTCGGAATATTCATGTGATGTTATCTTCATCACCTTCTTCACCTTAGATTCTCTAAGTCGACCTTGATCCAACTCGACGATACAGGATACCCGATTTGAGATAAAATTACTATGACAGCACTTCGACATTCATACTTGCATAAGACGGCGTTTCGGCAAGGCGAGGTTATGGCCACGGACAAGGGAGTCGGAAAGGGGAACCCGGAATTGTCACGATTTTCACGCACTTTGTTACCCGCTGGATGAGCGGAATATTCCCCAGTAGCATGGCAGTACTTGGTCCACTGCCTCATTTTGGCTAGAAGTTGGAGTCGGTCAACGAACAGGCGGAAAAAACGAGAAGCTATAATGCGGTGGGGATGAATGTGCTTTAGCTAGGTACCTAGCTCTTATGCGTTCCATTCTTAGCCTGAGGTACGACTATTGATAATGAGGCACCTCATGTATATAGGCAGGAGACACTAGGTAGTGTCCTAAAAGGGAACGCATTAAATTACAGCCCTAAGCCATAGCTTTATATCCTACCGATCTTGTATAATACGAACCTCTTTTTCACATTCATACAGGGTGTTGATTTGATTAAGATTGTGCTTCGAAAAGTAAGACTAACAAATGAAGTAAACCTGATTTTGCTGTAAACTGGACCATCTAGTTCACTAGTTATCCCTATTAATAGCCCGAAGATTCCAAGCTTCGTGTCCCTTGGATTATCTCCTCATCGGCATGCTAGCCCAAGGAAGAATATGGCCGAGTTCTATTTAGCTACAACCTCATGCGGCCTGTTCGTTTAGAATTGTTCGCTCATGATTTATAATAAATGGTGCCGGATTTATCAAGTTCAAGGGATACGGTGGGTACACCACTATGAGTACGCTGGCAGGCTGGGTCTAGAGATGTCCCACAGAGATCTTTATTAATTTCTAGACCTTGCTTTATACCAGAAACCAAGTGGGAAATACTTATGAGAATGTCCTACAAGATACCTAAGTTACAATGACGAGACTGAGGCAAAAAATCACATCAAGAATTTGCATTACATCAGAGGGTGTGTGTCCAGGGGTCAATTAGAACCCTGGCAGCCTGGGTGCATAGGGGTCTCCATAATTAGCGGCAGACTAAGCACTGGGGCCTGCCCTAGCCAGCCCTAAACTTACATATGGATAGCCTCTAAAACGATGTTAGTTTAGTGCCTGTGTAGTACAAGTTCATGATTATTTTGTGGCAGCTCGAACTGAATACCGTAGTTTATTTATCATCGAGACATTTCTCTTACACATTTATATTTAGTGGCACTTGTTACAAACAGATAGATTCAAGCATCAATGATTAAGTAACCTTTTCAAGGTGAAGATGCTGTGTGGAATCCTTGTCAAGTCGCATATCTCACGTGGCCTAAAATCTTACGTTGTAGGGCAATAGTTATAGCAATTAGTCAGCCTAGAGGTAGGATATTTTCCATCATGGATATTGGCCTTATTTCCAAGTTGTCTGCCCACCTGCAATTGCAGCTGTCACATATCTCGCTTGCTAATGTGTCCTTCCGATACTCTATGAGTCGCTAGCAATGTTCACATTTATAGAAAATATTAATAATGATTCATCTGCACCGAGATCTAACGACACCGTTCCAAATTCCGCATCTCCGGCCACCCAACCAACACGACCCCGGCAGAAACGGAGTCAAGTATCGCGCGCCTGGTCAGTTCATCCGCGACTTTGCATCTCCCTCCTCGTCCAATTAGCTGCTAGAACGATATGCTGCCAACCCCAGGGCTACTTTCATTGCTAACTCTTCATTAGTGATTGGTGTCGCGTACACAGAATCAAGTGTGACAATAACCGTCCGTGCCTCAACTGCCAAAACAGGGGAGGCCAATGCAGTAATAACAGGACAAGCGAATTTCGCACCCTTCCGCATGCATTTCGTGAGATAGAGCGACTTAGACAGCGCAACCAAGAGCTCCAAAAAGAACTTGAGGAGGAACGCAACCGCAATAGGAATCAGGTGACACCCCCGGCCGGGGTGCCCAACTCACAAGTTCCAACATGCTCAACTGAACCATGGTTACCGGGTCCTGTCGTCAGTCCTCCAATAGACAATGGCTTATCTGCCCAGTACTGGGAAGGCGTATACACTAGCACAGGCAGGTCCCCATCAAAGACCTGGTATGGACCTTCATCTCTTCTCTACTTCATCAGTCGCGTGAATACCTGCCTGTCCCGGAAACTACAACACAATGCAGAGCATTTTAAGCAGCCTAATTCGGCCAGCAGACTGCTTGATGGACCTACCAGCCCTCCAGAGAAACCGACGAATAAACGTAACCAGGAATTACCATTTGATCTGACCAAAGAATACTTGACCCCTACACAGGAGGAATATTTCTTGGACTTATATTGGCAGTCACACCATACATCGTTCATCGTTCTTTACGAAGATGATTTTAGGAAGCATTATAAATCTTTGTGGACGGGATCTAGGAAAACTCGCAAGCCGTCGGCCCTTGTCGATATCGTCCTAGCGTTATGCATGCAGTACGGTATGGCACAGCGTCGAGCAAAGAGTAACTCGTCGCTCCGAAGCGCTGATATCGATACCGATGACGCTACACTTGCAGGCCGCGTATGTATCATTACATTTTCGTTCTTACCCCTTTCCTATGCTTCAAGCTTCAGAAATTCCTAATCAAGCTGGCTGAATCCTTACTCCGAGCTAAGCCCGAACCCCCTAACTTCTCCTTGAAAACTAGTACTGACTCTTATTGTCAAAGTGGCATTATTGCCGATGCCAGACTCTTCTGGCATGCGAGTTGGAAAGTCCTACCTTATCAACTTTGCAGTGCAATATTCTTTCCGTGGTCTGGCTGTGCTGGGCGTCATTTCAAAATATGGCCGACAGCACCTTGGCCCTCGCGTCAAGAACAGCCCAAATGCTAGGTCTCCACCTACCACCGCCGAAGGATATGCCACAGCGGGAGAAAGACCTACGGAAGCGTATATGGTGGTCTATTTACACTGCCGAAACCAAGACCAGTATGAAGCTAGGTCGTCCATTTATGCTTCGTTTATCGCATACTAGTGTTGGGTTACCCAGCGATGATCACGAAGCTGCCGCGCAGTCGGGATCACACTTCGCGCCTCTTGATGACCACACTACTTGGCTTAGCTGGGACCTACATAACACAAAGCTTCTCCTTGCTGCGCGCCATGTCTACACAGCTTTCTATGATAAGTACATGGGTATCTTTAACGGTGATAGCATCGCAGTGTCGACTATGGAGTCGTATGCCGATTGTCTTTCTACACATATGAAAGCCATGGAACGTTGGGTACAAGATGTGCCCGATGCACTGAAAATTCCGCGGAAAGACCATGGAGCCCCCTTTTCCACGGAATGTTCGTCCCTTGACATCGAGCAATTCGCCCCGCTCTGGGTGCAGCGTCAACGTCTGCTCCTGGAGTTATTATACCACACACTCTGTGTGAATCTGTACCGGCCATTTATCTGGATAAGATCAATCGCGCTACACTCCCTCCCGGAAATATCAGCAGAAGCATTACGATCTACGCCGTTCGCGGATATATGTTGCCGCAATTCTGCTGCTCACTCTATGGCTTTTACGAATATCATGCGGCAGGTACTGCCAACGACTGACTTACTGACCGGCTGGCACGAAGCTTTTCAGTGGCAATGGAATTGCGCCATCTCGCTCGTGGGCTACGTCTTAGCGTACCCGTATGACGGGGAGCAGAGGCAAGCCGCGCGAGAAGCCATCAATGACGCTGTCGACGTCTTGAACACCTTCGGCAGCAGCTACGCCGTCGCTGCTAGTGCGGCGAATGTTGTGCGCTCGCTCCTTGCCACGGTGGACCATATCCAGGCATCCGAGCTGCACCCAGCGAACAGTTTGCTACCTATAGTTGAAGGGCACAGAACCTCGGCCCATGAAGACCAGTCTATTCCGATGATGACCCTCCGGGGACAATCCCATGAAGCGGTGGGACAGTCTGACGCGGGATTTCTTGAGTTGGATGACGAAACTCTTGTAACTATGCAAGATTTTCTGGCTGGGTCGATGGATATGGCTTTCGCTGTAGACGGATACGACAGCCTGAATACTTTATGGCCCAACTCAGGTCCCATGGGATAGTGGGCCGTCATCTTATATAATAATAACACGGAGAAATAAACTGATGGAGAATAAATATTTCAGTTGACTCGAATAACTCGAATAAATGTCAAGTTACGTGGCCATTATATGGCTCTCCTAGAGTCTACATCATAATACTCACATCTACGTTGGGTCTTTTTTATCACCAGTGCCCCATCGACTGCAGCCACCTGCTCCAACGATTGTTAGCAGGAATTAAAGATTTCATTGCTACAATCTCTTGAGGTTGCTTTGCTGAGGACTGTTATGGCACAAGAGAGCGAGGCCCCTTATAAACCCACCAATAGGAGTTACTCCCTTTTCTCCACAACACCAACCTAAGCTTACAGACTATCTAGACAAGAGAGCTAACACCCTAGGCCAGGGGTCGAATTTTCAGGGGTTATATAACATAACCTCCTTACAGGAGTTCCGGAGTATGAAGAGAAGCTCCAGTAGTTCCAATCAACAACCAACATTCCGTGGCCCTGGAGATAATAAACCAAGCTCCATCCTGACTCATTGTGAGGACAAGAGAAGTGAGAAGTAGAAATCATGGCTGAAGAGCAATTTTTGTTATGTCCGTGTGCTAAACGCCGGGGGTCTACTCAGCTCGATCGCAACCCCTTGCGGATTTATGTCGACTGCAGAAGATCATGTTAGCTATTAGAAAGGGACTCGGGGTCGGGTGGCGTTTTAGAGTCATAGAAGACAACATTAGTAACGATGATGTTATTTCTACTTATTAAATCTTCTTCAATCTACTATAAATCGTCTACCTCTCAGGACTCTCCCAGAATCCTCGATTCCTTCAACGCCCAGCAATAAATAGGCCTAGCAACGCTATTATCATGGAGTCGACATCCGAATCATCACAAACCGTTGCGTCTTCCGCCACCGAGACCCAAGGACAGAGAGAGACTCAAGAGACGCCACCAAACGAGCCCATCAGCGAAAAGAATGACAATGCCCAGCAGCGTTCCGTCAGGGGGTTCCGCTGGCTTCTAGTCTGTCTATCCATCTTCTCCGCAAATCTCCTATTCGGACTAGACAACACCATCGCCGCCGATATCCAAGGCGCCGTCTCCGAGACGTACAGCAACACGGGGCAACTAGGATGGCTTGGCGTTGGTTTCGCTCTGGGCTCAGCGGCTGGTATCTTGCCGTTGGGAAAAGCGTACGGCGTCTTCGACAACAAGTGGGTGTTCATCTCGTGCCTGGTCAATTTTGCTGCCGCGAGCGCTCTTTGTGGTGCAGCGCCCAATATGGAGGCCATGATCGTGGGCCGTGTATGGGCTGGCTTTGGCGGCGCTGGGATGTACCTTGGTACGCTGAATATTTCGACGGCTCTTACGTTGCCTAAGGAACAGCCGCTTTATGTTGCCCTTATTGGCTTCGTGTATGGCGCCGGGGCTATTCTGGGCCCTATTGTGGGAGGTCTCCTGGCTGATAGCGCTGCGACGTGGAGATGGGTGAGTTTCGCTCGACGCCTGATTCAACCAATTTTCCAAATTCTAAGCTCCTAGCCGTTATTTAGATTGCTTTGAGCTAACATAATGATCCACAGGCCTTTTACTTGAATCTAATCATCTTCGCCGTCATGTCGCCCATCTACCTATTCCTAGTCCCATCCATCTCGCGAAGACCAGAAACGCCCTTCCGCGAGAAGCTCAAGCTGATCGACTGGCTCGGCATCCTCCTCAATTCGGGCATGTACTGCTGTTTCACGGTAGCTTTCCTCTTCGGCGGCGTTATATGGGAATGGAGCGACGGGCGTACCATCACTCTGATCGTCCTCTTCGGCGCCTTCCTCATCGCCTTCGCCGTCACGCAGAAACTCTGCTTCTTAACCGACAAATCCAACCGGCTATTCCCGTGCAGCTTCCTCCGCAACCGCCAACTAGTCATTCTCTACATTCTCATGGCCTGCAGCGGTGGCGCCAGTTTATTCGTAGCCGTCTACTACATCCCGCTGTACTACCTCTTCGCGCGCGGCGACAGCGGTATCGAAGCCGCCGTCCGCCTGCTGCCTTTTATCTGCTTCTACGTAGCCACGGTCCTGCTCTGCGGGGCCTTCATGGGCCGCGTCGGCTACCACATGGTATGGTTCTTCATCTCGGGACTTATCCTTACGGCCGGCGCCGCGGCCATGTCCACCGTGAACCTGGATACGCCCGACTCCAACATCATCGGATACACGATCCTCCTCGGGCTAGGCATGACGACGTCGCAGGCCGCCTACGCCGTCGGCCATCTACTCGTGGAGCCGGCGCGCGCGGCGGACCTGATCCAATTCATCAACATCTCGCAAGGGTCCTCGCAACTAATCGGCTTAGCGGTCGCCAGCGCCGTGTTCCAGAGCGAGGCCTTCCGCGGCATCCGGCAGATCCTGAGCCCGGAGCTGTATTCGGATGCCGATATCCAGTCCGCGATTGCGGGCACGCATAGCGAAGTCCTGACGAACGCATCGCCGGAGATTCGTGACGCCGTGATTGCGGTCATTGTTCGTGCGATTGATAAGGTTTGGATCTTGGCGATTGCGGCTGGGGCGCTGCATACGGTGTGTGCTGTGTTCCTGACGCGTGAGCGGTTCGTTAAGCCTAAGGGACGGGAGGATGGTGAGGCGGCTGCGCCGGTGGTGATGATGTTTTAGATTCTCTGGGGACGTTACTGGAAACTACCTACCAATGGACTACATCTTAGGAATGCATGGGCAATATTTTCGCTAAATCAGAAGACTGTCCGTGGTTATTCGGAGGTACAAAGAGGGCAAAATGCAATACGATATAGAAATTTATCTTCATATTTATTCTAGACTAGCTAAAAGCAACATCATAGAGTAACTATTAATGGCATATTCCGTAACTACAAGAGAATGGAAATCATGGAGCTGATGGCTCTCTCGCTCTTCACCATATACCTATATGCATCCGCAGACCGTTCTCGCCGCCTATCGGATAGCTGAGCTGCGATGTTCTTGTCCTCCTATGTCTACAGAAGCATTCTAATATATTGAAAGTACACAAGTGCCTCACAGGATATTTCGGTTAAGCCTGTCCAGTAAAGGGGCTGGCTTTGTGGGGCACAGAGAACTAGGTACAATCCCTTCAATCCACCTTCAGTCCCGATGCTATTCGAAATTGTAATACATGCACGGATTTACTTTACGGCATTTACTATAATTCCGTCTACGTACTATATATCAAAGGACGGCCTACACGCCTGTTGGATTATTCTGCAGGTGTTATGGGGATTAAGGGTAGAGCTCTGTAAAGGTAACTCCGGATCTCCTTCGGGAAACAGTCTTACTAATCCCTTTATTTTAACACTACATTATACAAATTTACTCATCGAGACTTAGGTATGCTATTGTTTATCCGGGAACTACCTACTCAGGTAGATAAACTAATAGACCTACGTATTGCAAAGTACAATCGCTCAACTGCTAAATCACCGCTTCTACTCGATAAAGCGTGCGACATGAGATTCGGGGAAGATGAGAATAGGCTCGGAAGTATTATGTGCGCGTTACTTGTCTTCCCACCACATACCACGGACGCATTTACGCCTGAGGAGACCGATATCATCTACAAAATGCCGAGAGCTAAGTCCACCTATGCCGTGTTACCCCATGCAATTGCATTACTCCCTTTCAGTCCTAACGCCGTCAGTCCGTCTGTGTTCCTACATCTCTAGTCCGGGCCCCACCATCGTCCCGGCATCCATCTCGGATCTGTGCTTCCGACCGCTCTATCCGCCGCTCCGCGAGAAGCACTCTCGTCTCAGCCTTATGTCGCAGGATAATCCTACCCGAGGAAGGAGGTCCAGTTAAATTATCCAGATTCTCACGGAACGCCACCCACGTCGCTTTCGAAGCCTCCGGCTTATCTGCGCCGCGTAATTTCTCCTGGGCCCTGAGCGCCCGGTAGCGTATCTGGGAGGCAGCCGCAGCAGAGCTGACCTCAAATTTGATCCCTAGATTACCAACACAAGTAGCAGACTTCTGGGCCTTGCCACCCGTTAGAACACCGGACATCTCATCTAGACGGCGGCCAGACGTCGGATCCCCCAACACCGCGGTACACGCATTATCTCCCTTCAACTGGCGCATAAACAACGGGGCCCTACCCGTACACTCAAGTTGGCGTACAATCGACCTCATACGCGGAGTTTCCCTCCTTAGCTCCTCGAGCAGGGGCATGAACCGCGGCCGTATCATCATCCAGAAATTGTAGTATTTCATCTCGAGCTCCAGCTTCCCGGCATCGACCGCTCTCTGAAGCAATTCGCTCCACACGACCTCCCCGGTACCTCTGCAGTTGATGTGGTCATTCAGCAAGTCGACGCATCTCCTGACGCGCCAGCCGGCGCTCGAAAGCGTCGCTCTCGCACGGTGCAGACTCGCTATTGCTGCCTCCGTGGGCGTGCTGGGCAGGAAGTGGATCTTGTTCGGGCCATCGAGTTGGAACCGCAGATACAGGAGCTCCTGGTCGTAGCTCCGTGCCTCGTCGATGAAACCGCGGAGGTACGGGTTGTCCCGGATGGGCTTGTGGTGCAGGGCTCCCTTTGCGACGTTGTCCGACCACGCCGACCATTCGTCTCTCAGGGCCTTGACGTTTCTGCGCTGCTGTACTTCGCGGTACGTAACCGACTCCAGATCGTTGGCCCCTCTCGATTGAGATTGAGTAAGTGTAGCATGCCAATGTTTTATTTCCGACGAGACGGACGCAGGAGCGGCGCTTTTTGATCGGTAATGGTGGTGGTGGCGGCTGCGCCTATTGTGATACTTGCGCTCCATGGTCGCATCATAGTTGGATTGAGCTCCCAACTTTAAAGGTGCCGCAATATCTTTATCGATTAGAAATCTCTTGGCATATTTGAAGTTACGAAGATATCACGACAAGATTCGCAGTAATATACCAATACCTGATGTATTTGCTGTGAGTGACAATCTACGGATGTTTTTCTAGACTCATTTACCCCCTCTTTAGGTTACTAGGTTGTCATCTGTTCCTATTCGCAAACCTTACGTAGACTAGGAAACAGACTCCTCTTTTACCTGTCACCATTGACACTATATCGTCTGACATCGAGTCATTCTCACCAATTACTCCTACAAGCCACGCAGATATAGCAAACACTTATTGGATGAACAAGTCATGTCGCCACGCAGTAGGAAGATTGGTAACAGTAGTATCTGACGTGAATTGTCTTCTGAAAGCTACAGAAACTTACTAAACAATCATAATAAATGACAAACTCATTTAGGGGAACACACAGTCATGGTGCAGATTAAGATGATTGTGCAGCCTTCCCCTGTTTCCCCTATTTCCCCCATTCAAAACATTATTAGAGACGTATACGGAAAATATCTCGGCATTTATTATTGAGATAGGACGTTTGCATCAAGCATACACGGTAACCGCGTACTAAATAATGTTTGAAGTGATAGTTTCATTAACACAGATATAGCCATTGCTCATGAACTTCGTAAGTCACTATTCTACTCTGTATGCCTACGCCTTCTAGTCGATCGCGTATCCTATCCATCTAAGGTATATGCGTAAATATTAACCTAGCGTTCGAACCAGCAACGCCCAATCGTCTTAACCCAATCCCGGGCCAGAGTCCATATCCTAAAGCATCTCGCTCAGGACATCGTCCAATCCCGCGTCCCCGTAGTCCGTCTCCTGCGATGCAGGCACTACTTTCTGCTCTTGCCTCCGGTTCTCCTTCTGCTTGAGCAACTCCAGCATCTCCTCATACGAGCTACGCGACTGATTGGGGCGTGGACGTCTCTCCTTCGGTTCATCGACCTTTTGACTCTGTATGCACTTCACTGCTGAGCTTGATAGCTGATTAATAGACCGCCGTTGGGATGGGCCGTTAGCCTGTTCATGTGGTCTGGGAGTCGAGTCCCTTGGTCTCGACCCTGAGCTAGACGCGCAAGTGTCGACAGCACAGATGCACCCATCTTCCCTTGAGCTTTCTAACAGCAGCCTTTCTAAACGTTCATCCTCTAATCTTTGGAGAAGTTCTAGCTCCTCCTGGGCCTTTTGCCGCGTCGAAACACCCTCCCATGCGGTCGTCTTTGTTCTCTCAATGGCGTATTTGTAATGCGCCTCCCGACCGCTCGAGGCGAAGAACAGTTTGGGAGAGCGACGTGGTTGTACCGTATCCTTCTTCGTCTGTAGCGTATGATATGTTTCATCTTCGTGATTCCGGTCGACTGTAGAAGATATTCTCTCCACCTTTTCGAGAGGCCTAGCTTCGTTTTTGAAACTAGGAGTATAGGCACCATACTTTTCTATCCGTGTCTTCGGCGAAGCAATGTTTTTGCTCACCGGGATTGATGTTTCAAGACGCTCAGCCGATTTAGCTATCTGGTAAGAGTGGTTTAGTGCGCCACTGTTGATAATCGACTTAGTTTTAGAGCTCGACTCCATACGACTGCTTTTCTTCGAAGGTGGAGGGGGCATCAAAGTCGTCGAACAAGGGTTAGTATCACCTTTAGGTACCTTGGATAGAAATGAGTTATGCTTCTCAGGGACCTTCTTGGATTGATGGCTTGGTTCCTCATATTTAGATCCGAGTGAGGACAATGGGTCATCTTCAAGATCTCTCATGTCCTGTGACGAGAGTATGAGGTCCTGCGTCGAGAAAAAAGGCATTTCGAATAATTCCGAGATTCCTGAGGACTGTACATTTGCAGTGAACAGCGAAGTAGAGTCTCTTGCTTCAATGGGTTTATTCGATTGAATAGAGCTAGGTTTGCTTTCGCTACTTTTACCAGAAACCGAGCGACCAAGATTTGACACTGTTGAAATTGACGTAGTGGGCGAATTCCTAGTGGCAGGCGCGCGAGTCTGGTATGCCATCCTTGGGGTTGCCTTACTGGTATTGGTTATAGTGCTACCATTTGGCTCTCCAAAAAGCTCCCGTACTTCTTGGGAAGGACTAGGGAAAAAGTCGTCAAGATGACCGAGCATGAACAACTGAGTACTCGTCGGCGGTAACTCTTCTCGCGTTTGCTGCAGCACGCAACCTCCAGCAGGCTTAGGCTTAGGCTTAGGGGCTGCATGAGGACTCGGAGAGTTGGCATGCTTGAGCAGGAAGTGTGGTGCTCTTGATTCTTGAGTCTGTATATGGCTACGTGGTTTGAATTTTGGGGGAACCGGGGGTGGCCCCATTGAAGTCTTGGGATGTCGAAATGATCGTGTTGCTGAAACGGACCGCTGGATTTTGCTAGCTGCTTCTGTTGGTGATTCTGTGGTGGGAACATCTATCGGATCTGCTGGCTTCCTATAACTGGGGGCAATTTCTTTGGGCGTATTGATTGTCCTCGAATTGACCTCGTGCGAACGTAATGCTTGGAGTGGACGTTGAGTAGAAGGCAGCGATGCGCTATCCTCTGTCTTCTGCTCTAGCGTCAACTCCTTTTTCATAGTTGGTGAATGAGAATGGTTTTCTGATGGTTTTGATGGCGACGGACTGTCGGGACTCTTCTGGTCCCTCGATGGGGAGACATCTTTATTCGAAACGATATCTTTGCGTAGAGGCGAGCTGTTTGTGGCATTAATCAACTCATCGAAGAGTTCATCAGAAAGAGGTTCTATCTTTTCAGTGTCATCTATATCGACATTTAAACATTCTGGAGTTTGTCTTTTAATTGGATCATCGATATCCGGGGGAACTTCATCGGCGCCGAGGTCATGAACTGCTGACGTAGAACCGTCGATCACCCCTGCAGCGCTCGGACTGTGTTCCCGATCTGGCTCCTCGGGGATCGGCGACTCTATTTTCTGCCTTTTCGGAGGCGGTTCGGATTCGTTTTCATTGGCCGACAAGGTGCAGCTGTCGCTATCATCCTTATTGAAAGCGGACAAGTCCACTGCTGGAGTCTCTTGCTCCTCCTGCTCTTCCTGCTTTTTCTGCTTCTTCCCCCCACCGCGGACAAACCAGGCGATTGTATCTTGTGACGGATGGACGTCGACGAGAGGCAAGCCTTTCTTCTTTTTCTCTGCGCGTTCTTTCTCTTCCTTCTCCTTCTTCCTCTCCCGCGCAGCCTTTGCACGAGCTTGGTTTTTCTCCTTCTCAAGCTCCCTTCGAATGCGGTCTTGCTCGAAGAGCTCTTGTTTCCGCCGTTCAGCTTTGGACAGCTTAGGACCCTTATTCGCTTTCTGATAGGCCTTCTTGGCTTGCTTGGAGGTCATGGGCCGCTTGCTAGGGCGGGATTCGGCGGTATCGAAATCGCCATTTATGGCCCCCGGGGCGTTCGGTATGATGGAGAAGGTGTTCTGGGCGGGAGCCATTTTTTAAAAATATAGCGACGGGCTGCACCTATCCGTAGCCGACGGGATCGGTTCTTGTCAACATCGTACAAACGATGGTTGCCGAAAGCGTTCGTTGTAGCAAGAACGTCAACGATGAACTGGTGGGGCCTTACCGGATGTTATTTCGAGGGCGCATCGCGTCGTACAAGTCCCACTTTACGCGTACAGTATGTTTACGGTAAGTCGTTGCACTAGCGCCAATGTTAGGGCGTACCTAAAACCTACCATTAGTTCATTTAGTGGCATGATGCGGGGTGGCTCAGAGGTAGGTAGGTACTGAGTGGGCACCGTGTCATACCCGACACTGTACACGACTTCCCTGAGCATTGAACCATCCCACGTAAGCTCCCATCTCGTTGGAACGACTAGACCAATCAAATAACATACCCGAAAAGGGCAACCTTCGAGGCTGCCCGTCAGCCCGTAAGTTCCGGTAGAAGCCGGGACATCCAAAATCTCACTGTTAATAACCTATTCTCTCCATCTTCTTTCTATCACGACTGTTCATCATGGTCAACGACGGACAGTCAACCAGGCAAGTCAACCAGGCAATCGTGCCGAGTCTAGGATGTTCGATATGCAAGACTCGACTCGCCAATATGTATCAAAGAGAAGGCATCGCTCGAATCAGACACGATAGTTCAAGATCCTAAATAATGAACACGGTGTATTTTCATTAATATCATAACTATTCAACTACGACTTTCCATATTCACTACCAGGGGTATAAGAGGGTCGCATAGAAAGGACAACTAGCAGTAGCCGGCAGGGCAGCCAGCAGTAGTGCCGAGAATGTCACCCGAGACGCCACCAATCTGTAAAGCAGCACCGACAACACCGCCCAGGCCCTCACCAGCAATGAAACCAGCAGCAACTGCATAACCGTATAAGTCGAAGCTCTTCACCTTCCACTTCCTCCATATCCACGCTACGATGGCACCAAACATAGCCGCAGTCGTGAACACCGGCTACACCAATGAGTCAGTAAATTCTTCTTCGGGGAAGGATTCTAGGCCTGAGACGGGTCAGAAAAGGAGAGAGAACTCACGTTTGGTAGAACGAAGGAGAGAGCTATAGCACCCCAGTTGGGAAGATATTCGCGGTACTTTTCGCGCTCGCCCACAAGGTAGAAGTGCCTGAATACGACCTGTGCTATGCAGAAGACACCCATGACGATCGAGAAGATCCCCGACGTCAGAGGGATACTCACGTCTGGGTCCGTAACAGCCTGTGCGACAGCTGCCCAGGCAGCGACTGATGGTACGGCAAAAGCGCAATGTTCAGCTTCCATATCGAGAATGCAGGGGTAAGCAGTCGTAAACAGAACGAACATGCCTGGCGCGAGGAAAATGGAAATAATGCTTCCAAGGCCTTGCGCATACCACTGCTTGATAGGCGGTGTACCCAGGAGAAATCCAGTACGGAAATCACTGGTCAGCGAAAAGGCGACATCGGCGCCTCCAGACGCGAGACCACCTGCCACCAAGTTGACCCTCTGTGCGTCTTTTACGGAGAAGCCGCTGTTCTTCGTGGCAGCACCGAAAACCAACTGGCTAGCCTTGGAGGCTGCTGTCAATGGGGTTTGGTCGGTAACCGCACCGATCTGAATTGCTAAGAAAGAAAACAGGAAACCCAACAGACAAGCCAGAATAGTCAAGCCAGGGTGCATCCCCCATTGTAGGGCAAAAATAACCATACCAGCGGCAATGGTGACAATAAGGCCAACAACCCACATCCACATCGAAACCTGTTGGTCGCGCGGTGCCGGATCTTCGATAATGTCGGCGGCTGCTTTCACTTCAATCGCAGCTCGTGCGGCAAAGTATTTTGAGTGCTTGCCGCGCTTGACCAACAAGCCATTGATATTGGCGCAAGTCTTCTGCCATATCACCTTACCCGCATATCCAATCACCTTGTACTGCACGAAAAGTTCGGCCATGGAAGTGCAGACCTATAACCGGTTAGCTAATTCTCTTGTCAAGAGAATCCCGAGGATTTAGGTGAAAAATCAAACAGCCTAAATCCCAGCACAACGTATCTTTATACATACCATGATCATCACACCGGGCCAAAGCAACCAGTACCGCGGAGAGGGCGTCTCGTGGCCAAGGTTACTAAGAGAGGCAAACGAGTAATAGCCCTCCCATCTCGGGTCGTCCGTCTGTGGCTTACCGATACATTCTCCGTAGTGAACGAGAGTGGGACCAATGATCGCCCAGGCGAGAACAGCACCACCAAACATGGAGAGCGCAGAGTTCATGCCGATAAGAATACCACTTCCGATGAAAGCAGGAGTCCACTCGAACCACCAACCCCAACTTTCAATGTTCATTGCCCAACTGGTATAGCCACTCCAGATATGGATCCAGGTGAAAACATGCCAATCATACAAGATCCCAACCGCGTAGTACGATGCCACCCGTTGGATAAGAGCAGCGGAGAAGGCTAGACTGAGTGCCTTAAGTTTGCTCAGGGCTTCTCGGGCGCCAACAGCACCAGCGTGCATCGACTTGATGGTCAGGGCCACGGCAGTAGCAGTTGGGAATAATAACTTCAGTTCTCGGGCGACTTGGATGATGAAAAACTTCCGGAGAGGAGTGACGAAGAACAGGCCGAAGAACGAACAGACGAGAGTGATGGTGATGATCGCGCCGAATTGGTCCTTGGGATTACCTTCTTGCGCATGCAGCTGATACATGGCGGGAATACCAGCGACGAAGATACCAGATATTCCACCAGCACCCGTGGCCGCAGCCTGGATAATACTGTTCTCCTGAGGCCCAAAAGAACCACCGATGATAGGTATATTGGTTTTCGAGCAAATCTTAATTATACCATAACCGAATATCGCCCCGAACATAGATGCGGCGAAAGTAAACTGCACGAGACAATTAATATATTTAATTGAAAATATAGTCCGACCATAATAGAAATATTATGAATTCAACATACACCAGTTTTCAAACCTACCACAACGTTAGCAAATTGTGCGGTATTACACAGGCGCTTGCGAATCAAGACTCACCCAGGTACAAGTTGGAGGCGTTGACAAGCGAGCCCAGGATGATACCAACAATGACGGCACGAATGGTTAGGGGATCGTGTTCGTCGACGATGCCACCCTCCATCTTCAGAGGCACGTATAGGTCGAGATCCGCCTCGACAGACAGCACATCAACGTCGACGGCATCGACTTTCTCGTTGATATCTTTTTCGAGTGGGGACGTCTTTACCGTCTGGTCGGCGACGTCCGCCGGACGGGCCTGTGTCGAAGCCATGGTCGCTAATGTCTGATCAAAGACAAGAGCTACACGAACCTGTAGATTGGGTATATCGAGAAATGCGGAACGGATTGTATCTCGCGATAGAGAAAGGGTATTTGCGTCTTTAATATATTTTACCAGCGAGAAGGTACCTGGGGGAGATCAGCCAGCATCCCCACGTTGCATCGGAACAACCATGCAGCATACCTCAATGCGCTATGTCACGGTTAGAGCGTTAGCACCATGCACGATGGCCGACCCAGATTCGGTCCAGTACGTTCTTATCCGACCATAGTGGGCAACATGTTGCCACTCCTCGAGATAAGCAATGAAACATTTACAGGGGATCTGATGAATCCTAGACGAGGACCAGGAGGGCGTGTGCGCGATCTACTGATACGAGTGTCATTAGGACAACGTCCTGCTCTCCGAGGAATCTGGTCCAGTCGATAGACCGCTGACGCTGAGGATCTAAAGCCGTATCGGGAAGGTGAAGGTAGCAATCAAGCCAATTCCAACCGTTTAAGTACTCCCACACTACAGCTTTCTCGGGACCAGAATGAAATGCAATCAGCCGTATCCTGCTCCGCGGGATCATTCTACCTTGGATTCGGCGTTGCGCTGGATACGCAGATACAGATCGACGATTCATCTGGGCCAAACCTTCTTTTCAGCCACTTGTCTGAACTAGCAAACATCATCTTCTACGCCAATCAACTCTATCATCAGCCGTTTACGCCGTTTACTGCCCCCGAAACTCAAACTTTAGCTGAATGATAAGCCGAGCCCTGCCTCCTGCCGTGGCGCCCCTCTGTATTAGATTATCCCGGCATCTCGCCCCGATGAAATTGCCTGATTGGATTCCGCGAATCAGGACGGGTGTTCCCAGGATTAGGTTCAGACCACGGCGTTATGAGCTGCATTGGTGCAAAGTCCCTACCTGATAACGGGTGTGGCGTCGGGGCAGACCCAGGCACGTCCTTCCCTTCAATATTTAGTCCTGTATATACTAGTATACTTGCCAAGGACATGCGGCAATCGACTTCATCCTGTCTCCAGACTTGAACAATCCATCCGGATCAACGTGGTGTCCGGCGAAGTCGATCATGAACAAGGACCGCAATAACCCGACGATCAAACAGCGCCCGGCCAAGAATTCGTAGAAGACGGGTCTGACATTACGGTCACTGGTTCTCAGCCGTACTGCGCCGAATCCATGCAGCAGTCCATTATCAACTGCTAAAAGCATACCCAACGCATGATCTTGTTACATCGCGTTGTTGTACAATTCTTCTAGAAGAAGTTAACTTGCGGCGCAAACTAACGTTAGCTGCCCGTTCACGTAAGGGCGGTATAACCCAAACTACTGGATAGGCAATTTGGAATGGCTGGTTGCCGGCCTAATTAATAAATAAATAAACCAGCAGGTGGTAAGCTGGTGACCAGCCCCAGAGAAGAAGGTATTCATTGCTTCGATAGGACCGTTCATCATAACATAGTATACTGCGTATTCCAATCCCCCAACCATCATATGTTGGTTAGCCTTTCAAAGTTCCGCAGGTTTCACGGACCAAAACGCACGCGACAAATTGAATTCCGCCGTTCCACCTGACAGCGTATTCCAAATCCACAACTGGGGCTGATTGATAGGATATCTTTGGCTATACGCATACGGGCCATCCTACGGCCGAAAACAAACCGCCGCCTTCGTGGTCCTATACAGCGCAACACGAGTACTTCCAAAACGTCATCCACAACGGGTGTTATATCGCGACAAGGTGGAATGACAACGGCGCATGAGATATGAACACCATTACAAGGATTTCTTCACTAATTGCTCCATTTACAATGTTCAATTAATAGAATTCGCAGTCGTTCTCATCAAAGCAGGGAAAGCCAGTCAATAATACTAACACATTCTATCAAGGACGCCCCACGGCGCTGTTGGCTTGTTCGGCGGCGCTTGATCTGCCCAATTCAGTTGGTACCTTCCATTTGAGATTATCAGCAATTCCAAAAAGGTTAGACGACCCCCGTCTGTAGCAATCAGTGGGGCTTGCGCCATAGCAAGGAAGCAAGTTACAGGTAGTGAGGTGTATTGACCCGCTCGCTTAGGTACCTCTAGATTAATACCGTATGCTCCAAGCCATGACATGGGGGTTAATGGGTTTGCTCCCCGCAGAGTGCGGCATACGACACTTACCTGTCAACCAGAAAGCGAACTGAGGATAATCATTTGCGCAATATTGAATATGCCGTTTCAGCTCTCAAGTTGCAAGCGATCACTTGAAGTACATTCAAAACAATGAACACCTACATGAGATATATATGTTGGAGAGATGAAGACTCGACTTGTTGGATGGTCTAGGCCTCGGCCAACCAGCCCCTCTGGAGCAGATTCGGAAGTTCGTTATCTTGGAGCTCGGCGGTATTACATTTTCCAATCTACGAACCAACTCTTACCTCGCTACATGTCTGTCATGTGAGAACGACAATGCAGCAACCTCCCGTCGACTAAACGCCACGGATGAAGTTGCAGTACCTATCAACAGCAGAAGCAAGTATGAGCCAAAGATACCACGCCGTTCGGCTGCATGATTAACTAATGCAATTTGGGTTGCATTTGGCGAGCTGAAGCATGGCATGTTCAACCTCAAAAAGCAAGATAGCGGGAAAGCGGCCTATCATGATACGTCGCGTCATCCCGAAGAGTCGTACATAGTAAAGCAAATCCGCCTCTAATATTAGGTTATAATTGGCGAAAGCATCACATATACATCATCCTGATATAAGACCATGCAAATTATAAGAGAAGTCGGCTCCCTCACTACCTACTCAAGGTCAAAAGCACAGCGAATACCAGGTCACAGTATCTACATACCTGTTATAGCAACTCCTTTCTACTGCATCGAGACTTCAAAATCTGAAACACGTCATCCATGGTACAATGAGTCTTAGTTTTCATCAGTTATGATGTTACGATGTTCTGGAGGTTTTAAGGGGTCATAACGTGATAAGTTGTCAGATAAAGGTATCACAAATCCAGAGGCACGGAACACATCCACCAATGATATGTCCTGTGCATAACAACTCAATTTATGAGTTGTATATATCACAAATCCGTGACATCCTTTTGGCTTGACTACGTCAGGCTGACTCAATTTGCTGTTGGTTTTAAATTTAGTCTCCCTTTAAGCTTCATCCGTATCGTAAGGCGTCTTCAAGTCGTGTAAGGTTACCGGCATGGAAGTCTTAGGTACGGAGTTGTGTACCCAGATGCCCGTAGCAAACTCGTACAACTCATTCAACGTGGTACTAGCAAGTAGCAAACATTAAGATAGAACATGTGAAGTTCAATGGGATTCTAACCAGCTTACACATAAAATCGAGTGCACTCCTACACAGTTATATGATAATCTATAGGTAGAACTTGCTTCAATAATCAGATGAGGAAGAAATACCCAACTACTACCTAATACTACACGTATTTATCAGTTTTGGTGAACAGTGTCATAAAGCAAGTCGTCTCCAAAGACTCCGCCCATATAATCACAGACTCGCAATGGGATGACTGTCGGAGGCACCGTTATCTACATGAGCTATTGATTTTGGGTTATATAATGACTTTTAGACGTTATATCTTGAAGATACTACCTCTGCTACCCCCTTTTTAACGGATGCCCTTCTATTCTGACGCAGACAAAAGCATCCTCCAGTGGGCAGCCTCACGTCAATTTCCTCCATTTTGGGTATCAATATTGAGCTAACACGCCAATCAGTATGGTGATATGCCACAACGTTGATCACGGGGACGTGCTATTGACATCTCCTCACTTGAATACCTCTCATTGTGCCCAATTTACCCTCTTGCAGCTCTGCTTTACGTTAGCCGAGCCATTCCTAGTAATAGTAACAAGTATCGAACGGGAAACAGGAGAATGCCACAGAGAGTATAGAGAGACAAGAGAGAAGAGGGAAAAAAGGGGGTGATAGTGGAAAGGCTTGTTAGCTGAGACCAACGCAGCCGTTAATCCGATAGTCATGGTAATCGCTTCAAGAATAAGAACAATCGACGTACTGAGGTGTTAAGCCTAAGTATTGGTCGTATATACTCATAGTCTCATGCGGCATTCTTAAAGGACCCTAATGCCACTCCTCTCTTCCCAAAGGATGTTCAAAATTCCTCCCGATATCTAGGAAGATGATAAAGCTTGGGCGAATATAATCTGGACACCTAGGAAGATGTACCAGGTGAATCCTTGTTGATGCCCAGGATACCCCCTTTTGAGGATGAATACTCCGACTCATCTCAGTCGAATAACCATAAAAAATTCCGTAGCTAACTGGCTGTCGAAGCGATTCATGAGACCTTGGCCGTAAGCATGAACGCGTCTTCCCGGGCTGATATGGGTCTGCTCGGCGGTAAGTCTAGAGGGTCTAGATTCATCGATTGGTTCGAGCTATAATCCGACGAAACCGACAATTTTGCCGAGGATCGAGTCGGCATCGAGGGTATCGTGTCGACGTGAATCTGAGCCATGTGGCCATTGGCTAAGTTTGGTTGAATCGAGATGAAAATGGAATAAATCGTCCCGAGCCACGTCGTATATGTAGAGTTCGTGAGGTTCGCCACTCCTTCAGCCTTTCGCACAAATTCGCTCCATTTCTTCTCTCGCTGATCGACACGGAGATCGTCGAGAGCCTTCTTAGCGTTTGGACTCTTCTCCGGGTCCAGGAGGAGGCAAGTCCAGGTCCGAGAGTTCCTATGGCAGCACAGTACTTCCAAAGCCAGGTGTTTCGAGAGGGAACCGTCTTCTGGCTTAAGCTGGACCTCGATCGAGAGGGTGCAAAATTGCGAGTAGTAGTCCGGCTCAAACAGTTTACAATTGGCGTGATCCCAGCAGCCGCTCGGCCAAGCGTCCTTAATCATAACTTGAGGGTGACGACGGAAACCGCGGTGGAAATTAAGGCCGTCTGATTTCGGCAACACTGTACCGTTATCCACGGGAATGCTGTACCTGTCGAACTGGACGAATTCGGCATTGACCCCATCCATGCGTACCAAAGGGCGCGTCATATCTCTCTTGAACGAGCCCTTGGTCTCCCTCTCGAGGACGATTCCCACAGCTTTGCCCTCCATTGCGCTGACGAATAACACGTACCGAGGTAGTGAATCCACTCCCGCAGCCAGTGATTGCGTCCAGCAGGTTGGCGAAGTGTCCCAGTATGGAAGATCTCCTTTCCATGGGTCAAGGGAAGACGGAATATTCACGAAGCGCAGTCGCGCCGACCCTGTGATCTCCAGTCTGCCCTGTTCGATCTTCGTTCGATGCCACTCTTTGGAGATATTCTCGAAGTCGCCGCATCTAGCGAAAGCCTTAGGCGAGCGAGCGAGAAGGTTGTAATGCTCTGTTGATTGTGAATGCTCGAAATCAGACCACCCGAAAATTGACATGTCGTTGGTCCGCTCAATGATCTTCTTTAGGAGAAGGCGGAAAGCTTCCACGGCCCCTAGACCATACAGTTTCTGCATATCGACAATGTCGAAGATGCCGAATAGGCAGTAAGCCATGTCCTCTCCCTGGGTTGTCTCCCTCTCAGCAGCCCATGACATCCTCTGCGCCACCGAATATTTGTCGAGCCGGCATTTGTTCGTGATAGCTTCCTCAGGTATCCCGGTAATATCTCTAATTTCAGCCGAGTAGTCGTTCTTGGAACCGATTAAGCACCAGTTCGCACTATAGAAGTGCACTTTCTTCGGGGCCAGAAGCTCCTGAAGCGTCCATCCTCGTTTAAACCAGTTGTCAGGCGGAAGGTTTTCGCGCGTAGGAAAATTGTGAGAGTCCTCGTGGTTGTACAGATGGACAATACACACCGAAGCATTCTTGTACCACCTAAACATGGAATTTATCGAGGCCTGCTTTTCATGGGCGTCCTCCTGGTTGATACAGCATGAATCAATCCACACGTATTGGAGCCCGTAAACCTCACGTGCGAGGCGACAAGTTGCTCTGATTTTCCTAAAGCCCTGGTGAATGGAATGTAGCATCAGTTCGAAACGGCCCGCCAATCGCTTGCGGAAGCCCGCCTCGTTCATTTTCTGAAACGAGACCTCGTCCCCCGACCATCTGTGCGAAAGAATGGCATATTTGCCAAATATCTCCGATTCGTTGAAGAATTCTTCGAATTCGAAAGTCCGTACGTTAATAACCCTTATCATATTGAATAGGTACCTGAAAAATAGGCACCTAGGTAGCCAATAGGATGCTCGTTCAGGGCAGGTAAGACAAGCGGAGTTGAAATTAGCAGCGGCTCAGCAGGTAACATGCTCGTTAATATAGGCTGGCCGGCAAGGGGCCTGTCGACCTGTATTTCCCATTGCATGAAATTAACTTCATCATAGCGTGAGGCCACCCTACGGCATTTTCGGTGAAAAATGCAGGTGTAGTTTCAGCCTTCCCTCATCCCTCTACCGCCATTCGTTGCGTCTAGCCAGCTGACCAACCTCTCGAAGGCTATGCGGTGGAAACGCCACGGCTATCCCGATCGCTTACTATGTGCCTCCAAGGTGGCTATGCGATGCTATCAGGTATCTTTCTGATATCCATAGCCTCTTTTTAACTTCAGCATGCAAGCTACGCGTCCACCGCCTAGTTTTTCTATATACTCTAGCCTACAGTATCAACGACTGCGCATGACGTTAGCCGATCATTAACAGCTCTATTATTTCATACATACGGCTGCGGTCACTGCAGTCTAACTCAATGGTCAGGCAGATTCCATTAATATCACTACTTAACGGAGATATGTTCTAAGAGCGCGGACGTTCGCAATTCTTGATAGGATCTATGAATATTACGTTGAACGAAGAGGGTTTACGCAGGTAATTTTTCCAGAGGCGCAAAAAGTCATCAAGTCAGCACCGCTACCTACAAAACTAGTGGTGTCACCATCATTACGAGTCAGGCCATTCAGCTCGATGTTTTCATTCCCGATTATTACTCATATTACTAGCTGACCGATACAGCAAGGCGACAGCGACAGCGACAAAAGAAATATGGATGTGCAAAAACAGGGACGACGACAGGTATCATCATCACCATCAGCAATATGTTTCCCTCGCATCTTTTTCCAAGCGAAGCCATTCTGAATCCTGGGTATCTCTGGGTATAACCATCATTGGATTTGCTCATACGACTTCAATCATTTTTCCTTCCCGCTATTTTTCCCTTCGTGTTGTAGAACCATACCAAAAGGAGTGTTATGTGCAGAGTCTAAACTCTCTAGATTGAGACAGTCGGAGCAGGGGCGGCTACCGGGCCTGTGGTGGTGATGGGTCCGGTGACAGGCCCGTTCGTATAGTTACCATTAGTTTTGCCATTGATAGCATGAGGTTTGCGGGTAACTTCAGGAGCAGGAGGAACATCATCACTCTTGGAGGCAGCACCAATAGAGAAGACAGGGCTCTCCCACTTCTCACCCTTACGAGCCAATTCCTTGTACTCGGTAGCCTTGGAACTAATACCACCAGGTAGGTGGATGTTGGGGAAGATACTGTCCTCCTGAGTAACAGCCATGTTGACTTTCTTATCGGCTGCAACAGCCTCGGCCTTCTTCTTGCCCTGGAGTAATTGCTTCTGAGCAGCAGTGACATATCTGTTATATATGTTTGGAGCGTTCTCAGGGTCGCGGCGAGCATCATCAAGAGCGCGGTCAGCCTCCTGCTTAATCTGGTAGAGCAACTCATCGAACTTGTTAAACTGATCCTTGAGCTGCTTCTCAGCGGTCTTCTCGATCACTGGGCGAAGAACCTTGAGCATCAGGGGCTTGAATAGGCTAAACAGTATCTTGTGGTTGGACTTGACAAGCTTGATCTTTAGGTCCTTAACATCGACATCAACCTTGTCGATCTTGAAGAAGTGTTGTCTGTCCTTATCATCTGCGGTGGACAACTTCAAGCGGAAGCAGAATCCATCGCCACCCATCGTGATGTTAGCAACACCGGTGTCAGTGATGGAAGGGAAACCGTGCTTGCGCTTCACATAGAAACTGACATCACGTAGATCCATCTGGATGCCCTTGACCTTAACGTCGACGGTGTTCTTTTTCTTGCTGGCAACCTTCTTGCGGCCCCAGCGGAAGAAATTTTCGCTGGCGATTTCAAGCACGTTTGGCATGAAGTTATCGCTTTCCAGAACAAGATTCTCCACGACAGCATCGACTTCAGAGTCGGAGTACTCGATACGCGGGATAGGGATGTATGCGATCCTTTCAAAGGCGGCCGGAATGATGACATCGGTCAAATCCTTAACCAGGTGGGGCTTAAAGGTCGGCTTGCCACTCTCATCGTTGCCAAGATCGTTAAACAGTTTCTCTACAGAAGCCGCAAATGCCTTGTTCTGAGGGTCTTGGTCAAACTGGTCGGCGAGGAACTTAATCTCACCAATGACGCGGTCGGTGTGAGTCCTGTACTTCTCGCGGAGGAGATATTCGCCGTGGTCATACAAACGGTGCCACTCCTCGTTGGAAGCTTCATCCATGATGTAGCCTTGCTCCTGGAGGCACTTGCGGATGTAACCATCCATGGATTTGAACCAGTTCTTGAGTTCGGGGTCCCTGTCAGCGTCTTCATAGATGGTGTTGATCGAAGACCAAAGATCATCAGTGGAGGTTCCGTTGGCAAATCGTTCGATTAGAGTCTGCAACTACATTAGCTTCGTTCTGTTGAACTAAACTGGGATAAAACATACCTTCAAATCAGCTTCAGCGGCAGCGAGATGGGTTCGTGTTTCCTTGACAGTGCCGGTACCTGTAGCAACAATGCTCTTGCTATGAGAACCATACTGCTCGGCCAAGTCGAGCAATGTAGAAATAGCCTGGTTGTAGTCCGGGTGCTGCTGGCATTCAACAACCATCTTTTTAAGGCGCCAGATAGTCCTCTCCCTACGCTCTTGCGGCATCTTCTTCGAAAGATACTGCCTAGTACGAGCGCGGTACGTTTGGGTTGTCTGCTTGGCGGATTCCCGAGCCTCCGGGTCAATGTTTGATACGACCTGCTCCGTAGCCCTACTTGTTGCATCCTGCGCAGCATTAAGGCGATCACCTATAGTCCCTTCCGGCTGTCGAACAGCTTCAGTTCCGGAAGAGACAACACCTTTGGCATCTTGTGCCGGGTCACTCTTGTAGACGTTCCGTAATTGAGATTTCACATTCTCCTTGGAAAAAGCAGGAGTGTCATGCCAGACGTTGTCGTCGGCGGGCCGATCGATTTGCGCGAGGTCTTCATCCGCAGGTCTCACCTTGCTTGCCGCATTGGTAGCGGCATCGCCAGCAATGTCGCGGAGCAATATGGTGGCATCGTTGACTGAGACCCTATCAGTAATTACATTCCATCACGTTCGTGGGGCTAATGGTTAACTTACGGAGCTTGCGGAACTGGCCGTTAGTAATAATCAACGTTCCCAGAGTCCGAAGTCCTTCAAGGGCTTTGTCGCCATGTTGCTTCGCGGTGTCCTTGTCAACAGGCGCATTAGGTACGCTCACAGCGTTCGGATCGAACTGTTGGGTCTGCCAGATGAAGTCCTGCAGAAGGTTTCCTTCGTTCTTTGAAAGGAGTAGTTTCTTCGCTTGAATGACGACTTCCTTGAAATCGGCGACAAGCTCTCGTCCTTCGGGCGATAGTCGTTCTGAAGGGTTCGATAGTGCTCTGGATTGGAGGAAGCTGTTTAGGGCAACATCGATCTGTTCATTCTGTTTCCACGAGTTAGATTTTTCTTTAACTTATTATAAGATTGAGAAGCACTTACAGATGGCACCTTGCCGATTTGGAAGGCATTGATGATGCCGTAGATCTGAAGCTTGCGGTTCACATCCGCTTCCTTCTGTTTGATGTCGATGGGTTTGTTAACACTTGCCATGGTCGTCTCAGAACGGGGTATCTCAAGATTAGTTTGTTGTTCAGTATTCGACGAGATTATAGAGCAGTGAAACGGAACTGGGGTATCACGAGTGAGGATGTATGTATTAGGATAGCGGGTATACTTTTTATTAGCTTTCGAGTTTACAACGGAGAATCTTTTATAGGTGAGGAAAAGAGAAGAAAGTTTAAAACAAGAGATCTGCGGACGACAAAGGTGTTTATTATACGTTTACGTAGCGCAGATGTAGCTATGATTCAATGAAAGAGCGATCCATGTCGAGGATGTGCGCACGCAGCTACATAAGCCGGAAGCTACTCCAGCCATCAATGATGGCAATCCAGAATTATGAGGTACATGACGAATTACTGTTCTCTGCTGCTTAATGCTAAGTACCTCTCGGATGCAATTGCCAATGGGCCATATGCGATCGTACCTGCTCAATGCTGGGTCTTTACTTGTTCATTAGGTGCTAATGACGTGAAACTTCACGCTTGGAGTTGACAATCTACTACGTCATAGCCCTCGGCCAAGTGTTGTCGGTTACACAACACAAATAACTTGCATTTAGCTCATAAACAGTGGAACGGAGCTTTTCTCTAGTTAGTGCAAACGCCTGTGGCACCTAATTAATTATGTAGAAAGTCAATTTTTGGGAAGCTGAAGCTGCTAGTTCTAGTATCTTTTTTTGTCATTCTATCATGATCAATGATCAATAGGGAAAATCCTGGATTTGTTATACCCGAACAGGACCTAGAATCTGAGCATTGGGCGATGATCTAATCTGGAAAGACAGGGATAAGGTACCTAACTAGGCACAGTTGACAGCTCCACAATCTGGATAACAGTCATGCCAATGCGCAGAAGCGGTATCCGGACGGCGACGACTTGTACACGCGTTGTTTCACATGTGTGAGCAATATTGTCTCTTAACGGGAAAACTTCCATCATGAGAGTGCGGGTATCCTATGCCAAGTCGTACATGGATCGTATCTTAGATCTGCCGTCTGCAGGTATCTGGGCTATCTTGTCCATTTCACCAGGTCTAGGCAAACATTCAACAGGCATAGAGGGGCATTAGAATGCATCAAGATAAAATCCATCGAGGCTCTAGTAAGAGGTATCGTCGTGGAAACATTAAAGTCGAGAAGCTACCTATGCTAGCTCTTTAACCGAACTTATAGATTGCAACCAATTAGGAAATCTTCAATTTTCCGCATTCGGCCGTCTATGACGTAGAAGTAAGTCTCACATAGCTCCAATACCTTCGCAAGCTATCATCTCAAGTTCTGATTCGTCCAAGTTATATTGATGACCTTATTAGTCATGTAAAATAGCTATGCTGCTATGTGAACAAGTTATCTACTGTATAGGCAAGTACAAGACAATCCGGGGTTGATATCCACCAAAGCTGGCGTTAACCCAGCCTGCCTAGTGGGTCCAAATCTCGATTCAGGTCTTGGACGGACCCCCCAAGCTTCTTAGGAATAAATACAACCTCATGCAAACACGAGATCTATTCTAAGAGGCCAACAAGAAGGGTCTTCCGGAGCTTAGTCTCCACCTCCTGTAGTTTACCGTCAAATTTCCTGGCATGTAGGGTTGCATTGCAGATTGCCTCACGGCGAGCTTTAAGCATTGTGATGCAAAGCTTTGCAATCCGTCTCGATCGATCCACACGAGGGTTATCGATTCTTATTTCGCGGACTTCACTGATCTGGACCCCTAAGAGATGAGATTCTAGCGAACATAGTGTAAGCCTAGGAATTGCGCGCTTGGCCGTGGATGGTATAGGTACCAGTTTTAGGCTTGAACATGGACCTAAAACAAGATACGCTATCAAATTAACCATGCCCAGGTCCACCACTAAAAACGTGCCAACCTTCTTGAATGTTGGAAAAGCCTGCGAAGTAGGTACCCATCACTCTAAACAACATTGAACCTATTATCAGCTCCAAAGGAGGAAAAGGTCATATAATAGAGCTGCCTTTATCATCTCAAATTCCATATCATTTCCGGCCAATCTCCTCGGCATAGGATGCTCGCTTCGACTTGAATTCCATCACGACTATAGGTACTTCTCACAGCGGGGTCATAGCCCACTGACAATGGATGCCTTAAGATCGCAGAAGACTCAAGTGCGAGCAACATACCTTTACTGTAATACCAAACGAGAAGCTGCATACAAGTGTAAAGCATAATTGATCTTCTAGAAAGACAGGAAATAAATTCAAATTTGAAATGCCGCCAAGGGCCAAGTAGAAGAATGAAAATGTACATAACATATGTAGTTCAACGCCCATCTACCTAAACTCAACCTTCAGTCCCTAACGCCACAACCGATGCAATTCATCCGTACCTGTCAATGCTTTCTACCTAAGTTTCTAAGATTTTTTTGTCAGTGCGCACTGATCTAGATCTAAATATCTCCACCTGTAACCCCAACATCCAGATCAGATCTCCTGCACGAACTGCGGCCCCATATAATCCGTAGCCTTAAGCTCCGGCGCCACGAGCGCACTACTCGGGACCGTCGCAACGGGCGTCGGGTCCAGGGTCCCCGAGTCGGGACATCGCTTGAACGCAGCCAGCCCCGCATCGCCGCCCTGGTTCGCGACGAAAGCCAAGCTCTGCTGCTCATCCGTGCTGAGGCTAAACATGCGGGGCCGCAGACCGCCCGTGGAGACGGTCTCGGCGAAATCGAGGCGAGCGGGGTCGCTCTTGAACACGAAGTGCGCGATGCTGTCGGTCTCGTTGCCGCTGATCCGGTTCGAGACGTAGACGTCCTTCTGGTTGGCCGCGACGACGAGCTCGCCTGCAGCGGCGGAGCTGGCGTTGGCGGGCGGGTCGGCACCGTAGGTGCTCTGGACCTGGACTTGCTTGAAGGCGATGGTGTCGCCGGGATAGCTCAGCTCGAATAAGAAGAGCTCGTTCGAGAGTTCCGAGGCGAGCGTGTAGTAGTGCGTGTCCCCACTTGTGATGAACCCGCCGTGGCGCGGACCAGTTCCGGTGGGGAGGGTAGCGTTGCCGGTGATCTCGAACTTGTCGTCCTTACCGTCGAGGACCAACACCGTGTCGCCGCCAAGGTTGGGAATCACGAAGAAGCGCCCCGTCGGGTCCAGGAGAGCTTGATGCGGATGATGCGCCCCTTGGGCGGGATTGGGCTGGCCCTCGATGGTGATAGTCTTCAGGAGCTTCACGCTGCCGTCGGTTGCCGAGGTGTCCCACACATCGACCTTGCCGCTTCCGTAAGCTGCACCGACCATGCGCGTCTTGTCGGCGTTGAACTCCAGGAAGACAACACCAGAGGAGCCATTGCCGGAGGTCTTAAGGGTAGGGTTACTTAAGCTGCAGTCAAGCGTGAAAACGCCGAGATCATCGGCATTCTCATTTACGGCGTATAAGAGGTTCGGGTCCCTGTAGAGAAGCCAACTCGGCGCTTTTCCGGAAGCAGTGTGGTTCCCTGTTATGGAGAATTTGGTGCCGTCGAAGTCGGCGGTTAGAATTTGGAAGGGAGCACCGATGACGAGCTTGCGGAGCTCCGGTACGGAATTGTTTTGGCGGGCCATGAGCGATGATGGCATTGCCGAGGCAGTGCCAAGGGTAAGAAGGGTGATGATGGCTTTTCTCATTTTCGCAATGTTTAAAAAAACAAACACAGAAATCTAAGTCGGTTTTAGAGTGGGTCCAGGTCGTGCCTGCTTCGAACTGATATATATATGAAGCAGTTACAATCGACAGTTGTCAATTGTATGTGCTTTATGAGTCGCTTCTCAGGTGCTTCTCAGGGACAAAGCAACTTATTCAAAGCCTCAAACCAAGCAGACAGCTGTGAATAATAGAGGATTGTTCCTGATATAACTTGATCTCTTTGGCATGAAACAAAAGATTTAGAGTGGCAACAGATGGGATCTAACCTGGTTATTAGAATTGCATGTTTCACCGGAGGAACGATTCCTACTCACTTTTAAATGTCAACACAGTTGAATCGGAAATCACAGAACGAATCGATGAGATAGTTATGAGATAGCTATGAGAACGGAATGACGGATGACGAAACAAGACCGAAGAGAGCGAGAACCTAAAATAATAAATAAAATAAGCTCAGAATACGAAGATTCTCACTCGGTCTTATTCTCATAACAAGCAACCAACCAACATAAGAAAGCGCTTCGGACTCCCTTTTCTACCTCCCTAATTTGAGTGCCTCTAGCACTTATTCTGAAGGCTATGTTACCTCGTGGCAGGGGGCTCGGGGGTCCGCTGAGATCAGCCTTACAAGTGCCTTTTGTGATTATGCGGGGAGGCTGGCAAGCCGTCAGCAATTCCCAGGGGGAGCTGACAAGAATAGATCGTTTTGCTCTCGTTGATTGGCTGCAACGTTTAACTCTCCAAGGTGAGCTGCATGTGACAAGCTTATAAGCCCCTGCAGTAGCCCGCTGGACGGTACACGGCAAAGATCGCCAAGCAGCGTAAATATTGATCAGCTTGAAAGTGATAGGCTACAAATTAATACCACCTACATAATACGCCTCTTGTACCATAGTATGCCTCTGGTGGAGTGTTCCCGCGGTCCCGAATTTGGGACCATTCGGCGCTTTGTCATCCAATAGTCCCGCCAACTCCGCCAATTCCTCAGACGAACAAAGCAAAGGCCAGAAGGATTCCGACTATATGGAACTAACAGGTCCTTGAAACATTTCCAAGAATTTTCATTTAAGTGAGAGTAAAGGCTCGTAGGAGGTATCTAGTCTATTGCCGCAGACAAATGAAACAAACAAGAAAGATGACGCCAGCAAATCGAGAGACGTCCCAAGTCTATTAACACCGCCACCGAATCAAAAGACCAACACAACTCCTTGCTTCTTCCTATGTGGCGGTCGCGTCACCGCCATCCTCATCCTCATCCTCTCTTTTCCTTTCCTCTACCAAGTAATCGTAATAATCTTGTTCTCGTACTCATCTCCACACTCCCGGTTCAGCAAATTCTCAAAGATCCAGCGCCCAGTATCATCTCTGGAGATGGCATAGCCAACAGGCGGCTTATCATCAACTCCAACACGGATCCTGCGCTCGGGCTGCGCATCGTCGTTGAGCAAGCTCGGGCGCACAATCGAGTACGTATATCCCCCCTCTACCCCCTCTGTGCCGCCCACGAGCAAGCGCTCCATCTCCACCTTATCCACGTGCGGCACCCTGAGCATGAACTTGTAAATCGGCAGCGTGGCGAGCGGGAAGTCGCGCCCGGCCTTGGAGATGCCGCACGTGCTGACCACGACGATGTGCGGCCGCCAGCCCTTCACCATTCCGTACTCCCGCCGCACTCTGGCGATGGCCTCGAGCAGCGCCGCCATCCCCTTTTGGCATACCTGCGGGTCGTCGATCGTCATGCGCGAGAACTGGAAGACGCCGCCTATGGACGACACGATAGTATCTGCGGGCCGCTCACGGCCGAGAAGGCACCGAGCCACGGCCGAGGCGTCGTGCGCGTTGCCCTGGATCACGGTGAGGTTCGGGTGCTTGGCCTCCGGGAATCGGTCCGTTAGCTTAGATGGTGTTCGGCAGAGCGCGATGCATGTGTGGCCCGCGGCTTGAGCCCGGCTTAATGCAGCGAGACCGACGCCGCCCGAAGCGCCGAGGAAGGCGATGGTCTTCTTGGTGTTTGCTGAGGACATGCTATATTGCTGTGGTAAGTACCAGGTATGAGGGGAAATGATAATAGGCCGCTAAGTGAGCAGCCAGGTCTTAACAAGCGTTGCTTGAGAAGATGCGTATGCAGTATGTATGGTGAATGATGGGACTCTTCTTGCAAGTCTAGCACTAGACTAGATGTTTGATATGTGTCTAAGTAGTAGCAGATGTAGTAGACCTGTATCTATTGATGATGATGAACAATCCTAACTCTTACCATGAGGAAAGCACAGTTCTTTATATCTTCATTCTACGTGGATGAATCATTATGGGTAGTAAGCCTTCTATTTTCATACAGCCCACCGACAAGTGACAGATCAGTAGACTCCATACGTAAACCGACCCGCATAATTCCAGTAACCGACGTTGAGCGGTCGTTTCTCGCCATATCGACATAGCAAAAGTAACGGGAATGTCGCGTAGTCTCGCGCAGTTTTCGGGCGGTTGAATCCATCAAGCCTGCAAGGGGAATCGTCGCCGTGGCTGTGCCGTAGCGAGCGGAGCGTTAGTCATTCCGCCTCGCTGTTAGTGCTCGGACATCTTGAAAAAGCCTAGTCTCTATTATCTAATACGGCTCGCATCGTGTCAGGCTCAAGTTGCACTAGCCACTCCTTCTAGTAGTGGCTTGATGGCGGTGATGACCAATCGGGGTGTTTCTACTCCGTATAAGGCAGCCTGCCGCTCGGAGATCGAGAAGCACTCGTCTACACAAATATGATCCATCATGTCCGTCCGACTCTTTAGATGCCGGCATGGCAAGTAAAAGCGATCAGGTTGGGTAGCATAACACTCATCAGTGCCACTATTCCCCCAATAATAGATTCTGTAAGGTTCAGCTCTTAACGTTTATGGTTTCGGTGTCGGTGATGTCAGTATAATAACAGACTTCTTCCTACTTCTTTTTTTCTCTTCTCTATCTGTTAATTGTTTATTTGTACCTAAATGTTATACAAGGTGCGTTTTCATCGCCCATTCGCTTTAATCTATTTATTAAGGACTTCTTCTACATCAAAGACCACAGGTTACCGCCAGACAACAAGTCTAAGAAGAGCGAGGCTCTCGCTTGTAATCAGCAGACAGCCTCCTACATATAATATATCGTCTTGGATAAATACTAGTAGATACGTGCAGCCAATTCAGAACAATTATGTCGGAATGGAGAGCATGGCTTGCAAATCCTAAGCCGGTAACCGACGAAATCAATAAAACGTGGAGAGAAACAGCGATGGAACATGGCCTTTCACGCCAACCGTTAGGTGAAGGCCAGACGCATCCAACGACGACACGACCCCAAATCCAGCCTGTTTTATATGATATTAGAGGTGAGGCTAGGCCATCCTTCTTTCATTAAGTCTATCTCTACAGAGAGTATCCGTGAAATCCCTAGTCTTAAAAAGCTGTATAGAAATTATAACTACATCTTCTAGGAAGGCAGTTGACCGTATTAAACATACTTCATCTCACTATTAGAGCTATTTCTAAGTCACAAATATCACTATCGTTCATATTTAATGTCAAAATATTCAAGTTCCAAGTCCCACAGTCGCCTATGTACAAGCCGCTTTAGCTCTCTCAGCCCAAGCAGAATACTATCTCTCGGTAGCATAAAAGCATCAGAGCCGCGTTACTATGCAAGCCCCTATCCAAAAAGGAGTGGACGGCGTCGCGCCATTACCTCCTCAAGTAATATAGTGTAGCATATCCAAGCCCTGTACAATATTCATTAAACAAGAGTCGTCTGTAGGATCGTGCGGTGGCGCGTCAATTCCATGCATATTAACCCCACGAGCACCGCGAACTCATTCTTGAATATATATATGAATCATAATAGAAAGTGCATCTTGTCGTCACCGCAGTTTACAACCATAGCATACCAGCAACAGCAACGAGAGCAGCGAACGCGCTCGCGCCGAGGACACGCTCTTGCCGCACACCCTCGTTCGAACTGCCTTCATTGTCGGAGCCGCAAACCTGCTGGAAGCCGGCCGTACAGGCAGCACTAGAGGCACTTCCGGCGTTAGTAGCACCGCTGCCGCTTGATCCGCTGTTACTTCCGGCAGCAGCCTGGCCATTGGTACCAGGCCCACCACCGCTCAGACCGGGGATGACCTCCTGGGTAGACTGCGAGGCGCTCGATGAGCTTGGGTAATCCTTATCCATGTCCAGACCGGTACCCAGGAGCGACTTCATGACTGTGTTCTTGTCGCCATCCTCGACGGTATCGTTGGTAGCTTTGACGTTGTTATAGGTATAGCTCTTGCCCGAGTTCGTGCCGGGAGCAGAGTCCGTCTTGTAGCATTCGATGGAGACTTCGCCGACAGTGGCGTAGTAGTATCCGTCCTTCTTAATGTCGTCGCTTTGCCAGTCAATCGGTCCACCAGCCCAGTCGATCGTTCCCTTGGCGTTCTTGTCGGAGCCACCGGGCCAGATGGATAGTTGGACACGAGCGGGCGTCTGGGGGAAGTCCCACTGGTTGGCAGTAGCGTTCCAAGTATCAGACTTCTGCTGCGTTCGCCCAACCTTGCCGTCTACAAGCCATTCAATCTTGTCCGGAGTCCATCTAATCTCATACTCGTGCCAATTATCGTTGGTGTTCGAGAGGCCAGTGATGTTAAGCGAATGAGTGTCTGCAATACAGTTAGCAACAAGCGTCCTCGGCATATATCCATTGCGTTGGTAGAGAACTCACAATCAGGAATGCCCTGAAAGTAGTAGTTGGTCTGGGCAACATCCAGCTCGGTACCAACCCACTCAAAATCAATTTCGTCCTTAACATCACTGAGTAAAATGAAAGCGGTAACTACACCAGCATCCTTGCCCGTCTTAATTCTAGCCTTTACATTTCCATACCACATATAAACGGTCGAGGCGAGAACGGTTCCGACAGAGTTAGCGGGCATAGTTAAAAGGACATTGCCGTTGTGGGAGAGGGGTGTCCCCTGAGCGACCCAGTCGGCCTTGGAAGGGTCACCAAGATATTTCGAGACATCGACGATACCGTCGGTGCTGTCCATCTTCATCGTCCTATCTTGGCATACGGGCTCCGGGACACAAGAGTCGAGAGAGAAGGACATGCGCGGATCACATCCACCGAGACAGTAGGCGCCAACGCCACATTGGCCATATTCTATGATTCCCAAATGTTAGACTGTATAAATAAGAATAGATGGTAAATATTTCTTACGAGAACAGCATGGGGTAGCCTCCGGGCACTTCTTGTCCAGAGAACATTGGACCGCTGTGTCAGCAAGTACAGTAGACGCGCCTAGCAGAGCTAGGGCCACTGTTGGTATTCTTCGAAACATCCTGTAGTTATAGACGCTCTTTCAAGCGAGTCTAACTGGTAACTAAGATTAGTGTATTATTATATCGGTAATATATGCAGCGTATTCGACAGCGGTTCGGCAGTCGAGTCGCGTGCGTCTTTTGTATATATCACAGCACCGAAGATTCGATGTGTATCGAGCGAGTGAAGCCGGGAAACGATAGTATATACGGCCGGTGGTAGTTACTGGACTGTCGACTTAGTCCACGATGACTGACACCCCCTTCTGCGTATAGGCAAGGCAAGCGACCACCAAGCCAAGGAAGGCGCGTATATAGCTCCCAGCGAAGGGTAGAAACGACAGGGGTTTCAACGAGTCAGTCGAGTTATATACAGGCAACGACGGACCGGAATCTCGTTTGCATGGACCACTTTCGAGTATTTACAGCTAAAGCAACCGTGCTTTATCGGGCGTTTCAAGCGAGGGTCATTCGGAAGCGATTTAGGTGACACCGTTTGGGAGGCTCGGAGAATAGCGACTGAAAATATTAAAATATAAGACAAAGGGCAAAAGAGGCTGAAAAAAAATCAGTCGAACAGCATCAAAGATTCACAGCCACCGCCCGCTAGAAAATGCAACAATGCAAAGCGAATGAATTACCAAAGAATTGGCAAACAGCCTACTTGACGACTGGGTAAAGGGGAAGGGGATGGAAGAGGGAACAGACAGTGGGAAGAAAATGGCGTTCAGCCCGAATGTTCGAGAGCCAAACCTGGACGGGCATAATGCCTGGGATAAGAGGTATAAGTTACTTAGTTGGGTATAGCGGAGTTCCATGTGGGTCAATGCGAATTGAGTTCCACTACGGCTGTGCCAAACCTGCCAGAAAAAGCAGCAAATTGACAGAAACGTTGGAGGTGTGGAGTGGCTTAGTCCCACCAAATAGCCTTTCATCTGATTGGATCGTCCCATGCCATGTCGTACAGTCGATTACTATGCCTAATCTAACACTAGCACTGTATTTTTCTCAAGATGTAAAACCTCGTATTTCCTTAGCCTGACCCCTCGAATTGGGAATCGACAAAGACAAAAGCCATTCAAGGCATATGAAACCTCCCAATTTTAGCACCAACTTCCATAACTTCCATAGAAGAATCTCGATGTCGACGATTACTGTATGTATGACAGAGGTGTTTATGCACCGTGCTCACAACTCCGGATAACTTCCACACTTACGGAGTAACAAGGATACCAAAATCTCCGTGTTTAGGTACGCTAGATACAATGTTATTGTCGATACCTACTAGTTGGGACGAAATGTCTGAGAAAATGACATGGACTCGAACTCGATTAAAGGTAGTCTAATTTACCAAAAACCTACCTAATTAATAAGTACGTCGTCAACTACATTCCTTAAACTACTATGCAGTCGGCAGATAAATCGTCAGCCGAGAAGTCTGTAGGCTCTGACTACACACACTAGAAACTACAATGCTGAGCAAAGCGGATAACACGGAAACGTTCGAAGGGACAAGGCAAGTTGAATGAAAGCCAATCATATCAATATGCGTCGTGTCACAGCATGATTCCTTTAGAGGATTTCCTTAGACCGAGTCCACGTATGGATCTACATGACGATCGAAAAGCATAAGACTTGGTTCATGAGGCTCTCTCCTTATTTCCCGTCGCCTTGGAATTTTCACGGGATCACCGAAGCCGAGCAAGGGATCGAAACTGCGCAGGTGACGTCGGTTTTCTGTACAGCGCAGCGTACTGTATCTCATGCACCCCGGATTTTCACGGGACGATCCGATCTGTTTGTTATTCATGAAAGGTGCCGCACAGCATGCCAAGAAGGTTGGTGTCGAACCTCTTTAGATATTATCTCTGACAATTCAGTGTGATCTTCGAATATAAGGGTATTTCCACACTGAAGGAGGCACTGTTGATGTTATTAGAACTTCATGTTAAGAAACGCTACAGATCCCCGCCCAAGCCGCAATGCAGGCTTGTTCAGGGGCTACCTCTGAACAACCAATATATTCTAGTTAAGCAGCCCTTCAGGCGTATCTTAGGCGATGTTGAGCCTGCTATTTATATATCCATCATGATATAGCAAAATAATTTCCAAAGCAGACTTCTGCCCAAGTCCTTATATAACCGCATGCATTTCATAATCATGTACACGATCCTCCAGACTCATATCCAACACAACACGGGATTAGCAAGTAAACATTGCGTAGACCATCTCCCATCTATCTAGACCCTAAACGCATGCACATATATGCACACAAACTCACCGACCTCTCCTTATTCTCCCTCCCCCTATCCCTGATCAAAATAAGAACTCCCCCGCAAACGCCAACCCCTGATGTACAACGGTCCTCAGCTCTTCGGGCATATTCAACGCCTCAGCCCTACTAAAGCTAGCCCAGACAAGCTCATCATGTTCCTTAGAGTGTATAGCCAAGCCCTCGTGGCTCTGGACCAGCACCGCGTAATTCAGCTGCAGGCACTCCTTCCGTAATATAAGCTGCGGATTATGAACCGGGGACCGTCTCGAGATGCCGCTTCTGTTCCCACCACCACTGCCAATACTACTCCCGCTCACGCCGGAGGAGTTGGTACCAGAGGTCAGGGTGGCGCCGTCGAGTACGGAAAGATTGCTGCCATCGCCGCCTGTAAAAATGCCCATGCCATCGTCGTCCCAGTCTAGTATCCGCACTTCGCTGGTCCTCCGCACATCCTGCAAAGCCCCCAGCACACGCACTACACGCAGCCCCGTCTGCTCAACCACGCGCCGCGCCAACGCCGCCGAGATGCAGAAGTCGCCATCCCGCACCTTGCCGCCAGGAAGCTCCCATACACCGCTTGCTCTCTCCCCACCACCACCACCACCTACATTCCCATTAGAGCGTTGCTGCCGTCTATCCTGACGACCATTTGACCAAAGCGAAGGGATAGTACTAGTCGTCGTAGCATAACCACGCGTCGACTCTTCAGCAGAAGAATCAGAACCCGCCCCCGCCGCCTCAGAACCCGAGCGGCGGAGCAGCAGCACGGACGGGCGGGAGCTGTGCGCGTCCATGCGGAAGATGCAAACGCCCACGTAAAGCTTGTCCGCGGGCCGCGTGTAGCGGATGGCGTCGAGGAACTGTGCGCGCGACATAGCGAGGACCGACTTCTGCGCGTGCGAGAGCGTCGTCCTTCGAAACGACGTCGTCGTCGTGGTCGTCGTGGCCATGTCTTACTCCCACTCTAGCTCACACTATAAATATCGCCGTCGATAGCAGCGCTGCTACCGCTAGTATCATGTCGTGGGAGGTGCCCCCCTCAACCTGTAAATAGTGTTGTTTAAGCAGATTGGCCCTATACCCCCCCTTTTCTAAGTCTCGTCGGGAAGCCGCATGTAGATATGCAAAATGGGCGGGCAACAGTGGGGGAGCATGGGGAGCATCAGTTCATGTTTCGCACGTACCCGTCCGTCTGTTCATTCGTGTTTCCTATTTTCCCTATGAAATGCGGCTGGCTACGTACTACTAATACTCTCTCCCACCCACCTCCAAACTCCTCACAAATACCAAGAAAGGAGAAGGGAGCTGGTTGATAAGCCTACCTGTCTCGTCTTCCCCCCTGCATCCCCTTCAAAAGAGTCATATGGTTCTTATACATCTCATAACTCCCCGTAGAAACAAACAAGCTTTCGAGCTAACTTGGACAGAGAAGGATGGAATCTTCTATAGCTAGTAGATATAGTTTTTCAAGCTCCTCGTGATAAGCTCGAACCAGACTTCCAGGAGGTTCTAAGGTTAAGTTCCTAACGTTCCAAGGTTGGCAACGTTGCTACCGCTCATGTGTGCGCTTTAGGTTTCACCACCCCTCAAACGAAGGCCAATCCAAGGTGTCGGGAACTTTGATAGAACCGGATATCCATAACGGCATCCAAGTGTCCCCGATATGAGTCAGCTACAGTATTCATTCATGCTGTGATACCTTAACCTGACCTTTCTCTCCGCTCCTCGATACTACCCCCTCACTATACGAGTCGACTAGAATCAAGGCTCTTGGTTCACCCCTCAGCTTGGTCAATGTTTATGGCTAGTGATCATGTAGACTTAGTACGACCTATAACGGCATGTAGTACATAGAATCAAGGCCCCTGGACTCAAACACTCTACCCTTGGGTACCTCAAAACCTCAAGTACACAACCCGAGTCAAGACTACAATAATACAGTGGCTATTATACAACATGCCCACTCAAAACATATCACCGTAGAGAGATAAGATGTGTAAGCATGTAAACATTGCAAGTCCATCGTGATTGTATTTATAGAGTTAGCTTTAGCAGTATCTATTGATTGACAATTCATGTCTAACTCAACTGGTTCCACTTTCCGGCAATCGTGCATTAAACCTCCAGAGGCATGTCGTCGATCGGGATCCACGAATGAATGCCAATTTTTCCTTTTCAATAGTTTTTGTTTTTGAAGAAGACCCGACGACCTGTTTGCCACTATGCTCTGACGCGTATCCCTTCCAAAGCATAGAATGCTATGTCTCCCCGAATTCCATAATTTGACAACCATACCACTCTCCCGTGGGGGAATCGTGCTTTGAAAGAAAAGAACCCTGTCCTGTCCGAATCAATATACCGAAACGTACACTAAACATGAAAATTAGGAAGTAGACGATACAACCGCATGTCGTTGATCACCTATCATCCCTCGTCGTTGAAGCCATCAAGGGGGTATGAAGTTGTGCATGATACCACCCCGGATAGTCGGGTTGTCCATAACAACCTCACAGAGCCTGTTCTCTTACAAAACCTGGCAAGAATGAGCAGATCGAAGCATGAGAGGGTGTACCAACGCCAGAAATGGGACACTCAGAACGAAATGTAACACCTAGCACATGGTGTTGATTAACGTGCCTTTTGCGTAGAGAACAGTTCTGGGAAATGCTCTTTGGCATATTGTTCACATGCCTATATTGATATTAATAAGACTAATGCGTAGGTACGGTGAGAGGAATAACTGACCTTTGCTGGCTTGCCAACTTTCTGACCGATGGTCTTCCACTTGTTGTTCTCGTAGTCCTTGATAGCACTAAGGAGTGCCTGACTTTCGTCCTCGGCGAACTCGGCATAGTGCATATCCTAAAAAGCTGTTGGCAAGAAGGAACAAATGATTAACAGGGCACACAAAGCCTTACCTTGTACCAATGCTTCTTGACACTACCTTCGGTCCTCGTGGGGAAAGTCTATTGTCGCGAGTATTAGCAGAAATTTAATAACATATTCTTAATAGCCCGACTAACCTTAGCAATTTCGGCCCAACTGTTACCCGCATCTCTCATCTGCTTGAGTCGCAATTCCTCGGCGGGAGTCCAAGGCGTATTTGTTCGGCTCTTCTTTGCCGGCGGCGGGACCGCGGGGGTAGCGTTCTCTTCCTTAGTCGGAACCGCCGGTGGAGCCACTGGAGTGACTTGCATCGGCGCCGGCGCGGAAACTGGAGTCGCGGCGGGCGCAGGAGCTGGAGTAGTCGCAGCGGGGGCGGCGGCAGTTGTAGCGACCGGACCAGGAGTCGGGGGGTTTGCAGTAGGTGCATGCGGCGGTTGGTGGGTTTGTTGGTGCGGCTGCTGCTGATGTCCAGGTGCGGGTCGCTTCCGACCGCGAGGGGCTGGAGCCGGGGCTGGCGTGGGCGTTGATTGTTGGGACGGAGCGACGGGCTGTTGCGGGAGGGTCATCGGAGGTGGCACTGGAGTCGCATGGTGCTGTTGTCCCTGATGCGCAGTCTGGTGTGGCTGATGATGGGGATGCTGCTGGTGAGAGCCATGAGGCTGCTGATGCGGCTGGTTCTGGTGCTGATGCTGCTGGGGAATTTGCTGGTGGTGCTGCTGACCGTGCGACGGGTGCGGTTGGGCTCCAGGGTTCGGAGGCTGCGGCGTATAACCAGTAAATTCATTCCGACGTGACATGTCGGCTTGGTAAGGATGGTTGGAGCTGAATCACAGAGCAGTGTTAGCTTGCCCATATGGTTTAGTGTTGCTGGGAGCGACAACAACGAAACGCGATGTAATCATGGCTGCACAGCATCCAGTGTCCCAAATCAACAATAGGTGGTAGAGCCGAGGACCAGAGAGGTACACTTCAGCTGAGAGATGGAACAAGGGTATTAAAGCAGGCGAGCTGCAGGGTAGTGAGTGTGGCTGCGCTTGTATAGAGAAGACAAGGTGAGGCTATCATCAGGGGTCCTGCCACTCGCGGTGGAGTGTGGACGGGGTCGGCCTTCGTTGAACGATTACGGGACGGGACCCATGAATAAGACAGCTGGTATACATATGGTACATATATGACCATGTCTTCTATACAGCGAGCGTCGGTGGTATATGCGTACGAGCCCATTCTGGGGTAGACAAGGGAGGGGGGCGGAGGGGAGATTGGGGAGATGTATGTATTCGGGAAACAAATTGGACAGGTACAGTACATGGGGGGACAGGATGTAGAGATGAAAAGGGATGTACTTACTGCATGCCATCGTTCGCGTGCTGGGTGGAGTTCGAAGCGTATAGGTAGTCCGTCGGCACGGGGCCGACCTGCCACTGCTGCATGATCTGAAAATGGCAAACTAGTGTCAGCTATAATAATACCAAAGTATCTTGTTCCTAATACAACTGGAGGTTAAGGTGCATGGACAAAGTTAAAAACTTGGGAGGGGAAAAACAACAATAAATGGGACTGAGTCAAAAATAAAAGGAACAATAATTGAAACGGACAGACAGTATGTAGGGCAGAGGTACAGAAAGAATTGTTTCGCGCAAAAAGATGGTAGGGAGGCGAAGTAAGGAGAGTTGCCGGTGGCGGTAGAGGTGGGATAAGAAAAAATTATCACTGGTTAGGGAAAAAGATTGGACAAATGAAAGGCTGCGACAAAGGAGTGTAATGATATGAAGGTGGTGGGTGGTGGTGGTGATGATGAGATGTTAGCAGCGCGACATCATAGGAAGCGAGCCAAGTATCTACACACGCGAGTGTAGCTGAAGGAGGTTTAGGTTGATTTTCCATCGGCGACGTGTACTGCGCAAAGGATCGCTCATGAGGCCAGACTAGGGTCTGGTCCAGCAGCATCGTGAAGGGTTCAGTGGAGGGTTGAGCCATTGCGACGAGCCAAACGCGCGTGTCTCGAATAGTCGCGCAACTTGTTGATGCAGGCAATGGGTGATGATGTTCCTTGAAGTGGGGATTCATGCTCGAAGGGAAAATACCAAAATACCTTCATGCAAACGATTGAGATAAAAAAAAAGTACTCGTACTTACAGGCAATCGGATTGAGATGTAGATTCTCAGTGGTGCATAAAAGTCACCGCGACGTCGAACTCTGTTTCCTCCTGTTGCGGAACAACGAGGGCGAGGCAATCAAAAGTATCTTGCCACGGGTCGACGGTCGCGTACAGCAGTTTGTGTCTCTCTTCTCAACCTTGAGGCGGATTGATTCGAGATACAAGGAACGCGTCTCCCGCCTGGTACTGGGCAGGTAGATTTTTTTCGGCTGCTAACCTTGAACTAGGATGTAATTCTGTTAGACAAATCCGAAGAAGTAAAGTGACAAGAAGGGTTTAGTCAATGAAGTGGGCGCAGGCAACCGACGCCCGAACAATTGAAGATTTGAGGTAAGGTTGGGGTTGAATGTTGTTGTTGCAATGACAGGGAATTGAGTTGAATGTATCGTACGAAGGCTGCACAAGTATGAAGTACCTTGTTGGGAGAAAGAGGAAAGTAGAGGGAACAAACTGTGTGGATTGGGAGGGGTGCAGATGGATTGAACCGTCGAACCCGTTAGAAAAGGATGAAAAGTAGAGGGAACTCCGCTCGAGGTAGCACCTGCGAAAGTTGCTCATCTACTTTTTTTTTTCTTCGGTGCACGGGCCCCACACAGCCCCCTTGTTGGACCGTGCCACAAAATGTTATGAACTTTTATGCCGCGCTTGCGGTACAAAAAGGGTTTGGTCTAGGCTTTTAGCGGAGAATTGGTGACGCCTTGAAGTAACCTGGAAGAGTCAAAAATTCAAAATGCGTCGCATATTCGCGGCACATGGACTACTACTATCAAAGTTGAGAAGCGAAGGGCAATTAGATTCTTTTTGGGGCGGGTTGTATGCGCAGAATTGATGCGATTATCAATAGAGATTAATGATTGTGGTATGGAAAGTTTGTTTGTGTTGCGTGGCGCCTTCGGTGTACAAACCAGATCGACGTAAGAAAAAAAAAAAAGAAGGTCACGATACCTTTTAAAAATTCTTTCCTTTTTGCTGTTGGTCGAAGGCGACGCCTTACTTTCCAACTTGAAGTTGCAATGTCGAATTGCAATTCTACAATTGACAGCTTTTAATGCAAGGATTTCAACAGGTAGAGCGACAAAGTATGTACCTCTAATGAAAAAAAGTGACAGTGAAGATCGGATCCTGATACTTGAATAATGCAGGAAGCTCAACTAACCAGGACTCGGATGTTGTCGAAGGTCCTCTTGGAAAGTACTTTTGATCAAAGTATCTTGTGCCTAGGCGGGTTTTTGATGTTTTGGATTGGTGTCTAATTATTCTTTTATTTTTTCGTGCGCGACCTGGGGTGTGTGGGTTCGACGACTGGCACCTCACGAAAAAAGAGGGTGGAAAAGTTTAGATTTCGAGGTACGCAGCTGTCGAAGGTGGAATGTACCTTTAATGTTCGAGCCAGCACAGCCCTTGGGAGGAATTCGCGTTCTCTGATTCGCCAAATGATTTCTATGTGGTCCCAAATCTCTTGGCTGCTTCGTCCCGGTTTAACCCTTAACTCGGTTAATCATGGGTCGGAAATCCGAGCTAATGAGTGATTACCAATAACTCGAAGCCTTCTTATTCCGCAAACCATACATGCCAGATTGCCTCAAAAAAATAATCATGCACGTGATCCTAAGTCGAGTCCGAGCCCCAGGTACCGAACTTTCGGTTTATATGCATCAATTTCCCATATCCGTACATTTACATTTAAAGTCTCCTATGCATAATGCTAGTCATGAAGCTTAGTCGATTAATGGAAGTACTCGATGAGGAGTTATACCTTTGACAGCATTCGCATCTCATCAAAACTAGAACTCAAGATAAATGTACACACACATTGGCAATGATCTTCGAATGACGACCCTATGTGTACGTAAACTACCCCGTTGGGGCTAATGCTTAATAGTAGGATTTAACATGTATTGAGATATACAGTACGCGGCAGCCGACATAGGCACAGTCCGACCCTTGTAATAGTGGCTGCTTATGACGCTGACTTCATATCAAGTGTAGAAGCGATATGCAGCTATCCATGCCGAGTTTCTAGCCACGGATGTAAGTATGTAGTTGTATAATATGACAATTCACAAGCTACATTCTTAAGGCGGCTAAACCTGAACTTAGCTTCTCTTCATCTACATACATTATAGGCCTGGATTCTTTAGGACATAACGTAATATAAGTAGCTACCTATATGTAATGTTTGCCTACATGATGTACCATTGACTGGTGGCTTGAATAATGCGAGTCGATTAGCTACATACATATATGTACTTACAATACATAGTTCGAACCGAGTACTCGTACATACCTACCTAACCAAATACGTCTGTCAGCAAGATTACCTTGTAATACGTCCTACAAAAGCAACTTGTCTTCATTCGAATTTTAAACTCATCGACCAGGACTGTACTATAGCGATACTAGAGAGTTGGTATCGATCAGGGAACAAGCCAAAAGGTATATTTGGGTCACGACGCCAAGACCATGCAACGCGAGGTAGCACTTTAGCCAAGTATTGCTACTTCTCCCCGCAGTACGGTGTACACGCATCCTCACGATACTTGACTCCCTAGTCCCGCAAGTACCTATATGCTCAAGGTACGGCATATCTGCAATGCAGCCTCACGGTCACTTAAGATAATGTATATTAATGCTTGTTCATTCAAGGACTTGTGCTGCTTGTCTTTTTAGCTTTGTCCCCCCCTCTATAGGTTCATATTTGGAGATAGGAGGTAAGCTACCCTTTGTTATAATCTTACTTCATATAGGGGTCCAACACTAACTAGGCGTAGTCAGCAGATCATAACAACACCAACCCGTCGAAGCCACTTCTCTGTATTCTGCAGAAAAAATCAGATTGTGCCGTACTCGAGACTGCCTCCGTCCTCATGGTCTTAGGCTACCTTAAGGCGACGCGGGTGCAACATGCTGGGTAACCTTACCATACAGAAATAAGGCGTCCATTTTCGTCCTGTCTCCCCAATTCTGTTTGGTATGGTCGTCCATGAAACAGTAGTACAGACGCAGTCATACCGTCATGTACATTCCAAGAAACGCGGCACTTGACTTTTAGTAGATTACAGGCACGCTGCCTTTATCATCATGTCTGGGAAACATCAAAGGCAATACGGGCTAACCCGCATGAATACTCATTTATCGTGACTACGCGGACGGCTATATGCATGCCAAATAATGCAGAATACATTACTCTATGGTATCCACTCAGCAAGACGTACTACCATCTCAACGCTACTACGAGTTGAGGCTGAGTTAATGTGAGCTGATGGAATGCTACTAAACATCAGTGTTCCATAACGCTGTTATGATTAAACTTTCACTCCTACGACTATGGACATCGTAGATGTTGGGAAGGATAACTACTTTGGAGAATAGTAGGAGGCAATGGTTCTGGTATCGAGCTCCCTACCTGTTTTCTCTGCAAGCACTAGAAGCTCCTACGCCGCAATTTGTCCAATTCGGGTAGAATCTGTTGTTCAGCTTCAAGACAAGAGCAATTACCTAAGTCAGGTAGGTTCTCTGGGAAATAGGCGGAAGAACATGTAATCCAGCCCATAGAAACTCCTAACACTTGCTGCCAAGAGCGATTAGAGCAAGGAACAACCCCAGCAGCAGGAACCGCGGTTGTTCGGATGCCGAGTTCTCCATGAAAAAAAGACAACGTGAACCTAAAGCCAAGATGCAATCTATCGTTCCAAGGAGTAAGATGGCGCCAACATCGAAGTCCTTGTGTAATATTGCGGCTCTGCGACCGTGAATACACGACATCCGTGCCCCTTGCATGCTTGGATACGCGCCGAAGAGGCGCGGATACATTCAGGACAATGTCGGCTACCGGATGTCTCTTGAGGCCGGAATGAGTGTCCTTGGAAGTGAAATTGAGTTACTAGTTGACTAGGCTTCGCAGCAGCTTAAATCATAGTAAGGAAGCAAAGGAATACGCCAAGCAAGCCTGCGTTGAGATGACGGGCAAAAGACTGCAAATAAAATGCTGTAAGAAGAGAAGACCGAAGCGGATATCATTTTTGGCGTCCGCACAATAAATGAGTCTAGCGGACCGTAGATCCGGGACCTACGAACCCTAAGAAATATGGCTTTTCGAGTCCACGTAATTGACCACTAGGCTCTTGCTTTTCATCCCATCATTTTCAGCTTGCCTACCAGGTTGTCAGGCTGCTTTCAATGCGAGCAACTTGTCATCTGGTCTTCTCCAATGCTTGATCGACGGCCAGGCTAAGCCGCATTGGTCCGCTTCTAACACGACGTGTTCATGTGTTTTCAAAAAGCCACGACGATTGAAACTATGAAGGTAACAGGCTGTCGGAACACAGTTTGAGAATTGCGACTCTGACCACGACTATTGCTAGCAACCTACGCACGCCTACGTATACAACAATAAAAAATTGGGATGATATGTTAGCAGGGCCAGGTGAAAATGCAGCTTCTAGTTCTGTGGGTAAGGGGATTGAATCCTACGTGTATACCTGGTATGTAAGATGTAGTTGATTTCTTTTCAATGAGATACCGGTACGAGGCATGAATGTGGTTACTCAAAAGCTACACCATCACAGGTATTCTGCATGTACCCCAGCTCGCCCTCCATGTCCTTCGACATTCATGTGATGCTTAATTAGGAAACAACCTTAAAATCTAGACTACTACCCCAGACCACAGTTCCCGGGAATGGTGTACATACACATAGAAGATGCCGATTGGGTGCACAATTGCTCATTCCTCTATATACTCACAGATATAGAGTATTAGGGTCATTCTGATAGTCATAACATATGTACCTAGAATTCGCTGTTCTTGCAGAGACTGCTTCATCGTTATGTACTCCAGTATAGAGATGATCCAATCGTATTTAGACCCAAATAGTCGACTGTCACAGAATATGAACGCATAATATCGAGACGCGAACAGGGTTCCAATGTTGCGAAGAGTACTGACATATTGGCGAGTTTCTTTCCTGCTGCCTCTTTAGGATGGGAGGTTTTTTATGTAGAATTGCTACTGGCGCCTACTTCGCTATCAATGGTTAGGATTGCGAGAGATCTGAAATTATATCGAATGGCCACATCCTTTCTCGCAAAAAGAATCCGCATTTAGATGGGTATCGCGCGCTGATAGTTTCGCCTGGCGCTCGAGCCCTGGTATTTTGAGTGTTTGAAGTGATCCAGCCGCCGATTCCTATGTTCTAGTTAATGTCAGTATGTTTTAGCGTAATCCTCGGAGCATTCAAGACACGACTACCCTGCTCGTCTTGTGAGGCTGACAAAGTCGCAGGTTGAAGTCCAACTTATTCCAGGCTGGGGTTAACCTAGCGTGCCGTTATGGCGGTATCCTTAGTGAAGCTTATCTGAGGTTAAGTATGCATTAGTCTCGTCCTACCTACGCGCCGAGCTACTAGGTATCGCGGTCTGCTTTCGGGGGGTTCGTTATGTGTCTTGTGCGTCTTCGGGTTTCGGCTTGTATTATTGAGATGTTTGACATCATGATTCGACATTTCCATGCCCGGGAAAGTTGAGGGTCAAGGATCGGCAACTACGGTACATTTAGCATGGCGACATCCTGATCAGAACCTTGGATAAAGTGGGTGTACCAAATTCGTGAGTTATTCTTGAGCTGGTCAGGGCTGATACTAGGCTCTTGGCAAGTTTCAACAGCCTTGAGTTGCGGTGACTTCGGTAAGGATATAGCCGCCCCTATTACGTTCGTCAACTACTGAGGATCCGGCTAGTCGGGCCACAACTCTCGGTATACGAATAAGAAATAAAGATGTTGAAAGATAAGACCCAGTAGCCAGGCGGTCACAACATATGAAGGGTTATCTAGACCACAATGTCCTTGTATACTTCGACGTGGGCAATGAATTGCGCCACGGCCGGAAATGGCTAAAATATGCCGTACAACGAATAAGCTGGGTAGGCTAGTATTATTCATCAATGAGCCAATAAAGCGGCAGATGATATATGACTACTGCAAACGATACCTCAGTTTTATGCAGGTGAAACCAAACAAGATAATCTGGTCCAAAGTTTACCCGCTTTCTCATCGTAGAATCGAGAGATCTCTGCCTCTGAGACTGGGTAACCTAGGATGTTAGTCGTAAGGCTTGAAAACACATCAAGACCCAGGTAACCCTCGATCAAGAAACAACATGGAAGCACGGAACAAAACAAGGGGAGATTATACGGGGTATAGCTTATGTCGTATTGCTCTGGTCATGTTGCTTGACGTGGAAAATTCCGGACAAGTAAAAGTACATAGGCTTACCTTGGTGTAGTACTGACGACACAGCAAAGGATCAAGTACATGTACTCAATGTAGCAGAGCCGCCGGGCGGCTGAACAAAAGGGGAATAAGAAGGGGTTTTAAGGTTCCATGCTAGTCAAGGGGGTAAAGGCACACTACGTCGTAGCGGGGTTCGCAGAGCCAATGGAAAACCCTGTATTCTGAGTAAGCGCGTCTCTGTAACACGGTGAAGCAACGACCATACAAAACCCCAACAAGATGTCAAACCAAACTCCCGACACAGACCCTTTTTCTTCAACCTCGAAACTGCACGAGGTGCACGAGGCCACCACGATACTACCACGATACCTCCGTATCTCTGCACCGCGCCAGCTTCGGCTCGAGTACTGATTGAGTCCACTGCATCTCAAGCTCTACTCACTAGAGAATCCTAAAATCCCGTATCGTAACGTTTACTGCTGAGCGTGTGTCCTGCTGCTTAATTCTCCGACATACCTACAACAACTCGAGAAGAGGCCGGCCGACCTTCCGAATATAACCCTCACTACCAATCAGCGTAGAACAAGATGGGGAGTCAAGTGAGAGGGGAGCCCCTCTTCTCTGTAACTAGAGCAAGAGACCGCTCTTTTTTATTCCACCGTCGAAACGGACATGGGTAACGATGGAACCGAACAAGAAAACAAAAGTGCATACCGTCTAGATCTGGATGTCGTTATGTCTGTCAACCTTAAACCGCCATGGTTCGTGTTACATCCGGTACCAGTCGTACAGTAGCTATGATCCATATGATGACCCGGAGGTCTTAGATTCGAGTCTGAGCTACCTGATACAGTACTGTGAAAGCCTCTGCGTTTCCTGGGTGTGGCTTATTCTCGAGCGGCGTGCCGACGACATGTTCGCTATTCGGCTTTCCAATGAGAAGATTATCGGCTTTGTCCGACTTCAAGATCGCGTCGGATAGCAGAGTGGAATACACCCACTCTTACTAGCGCCCGTCCCCGCTGGCGCTGGTTGTTTGGTATCAATGCAAATGGAGGTCAGCTCAGCGCATCAAGCCAAGATTATGCTTCCTTTTCTTGTCGCATCGACCCCATCTCAAGCTCATGTTACAGGGCTATCGTTGAAAAGGTCGTATGCAAGGTGTGGTAGTGCCCACCCCTCGGCAACGTCAACCCCAGCTCGTCCAGGGTGTGTCGGCCGAGTATCATGATGCAGAACCTGCATTCTGCATTATGGCTGCATTATTGTTATTATCCGCCGTTCGTCTCACTTGCTCTTACTTCTGTTCTTCTGTTTTGTTCCCTCTTTACCACCGTATAGGTTCAACCACTGCATCATTGACAACGCTGTTGCGAGCCTCTTTTCTTTCCTTTCTTCGCAGCTAGCGACCACTTTCTTTCATTGACCAACTGGCTTGGCTGCTTACGCTCTTTTGAATAATTATTTGCGTCGTTGGTGTTATTGGGTTCCTCTACGACCATCTGTTCGATCCGTTTTAGTTTCTGGTTTAACCGTCTAATCTCCAAAGTGACGAGAACGAGCTCGGCAGGCAGCACATTGGGGACATCAGAACCGAGAATTGGCATAACCATATCGAAAGACTAAACACTCGATCTCATTAAACTAACAACCTTCACCAACTTCGATTCTTGTTGCAGCGCGGCCTGCCTATTTACTCATACCTATTTTAAATTCGATTCGTTGAGGCAACAACGTCCATACTATTCCCACAACTATTTTACCTTCGATAAACCAGAGACATGATGTCCCCGTCTATGCAGTTGACAGCGTCCTCCGGCGTCCCATACACGCCTACAAGTGATGCCCTTGATCGTCACGAATATGGGATTACAAAGAATAGAAAACTTGCAGCCTCAACTGGCGGTGGAAGAGCCTGGAGCGAAGATGAGGTAAGGAAAATGTCAAGCATATACTCGACGCCTTTCTAGGCACCGGAAATACGTGGGCGTATAATTGTATCTTAGTAGTGGGAACTAATGTGTGTAACGAAATAGGAAGTATATTTGCTCCAAACCCGGCTTCAGAAGATGCCTTACAAGCATATCGCTGCTCACTTGAAGAAGACCGAGTTGGCTTGCCGTCTTCACTATCATCAGCTGAGCCACGGAAGCAACCGTCGGAAGCGCACTACGTCCGTGTCTTCGGGATCTACGGGCCATTCACCCATATTGCCGGCCACCATTCCTTCGCCCATCCAGGAAGGTTCTCCGGGTGACAACTCTCCACCTATGAGTGCTGGTGCCCACGATCCCGAATCACCTAGCTATGCAACCTCGGTGCAGCTTCCAAGCATTATGACAGGTGCCAATACTTCACCTCACCTCCCAGCTATCTTGCCAAAACCGGCGTCTATTACTCTCTCGCCCGCTGCTCCCATGACTTCGTCTGCCTATCCGGGACCGGTTTCCGATGCAACTCGACCTCTGGCACCGTCTCCTTTTCCCAACCCGTCGCCCATCAGCCAGACACCTGTTCTTCGGCTCGACTGCTCCCTTCCCCCGCCATCGGCTCATGTGGACATACCCCGACTTCAGTCCATATACGCAGCCCACCGGTCGTCATTCTGGAATGCTATCGCATCTGAATATGGCTCGGGAATCAGCCCAATTGTCCTAGAGCAAGCGTGGAAGGCAAGCATTATTGCTATGGGCGGCCAGACTCCGATCACACCAGTTACTAGTCCCAATGATCGTGATAGCCTCTATGAAAAGCATGATAAAACTCGTATCAGCGCTATCCTTGGCATCGACGCCAACCCGCGGAGTCCGAAAGAAAGAGAATTAGTCCGGCGGTTAGAGGAAGAACGCAGCGTCGGCGTAGCCGCCGGGGCCTAGAGAGAGGATCGCGCGTTTCCCTTCGGAATCAAGGCTCTAGCTGAGTCTTGCATAGCTCCTCACTAGAGTGCCTAGCATTCGGATCGGTCTCAAGTTGGGGCAGCTTTTACCGGTCTGGACTACCCGAGCCTATTTCTGTGCCACCTTTTTGCTCTTATGCCTCTAGCTTTCTAATCTACCCGAGGTTCATCTCCGATCTACGGGTCAATTCGATTTCGAGATATGCGGTGGTGGCAACAGCGATTCTCCTTGAATAAACAATACATTCACTGTTCTTATTTTGGGTTTAGGCAACAAAAGGGAGGAGCCAGACCAGCCCTGTAGCTAAGATATTTCGGTTCAATTCTTTGAATGGATAAACGTACATGAATCTTATCCACAGAGGTATGGAAGACCTCAACATGGCAGGTGGTGTTTCAGATATCAATGTTATTCCGATGGGTAAACAGAACTGGGCGGAAGGCCTCTGTGCGAGACAGCTTGGGAGGAAAAGATGTTATGTGTGCAACGGCCGCTAGCTATGACTTGGTTTGACGTGTACGTATGACGGGGTGGATTTTTTGACTTTTATTTCTTCTCTATCTGCATGATTTACGATCGCGAATACATACCCCATGCTTTTGGGTGAGAATCTCTGTACATTACTTCATTTTCTGCTCATGGGAGTAACCTCTTTTAGGGTGGTCATCTTGTTGAAAAGCTTTTTATCTAAAGCGGAGGGGAAAAAACGAACATCGTTCTATTTATGAGAGGTGTCCATGCTCAATTCAATCGAGATTTTGCACGTCTTTATGGCTATAATATAATTAATTGCCTTGAATATTTATGTTCCCACAAATTCCTATTGTGATTTTATTTGGTATATCAGATTTGAAAATCTTGTCGGTTTCAAATTCCCTGGGTGGGAATTGACTCGCTGTCAATCGTCGCTCTGCAAGCGGGAGATTCAGTGACCCATCTAAGCGATCCGCGAAATTTAGCGCCTTCTCCTCACCTGGGGCTTAACTCGCGAACGAGAAAGCTTCCAGGCAAGAATAGCTACCTAACCCACCTTGGTAGAAAGATGGGGGACCAAGAAACCGAGTACACTACGGAACCGGAGGTCCCAATAGAGGCTATTCGGATAGTAGATTCTGAAGTCGTTTCAAGTCAGTGGCATTCCTCTTTGAACTGTACAAGGACTAAAGGCACTAATAGGCATATGAAATCGCAGAACTTCCTCCCGGGACCCAGGTCTTGAACATCGCTGCGCATGGCGCTAGCTTCTGGACCCGTACAGCTCGTCTTGATGTCGAGCAGGAAAGGATTACCAAGGCGTATTTTCTCAAGGTGATAACCTCATCCGCGTTCAGCCCTAGGAGCTATTTCTCCGCTCATCCTGTGTCACACGTCCAAGTTACGCAAACCCCTTTTCTGTAGTAGGTTCTAATTGACTACGCAAATAGACCTCGTACGGAGATCTCGGCAGGGATATGATGTCGAGCGAGTACCGCTGCATGTCTAGAATTCGCGCTATCATGCCGGAACTTGTGCCTGAGCCCATCGCATGGGGAACGTACGCCAGCATGCCCGATGTCCACTTCTTGCTGTGCGAGTTCCGCCGCATGACGGGCGAACTCCCGCCCGCTGAAGCTCTCGCTGTGAAAACTGCGGAGCTGCACCGCAGAAGCAGTAGTAGCAGCCGCGGTGGTGGTAAGTTCGGATCCGATGTCCCGACATTCCATGGGAACGTCCGCGTTGACCATGGCTGGTCCGACTCCTGGGAGGAGTACTTCGCGAGGACGACGAGAGTGCTTTTTGAGCTTGAGCAGGAGGCGCGGGTGAGTTATGCTTAATGCGGCCTGTCTTGAGCGAAATCATTACCCGTTTCATGCTTACCTACGAGCCGTATGGGAGGTAGGGACCCAACGAGGAGATTCGGCAGATGATGACCCCTTTCTTCGAGAAAGTGATACCGCGACTCCTCAGGCCTCTAGAGACCAACGGTCACTCCATTCGACCATCCCTTATTCATGGAGATCTATGGCACGGCAACGCAGAGACAGACGAGGAAACCGGCCTGCCTATCATATTCGATGCAGCATCGTACTACGCCCATAACGAATGTAGGGTGTTTCTACGACTTTTCTCAAGGGCTTAGGAACCATCTGCCCATATTGAAATAACGAGCTGATGAGAGATCGAGAATAGATGAACTCGGTGTCTGGAGACAACCGTGGAACAAGGTCGGCGAAGAGTATAAGACCGAATATCACAAGCACTACCCCAAGTCGTGGCCTGAAGAGGACTGCGATGATCGTAATGCTTTATATGCGGTGTAAGGCTCTCCTGTCTCTCTTCCTCGAGTCCATATCTAGTTGCGATGGCACTGTGAAGGAAAGCTAAGCATTGATGTATGTGGCAGGCGCGTCAACATTCTTGACTCCATACTATATAAGGACGATCACAGCTATAGACAGATGTGAGTAGCCTAACTGGAAGTTTTTTTATACGTGGTATACTAAATATTTGTCCTAGGCTGATCTCTGGTATGCGCGAGCTCATCGACAAGTTTCTCGGCGGCTTTGAGGAATGGGAAGCTTCGCAGGAAAAGGGGGGCGATTAGTCCAAGGTGTGCTTCACGTCGATTCTTTGCCGGCTCCTACATCGTGGCCGCTTTAGGTAGCTGGGACGGGATACGACGTCTACCTAATCTAAAGACTTACTATGTGCGTCGTACGATAACTTAAAGCTTTTGGACGATCTAATGCTACCTGGATAGCAAATGTGTGACCTTCCTTGACGAGACTCGAACATTTGGATATCCATTCATGCTCCGATACCGATATGCACCTCTCTGCCCAGTCATATACACTAGTATGTGAATGCGTCATACTGTTTCTAAGCTCACTTCCTGCAGGACGATTATTTTCAGCTTGCCTTTTTTTCAAAATATGCAGTTCTCATGACGTGTAGACGGGATACCTAATTCGACCATAAGCTTCCTACGCGGATAGAAAGGGACATGCCCCTAAATCTAATTGGTGCCACTAATCGCCTAGTTGATCTAGAATGTCTCTCCAATGCAGCTCAACTCCACATTCCCCTCGCTGGTCCCGACGCTCGGCTGGAGAACCTGGGCTAGTGACCCAGAAGTCATTTCGAGCTATATTGTAATAGGCACAGAAATAACTGGACCGGGGACGCTTGCTCGGTAAGTAACTTGCTAGCCAGTCGTCTCTCGCGCATTTGAAATTGGGAAGCTTTATACGAAAAATCCAATACGAAAAAAGTCTAGCTGCGTAGCCGAGCGAACTCCGCTCCGGGGCCCGGCCATTGTGCCCGTCTCCTCGAAATGTCGTCGCTGTGTTAAACCTCCGAGTATCTAGATCGTCATTCCTTTCAATTGGATCTCGAAATAAACAACCCTTTCACTGCTTTGTTACCCCGCAGTAGATTGGAGTAGATATAAACCTTCTCGGAGTGAATTGTCCGAAGCATCTTGTAATTTCAAGGTTCCGGGCTGGGATAGTAGCTGTCGCTTCATTTCGAATCTACAAGATTATAGCACCAGAAGCGATTCAACATGAGCGACACTCCGGCCGCTAGTAAGGGCATTGGCCCTCTCGGTGAGGACCCCAAGTCCGATCCGCAGTATATCCAGTTCAAATGTCTTCCGCCGGGCGGTCCATTGAATCGTTGGTCTCACGCTGTCACAAGGGAACATGACTTTCCAGGCGCTCAGGTGTGTTCTCTACGAAATCCAAAGGGGACTCATTCTCACACGTCTATGTACCTAGGCTATGTTGTACGGTGCTGGAGTGCCTAATGAGGAGATGATGAAGAATGCTCCTCACGTTGGCATTGCGACTGTCTGGTGGGAAGGCAATCCTGTACGTTAATTGCTATTTTCATTGTCACATCCACTTCCTGCAAATAGTGCTTCTTGCCTAGATGTTCTCTGAAACGAAGAGATTCATAGTAGCGCAAAATCGTGGACCCGTGACTCTCCCCTCACATTCAACGACTGCTAACGTGATTCATAGTGCAAGTAAGTGGCATACGCCCGTAGTGTAGTTGTGGTAGTTGCTCGCTCACTCCCTATCGTCAATGCTGATGCTGTCTATAGTACACATCGTGAGTGGGCATTTGAAGCCAGCGAGGCTCCCGACTCTGAGAAAGCTAACCAGTATAGTCCTTGACTTCGGAAAGATCGTGAAGAGAGCAGTAGAGAAGCAGAAAATGTTGGCATGGCAGTACAATGCCGTCGGTGTATCAGATGCCATCACAATGGGAGGCGAAGGTTCGAATTGTTGCCCCCCATTTTGCCTCAAATTCGGCGCTGAACACCATCAACCCAGGGATGAGATTTTCTCTTCAGACTCGTGATCTCATTGCTGATAGCATTGAGACTGTTACTTGTGCGCAACATCACGATGCCAACATCGCGATTCCCGGCTGCGATAAGAATATGCCAGGTGTAGTTATGGCAGCAGCGCGCCACAATCGACCTTTCATCATGATCGTAAGTTGATAATCGCTATTGAAGCTGCTTTCAATAATCCCCTTTTGGTGGCTCACTCCAAATATTCAGTACGGCGGAACAATTAAAAAAGGGTATTCGAACCTCTTGGAACGTGATGTGAACGTAAGTACCTGCTATGAGGCCGCGGGAGCTTTCGCATACGGCCGGCTCCAGGCCAAGACGAATCCCGGCGCCGAAGGTCGAACGCCGAGCGATGTAATGTCGGATATCGAACGTCACGCTTGCCCCGGAGCCGGTGCGTGTGGCGGTATGTATACTGCCAACACGATGGCAACGGCTATAGAAGCGATGGGACTTACTCTTCCCGGATCATCGTCTTATCCCGCTTTATCCCCGGAAAAGGCTAGAGAATGCGAACGCGCAGCCGAGGTCATCAAAACGACCATGGAGAAAGATATTCGCCCGCGAGACCTGCTGACAAGGGAATCTTTTGAGAATGCGCTGATCGTCACTATGATACTTGGCGGCTCAACCAATGGCGTGTTGCATTTCTTGGCCATGGCGAACACAGCCGAGGTGCCACTGACTCTGGAGGACATCGATAGGGTTAGCAACAAAACCCCTTTTTTAGCCGATCTCGCGCCTAGCGGGAAGTACTTGATGGAGGATCTATATAAGATTGGCGGGACTCCATCGGTATTGAAGATGTTGATAGCAGCTGGTCTTATTAATGGCAATATCCCGACTGTCACGGGACGTACACTCGCAGAAAACGTAGCCGACTGGCCTAGCCTGCCTCCTGACCAAAAGATCATCCGGCCTCTCTCGGATCCCATCAAGGAGACAGGCCACATCCGGATTTTGCGGGGGAATTTTGCACCCGAAGGTGCCGTGGCCAAGATTACTGGCAAGGAGGGACTGAGCTTCACGGGCAAGGCTCGAGTATTCAATAAGGAGCATGAGCTTGACGATGCCCTATCCCGCGGCGAGATCCCACGGGACGAGAACTTGGTGCTCATAGTACGGTACGAAGGCCCCAAGGGAGGCCCGGGGATGCCCGAACAACTCAGAGCTTCGGCTGCTATCATGGGCGCCGGACTCAAGAACATCGCCTTGGTCACGGATGGCAGGTATAGCGGTGCTAGTCACGGCTTCATTGTCGGACATGTGACTCCAGAAGCAGCGGTAGGTGGCCCGATCGCATTGGTCAAGGAAGGAGACACTATCACCATCGACGCCATCAAGAACCGGATTGATATCACAAATGTTAGCGATGAAGAATTGAAGGAAAGAAAGAAGGCCTGGAAAGCCCCGAAACCAAAAGTTAGGAGAGGTGTCCTGGCTAAGTACGCGAGACTAGTTGGCGATGCCAGTCATGGTGCCGTCACGGACCAATGGGACCCGGACGGCTAGGTATTTTGCCTTCTCATAAGTTTTGGTAGACGCAGCTGCTCGCTCGAACGGGGCCACAAAATGCTATATAAAATGAAATATACCGATATCTGCGTACATGCAATGGAATGTTGCTAGGTACTTAGGTTTCCGACGCTGTGTTTGAACCAATGCCTCATGCCGTCATCACTGAAAAGTACTGGGTAGTTCCGCCGATTTAAAGTGTTTTCTTGGCTGACTTGGTCGAAAGCGCGTCTTCACTCTGAATCAAGTCGGGCTTGACATAAATGGCGAAGATATGCCAAGACAGAGCAGGTAGTAAGTTGACAGCACTGAGGACAAGCGCATTTAGTGTGAACCCGCTCTTTTCTGGTTGAGTAATATGCCATAATAGGACAGCCTCGATAAAGACTTCGCCGGCAATGAGCGTTTGGAAGACAATCTGGCGCTTCTCCGCTACAGCCTCGGAGTTTGGAATGCATAGAATGATAGGAACTGTGAGAGCGAGAACGAGGACGCCGTAGATCTGCCACAGGACGGCAGAGCTTGGAGGTACACCGGTTGTAGAATCATCTGCGACGGCAAATGAGAGGCACCATTCTGGATACAGAAGAAATGTAAGGGCTCCGGCAATGTTGAGAAATGCCTCAATGGCTAGGCCGATCTGGAAAACGCGCGTCATGGTTCTGCTGAGATTCGAAGCAGAATTTGAAGTCTATCAAAGATGATGCTGAGCTGAAACAACGTCGAAGGCTAGGCTTGAAGTGTCTAGCTGTCTGCGCTCTTAGTCTGAAGCTGATGGTTGCTTATTAGGTAGCTTTTCCGATGGATTAGATACTTCCGATGAGAGGAATAGGGTACCTAAAATATGGAAGACAATCTATTTATGTGTTACCCACCATGTTATAAGAACCTGATGAAGATGGAAAATGATCTGAGCCCTGTATATGTGGTCAAGTTTAGTTAGGAATAAAGCTGAGTATGAATTGAGTTCTCTTCTAATGCGACAGAATGCCGTAAATTTTATTATACATCTACGCATAACATTCTTAAAGCATTTTATACACTCGGTACTCAGGTACACAGGTACAGTAGGGTCCACTATCGATAAGGTACATACAATTGGAGACCCACATTGGACCCACCCTACCACTGCACATCAGCCACAGATCGCGGGGTTGTCGAGGGGCAGAGAAAAAAAATATTTCAATTTTTATTCTTGTGCTCCTCGACCTAGTCGCGAACAGTTGCTTGATAAGACTCACCATTTTTTAGTCCGGTTTTTGAAACCATATAGCAGGAATTGCAATCACTATCACGATTGGACGCTATGTCTAAACGTACAGCGGAAGGCGAAGACGGGGACACCCCCCTCAAGGGAGGTGTCCGTCCCGAACCGATGGATATAGACGACAAGGAAATGGGTGAATTCGAGGACGAATTTGAGGATGAGTTCGAGAGCGAAGACGAGATCTTCGAAGCTGGAGTCGATGGTAGACCGGATGCCGAACGCGAAGCAGAAGAAAAAGCAGCTGGTGCTATGGACGTCGACAATGGTACTTTCATCGTTGGGCGCGATAAGCTCGAAGCTGGCCAGCACCTTGCTCCCGACTTAGGGACTTATGAAATGCTTCACAACCTCAGCACTCCCTGGCCATGTCTCTCCTTTGACATAGTTCGCGATGGACTTGGCGACACCCGAGAGAAGGTTTACCCCGCGACAATGTACACTGTCGCTGGCACCCAGGCTGAAAGCGGGCGCGAGAAGGAGAACCAGTTGATGATCATGAAATTCAGCGGGTTAAGTCGCATGCAAAGGGACGACGAAGATTCCGAATCAGAGGATGACGATGACGACGAAGACGCCGATCCCATTCTCGAGTCCAAGTCCATCCCGCTAACCTCAACTACGAACCGCATTCGAAGCCACCAGATCCCATCCCAAGACCCTTCCCAACCACCTACCACACTCACTGCGACAATGACGGAGTCAACTAACGTCTTTATCCACGACGTTACTCCTCACCTGGCATCTTTTGATAACCCAGGGACCATTATTACACCTCAACAGAACAAGCCGCTCTCAACCATCAGAGCCCATAAATCGGAAGGTTACGGCATTGATTGGTCGCCTTTGGTGCCGGGCGGCAAGCTCCTCACCGGTGACAACGATGGCTTAATATATGTGACAACGCGAACAGATGGCGGAGGCTGGGTTACTGACACGAGGGCGTTCCAAGGCCATACCGGCAGTGTGGAGGAGATCCAGTGGAGTCCTCAGGAAGTATCAGTGTTTGCTTCTGCATCCAGCGATGGCACAGTCCGTGTATGGGACGTGCGAAGTAAGAGCCGAAAACCTGCTATCACGGTACAGGTCAGCTCTACCGATGTCAACGTCATGTCTTGGTCGAGACTGACGACACATCTGCTCGCGACTGGTGCCGATGACGGAGTTTGGGGAGTGTGGGATCTGCGACAATGGAAGGGCGGCGCGCAAAAACCCAGCCCAATTGCGAGCTTCAATTACCACAAGGAGCAGATTACCAGCATTGAGTGGCACCCTACGGACGACAGTATGGTGGCCGTTGCTGCAGGAGACCACAAGGTCACCTTATGGGATCTTTCTGTGGAATTGGACGACGAGGAGAGCAAGGATACTGCGGGTGTTAAGGACATGCCGCCTCAACTTCTCTTCGAGCACATTTCCGAGCACGCAAAGGAAGTGCATTGGCACCCTCAGATCCCCGGCACACTAGTTGCGACCGGCCAAGAGTTCAGCGTCTTCAGACCTATACCTGTTGTCTATGGTATTCACACGAAATAGGAGCAACGCGCTCCAGATTGAAAGCTGATGGATGTGGCTTGTGATATCAAGTCTTCTCTATGAGCCATTGGTATCGAAGGGAGCATGCCTTCCCTTGGTGTTCCCCCATAAACCCTGATGTGCAATCTGCGGCGCTCTTGTCTTAGAGAAGAGTCGATATCTGCTCACGGCTACATGATTCAACAATGGACTTTGAGCACAGCTGTCTTTACCCGTCCACTCCGAGGAGGGATGGGGCTATATGACAATGGAATTGTTGTATAGGTAGGCAAGATTTCGGAGGCATAGGAAAGACCATTCAGCATAGGAGTTTAGGTAGCTATGAAAAGGGAAAAGTCCAGTATCTAAATACTGGCAGAGCTTGCTAGGTCTTGCGGTGCCATGCTTACGCGTTATAAAATAGAATAAAATGCCTTCCAAGTTAACTAACATGCTGAATTGTGATATCGTTATGTTTGTGAGGGAGAAGTTTTCGTCCTCACAAAACAGCACACATCCTAGGTAATTTGCGGAGATGATCCCGACGTAGCCGAGTTGCTCAAGTACTTTATAGACGTTGAGTCATTTCTTTATTGTGATAAATTGCGTTGGGTTCCATGATCAGACCTAGGAAAAACGAGCGAAAATAAATGCCTACCTCTATGCTCATGCAGAAATGTTCTACTTCTGCATCGTGGTTCTTGCCCTTCATCCTCGTCGTTCACGTCCAAATTGTTATTCCGTGGCATAGAAACACCAAAAGAATAAAAAAGACGTGTGCGATCCAACTAAAGGGAAAAAAAATAATATAGGTAATGTCCAAAAAGACAAAAGATAAATCCATTGACCCCAACCCGATTTGAACGGATAACCTTTCGATCTGGAGTCGAACGCGCTACCGTTGCGCCATAGGGCCTCTGCTTGTTGATGATTGGCGTCGCTTATGCGTCCTTATATAGCGTATTTCGTTTTGTGGTCGATGCGCCCAACGCAAGGAGTGAGATAAGATAAGAGCGTTGAACTCCACCCAGAAGCTGTCAAAGGTATAGAGTTTGAATAATACACCAACAAATGCGTTTATTCCTTTCACTTGATAATTTGGTGATGATTCAGGAGAAATTCTAACTTGGCGCATGTACGATCGAGACAGCAAGTGAACAAAAAGGAGTGAGTGATTTTGTAAAGAAGAGAACTTGACAGCTGAACTCTGGCTTTATAAGCATGATAAACACACTGCCTTGAATGTTTGATATTTGTTATTTCGCAGGACACTGCTGCATACCTGATATGGTTTGCTGATTCCATGCGGCAATCATGATGGGCTGAGAAAGAGAATTCAATTCTATTTCCTACCTGCTCAGCTAAAAAGGTACCTTAGTTTTGAATAGGAACCAAGTATGCTCCTAGGCTTAGGACCAATTCTTCTCTAATGGTCGGAGGTATTTCATGCCTGTAAGGCTGTTATATTTTTTGAAATATTGAAAGATCCCATATTACTATAATGCACCAATGGACCAGTATCGAGGACGGATGACAAATATCAGAGTGACTATCTTAATTGTGCTTTCTGATTCCGCCTTTTCGTTTTCTTAAAGTCAAACACTTCAAGTTTGCTCGTCTTTACATGAAAATGTCTTTCAAATCAACATACGAGAATCACCTTTCAAATTCTCGACAGCTCGGTGAGAACGAACTCCACCTACCTTCCGGAACAGGCAGGTCAAGACTGAAGCTATCCCCATCGGAGTTTAGCCGGCTCAGATTTTCTCCAAACACCATCCTCACGTGAGATTGCGTGCTTCGATATATGCAAATTCCATTTATATCCAATACCACCTCTGGGCTCGCAGGCCCGTCTATAATCGTTAATGCGAGCCATGTCGTTGGTCCCGGGGGAAAGGGTGATATCGACGATCCGTTTGCCATAATTTCAGTCTGAGGTAGAGGAGCTGCATAGAATGGACGTCGATACCGAGAAAAGTGCCCGCCCTTCGGCTTCGGGCTCCGCCCGCCACAGCGTGGAACATCATGGGCCGGTGGCCGAGGATAGGTTGAGGCGAGCGCTGTCGCCGCGCCAGGTCCAGATGATCGCGATCGGCGGTACCATCGGCACCGGACTGTTTCTGGGCACCGGGAAGGCCTTGGCGACTGGTGGTCCGGCTTCGTTACTGCTATGTTACGCCATAGTCGGAGCGATTGTGTTTGTCACGATGCTGTGTCTGGGTGAGATGGCTGCATTTGTACCAGGTGAGACGAGCTAAGACTTTCCAAGTCGAACTTGGATTTAAAATACTAACTTTTGGGTAAAGTGGCCGGGTCTTTTTGCACATTCTCAGCACGCTATGTAGATGATGCATGGGGTTTCGCGTTGACATGGAACTACTGGTTCAACGATGCGGTGTCTACTGCCGCTGATCTGGTGGCCTTACAGTTGGTCCTGCAGTATTGGACCGATACGTTTCCGTGGTATGCGCTTGGGCTTATCATATGGTTCTTGCTCGTCCTGGCCAACATCGTCAATGTGCGGGCCTACGGTGAGGTCGAGTACTGGTTGTGCTTGCTCAAGGTTGTCACCATCGTTATTTTCATAATCCTGAGCATCGTGGTCAATGCTGGTGCAAACACAATGCACGAGTACATCGGTGCGCGAAACTGGTATCTCCCCGGCGCTCCCTTCGTGGGTGGTATCGGTGGGTTTGCCAGCGTCTTCGTGACGGCGTCTTTTGCCTATGGTGGCACCGAGTCGATCGCCATCACAGCAGGTGAAACTAAAGACCCGGCGCGCCAGCTACCGCGAGTCGTCAAGAACGTCTTCTGGCGGATCATGTTTTTCTACATTCTTTCCTCCCTGATGATCGGTCTCAATGTGCCTTACAATTACCCGAACCTGAACTCGAAGAACACGCGCACTTCTCCTTTCACCATCGCCTTTTCGTTGGCCGGATCTAAGGTAGCGGGGTCCTTCGTCAACGCTGTCATCTTGACTAGCGTCATCTCGGCAGGGAACCACGCTCTGTTCGCTGGCTCTCGTCTGCTATACACGTTGTCCGTCAACGGGCACGCCCCGAAAGTATTTAGTCACCTGACGCGCTTCCAGGTGCCGTGGGTTTCCGTCCTCTTCACTTCCTTCATCTCAGGCCTGCTTTTCGGCGCCTCGTTCATCGGAGCTGGCCAACTGTGGACGTGGCTGCAGAACCTTGTCGGAGTGTCCAATCAGCTATCCTGGATCAGCATCGGCATCGCATCGCTGCGCTTCCGTGCTGGCTTGAAAGCTCAGGGCAAGGAACATCTCCTGCCTTTCAAAAATTGGACTTATCCGGCGGGGCCAATCATAGCCATCGTGCTTAATAGCTTCATCGTCCTCATTCAGGGATGGAGTTGTTTCAGTCCGAAGTTCAGCGCTGTCGACTTTGTCAGTTACTATATCGAGCTGCCCGTGTTTGCCTTGATGTTTGTTGTTTGGAAATTGATTAAGAGAACGAGGTTTAAGAGGGCGAGCGAGATGGATCTAGTCACTGATGTATATACGAAGGACGACATTGAGCCAGAGGAGGATGGATTGGTCGGAAGACTAACAAGGCTCGGGGGCTGGTTATGTTTTTAATTTTGAGCCCGGTACGGCCTTGCTCAATTCAATATCTGTTCAAATATACCCATCTTATATTTGGATCTTGACCTCGAACCTTTCAGTGACATAGAGACAGTCTCCTCCGACCAGTTAAGCAGGGTTCTCTTCAACGTCTCTCCATGTAACTCCTGTTGCGCATGAGGCCCTCAGGTAGTCCAGGATGCTCGGACTTCATTTAGGTTTCTTACGTAGTCTATTGTCATGTTAGGTAGTTCAACAAGCTTCTTTCGTTCTGTGCTCGCTCGTAACATCATTGAAGATGAAACGATCATCTAATTTTGCGACTGCGCATCCTTCATTTATGCATTTCCATGCGAATCATCTGTTCTTCTTCCACGCGAACTACTGATCAGTGCGCTATAGGTACTTAAAGCAAGGGTTCCCGAATGAATGGGACTGCTGACCCGAAGCCCGAAGCCGAGACCGGGGTTGAAAATCGCCACTAAAAGACACTACCAAAATAACTTGGATCAGATTCTTTCCTCACCGATATAATATCGACAAGTTGGAATAATGTCGTGCGGGACTGTAAATAGGCTAGGAGAACCTGCGAAGCAGTCCGACGCTTCGATCCGATCATCGAGGGTCGAAGATGAGAGTCTTGAAAATGGAAGCGTAACCCCACTTGTCGGTGAGCATGAGGAAAGCCTCGTAAGCCCCGGGGACGAACAACCCCAAACGATTTTGCAGAGGTTAAGAGGGTTTTATGAAAGGAACATTGGCCTCTTCTTCGTGTTCATGGCCCAGGTGTTTGCGTCCTTGGTACGTACCCGTTCTAGTTAGACGTCAAGGCTGGTATTAATGAGTTTGTAGATGACGATGACGACCCGGCTGCTCGAGACAGGCTTCGAGAAGAAATTCCATGCTTTGCAGATCATCTTCGTCCGCATGTTAGCTACGGCTATATTAGGCTCCTTGTACATGTGGTACAAGAAGGTCCCCGATTTTCCGCTTGGTCGTCGGGACATTAGGGGGCTTTTGGTCCTGCGCGGACTAGCTGGCTTCACAGGCCTTTTCTGCTCTTATTGTGAGTTTGGTTCATTTAATTGACATAGATGAAGGTTGAAGCCTCATTTATGTTTCATTGAGGCGATTGAAAGCTGATGTTTTCGTTAAGACTCACTGATGTACTTAAATATCGCCGATGCCACCGTTATCTCTTTTCTCGTCCCGACTATGACTGCATTTATATGCTTCATAGCTCTAAAGGTAAGTTTGGCGGTCGTTCATAGTAGTTTTCTTGAGTATGCATCGTACTTCGGCAACTAAATTCATCCTCTCTTTAGGAGCCGTTCACGGTGAAAGAAGCTATCGCAGGTCTCATTGCCTTTGCTGGTGTGCTCTTCATCGCTCGACCCACGTTTCTCTTCCCACGAGAAAGTGAAGAGCAACCAGAGAATGACGGTACAAGGCTATTCATGGCGGATCAACCTAAGGGTATAGTACCCTCAGTACCCGCGACGCCAGCTCAACGTTCGCTTGCCGTTCTACTGGCCGTTATCGGCACTTTTGGTGCAGCTGCTGCGTACTCCACCATCCGAGTAATTGGTAAACGTGCACACTCGCTGGTGAGCGTCAACTACTTCGCCGTCCTTGCGACTGTCGGTTCGTTTATCATTATCTTGGTCGTACCGGACCTTCACTTTGAAATACCTGAGAATGCTGTGCAATGGTATGATAAAATTTTGGTATTTTATTCTTCTGGCTGCCACTAACCAAATCTTAGGTCCTTGCTGGTCGCAATAGGTGTTGCAGGGTTCTTACTACAGTTCCTCCTGACTGAGGGATTACAGAGAGAGAAGGCGGGGAGAGCGACTAATCTCATTGTAAGTGGTCATCACATAAGCACATGCTATTATGAGGCTCTTGAGAAGCTTACAGACTGAATTTAGTATACGCAAATGGTTTTTGCGCTGATCCTTGAGCGTATAGTCTGGGGTACGACACCTCCGGTCGAAAGTCTCTTTGGCAGCGCTTTGATCATCGGATCTGCGGTATGGGTTAGCCTACAGAAGAATAAGACCCCAACTCCGCAGAAAGCTGTTGCCGTTGACGAGGAGCAGAGTCTCTTGGGAAATGATGCTCCTACGGATAGACGCGATGGGTGATGTTCCGCAATGGTTGTTTTAGATTCAGAGTCATTTTTAGAAAGGCACCTCTCATTTGAGACAAAGTTAGACATAATAAGATGCGCCGCTGATGCGCTTGTCTTAATAAAATCACCGCCGAAATCTCAGTGGAGTAAACACTTCATCGTATCTATCCATTGTCCCAATTTCTACACGACTGTTTTTCCCGCTCCAATTAATATAGATGACAGCTTCTGTATATAAATTCGTGAAACAACCTCTAAAGTAAGGTATCTGGTATTTTAGCGTACGCGATCCTCTCTTATTAAGGATCGTCATGTGTAGTCGTCCCATATAAAACTCCTCCCTGAGTAATCAGTAGCTGATATCTCGTGAACGGGGTGGGGTGTTGGCATTTCCACCAGTTGATGACCAGGATACGCCGAGAGCTCCTGTGGAGGGGGCTGTGTTGAGTATCCGGCCAACGACTTGGGTTCTCCCGCACCCGCGACATTCGTGTCGTGATACACTTCTGACCTGTCCTTGACTAGGGGTCGGCCACATAGTGAGAAGCCCTTGCCAGATCTTCGATACCGCCATATGATAAAACCTATAATAGCAAGTAAGATAACCCCCGCCACTCCGCCTACGGTCGAGCCAGCAATTGTGGCTGCCCCAGTCTTAGCTCCTGCGGAGGAGCTCGGAGATGTCTGGTTCGCCGGCTCCAGGAGCAGCTCCCAGGTCTCATCCCACGAAGCCACCCAGTCGTTGTGGCTAGCATCAAGCTGTGTGCAATCTTCACTCATAGTCTTCAAGTTCTCGCCGTTAATATTTGGTCCGGGTGCCTGCGACAAGAAGTAGACAGCCGTTGCGAGGTTCGCGCCGAAGAAAGCGTCTTGTAGAAAGGCACGGCCGAGGGCGTAATGCCCATTTGATACTGCGTTGCATGGGAAATAGGGCGTTGGCTGTTCGACGAGCGGCTGTTCCAGCGTCAAATTAAGGTGCATGAAGGGCACTGAGATGTTAACCGTTTGTGAGTTGTTGTCTGGGTTTATGAACGTGAACTGCAGGGTAGAGGGAGACTTCACAATGCGGTCATAGTCTGGAGAGTCTGTATTCCAAAGATACAGCCCGAAGTCCTCGTTGTAAGTTACTGGAATCTCGGCGGCGATGGCGTCGCATGTACTTCTAGGGAGGTTTAGGTAGGGAAAACAGGGGTCAATATCTAGGTTGAGTCGGTCCCCGATCGAAGAGTTCCCTGCCGCCAATAGGCCCCCTTTGTAACTCCAAGGGAAGGGAGATGTTCCCTTAACGACATTGATAGATATGTCTATAAGAGGAGCATCGGAGAATGTTGAATACGAATCGCCCATACTCACAGCCAACATGCTATTAACGGCTCTGTTTTGATCATATCCTCCAAAGTATAGCGACCCCGGGATGTGCTCAGGAGAAGCTGACCCAATATGCATTCCGAAGGTTTCAGAACCGATCCTTTGATGTCTGTATAAAGTCCCTGTCAGTAAGCTAACATTGACAGCGCCTTCTAATTGACCTGCGGTTACTTCGAATGACTGGTTGGCTTCTGCGACGTTAAGGATTAGTGACACAGTCTCCTGAGTGTTTAAAGAGTTACGAGATCTCCGAAACAATAACGAAGATGCATTGAATGATTTCAGGAATGGACCTACCGCTACGTGCGGCGCCGAAACTAAGGCAACCTGCGAAGATTGGGTATTGTTTTCCACTAGGATATCGGAACTTGGTACTGTTCATGAGGACCATGTCAAAATTTTCGATTTGATCGTCAGCCCAATCATTCGCAACAGTCCCTAAGTACATGTTGTCGACATGTCGCATTCCGTCGGCACCGGTAGCAACCATGTTCGAAGTGAAGGAGGCGGCAGCAGACAGCGTGATATTTGTTGTGTTCCCGGTGCCTGCTGACTCGTTGTATATAGCCCCGGCCTGTTGCGCATAGCACGGTTGACCCGCGGCCGTAGTATTTTGACAGTAGCTTTCACTAAGAAAGTAGGATTCCCACATCCTGCCTGGGTAGACTGTGACATCTTGGCCATCTCCTAACATTACCGATATCGCGTTCCAAGGTCCGTCTGGTCCCAATGTCCTGTTCAACCAACGTGCTTTCCGGATCTCTCCATCCACGGTCTGAATTAACGATAGGGTCGCCAAACTGGCGAATGCCGGTAAGAGGCGGGTCATTGAACCCTGCCGCTCCTCGGCCTGTTTAAGGCGGAAATTCAATGGGGAGCGTACGTGTGGCAAAAAGATAGGGCGCCTCGTAGCTCTTGGTGAAGGATATTGATTGGCAACGATAGGAAAAGAGTATCAAGTATCTTACATTTTGAAGGCTGGTCGAGTTGTAAGATCTTTGCTATCTGCTCGTTTGGAGGCTCGGCTAGACGGGGTAGAAGTGACATCGGCTGGGTGGCTTGACCAGAAACACCATATGGCAGAGACCTAATGGAGTACGCTCAATCCGATGTATTAATGTATAAGACGTTCCTTATAGCGATAGGTAGACGCCCAGAGTGACGTTGTCTCAAATCATATCTCGTATTCTCACCACACCAAGCCATTGCTAAAATGTCATCAACTGTCCAATCAACTGCTAAAGAAGCACCTTACACTCCAGGCCACATAGTCTCGTATACGGATAGTATTTTATTCAACAGCAAAATATAAAAAGTCAATCGCACATATCGTTTTCGTCGACCAAGAATTTAGACGCCTATATAAGTGTCCTAGGTACATTCTTTTGGCTAGAAATGCCAAAATCGACCACGCCGTCAGCGCGGCACCATCCTCGGGCTGGTGAGTAAACAAGGCCGACAAGGCCAAGTCGTGTCCGCCGCCGAGTGAAGGCCTTTAGTCTTAATAACTACCACTTGTTCTGGTGATTTGACACTTCAATTCCTAGAATAATTTTTAGCCTCACTAATTTATACCTTCAATGCTAGGAATAAGTGAGGGGATCACCAGCAGCAAGAAGTCATCTAGTGGTTGCCGGAATAAGATTTTAGTGAATTGGAGTGAATAGGTACTCTTACTTGCGTGCGTATTCTACCGGTCTAGATTCGATAATCAAAATACAGTCAAAGCCTGTGTTACCCAATAGACGCCACAATCGGAGTGATTCAAGTCAAAGTCCTAAATTCCTGTTAATCTCTAACCGCATCTATTATGGTAGAGGAAGTTCTTGAACCTCTAGGACTTGATATGTGCACACCAACCTCTTCTTTCGGCATATGGTCTTAGCCAAGGGGAATTTCGAGATTTCCAGCCCTAAGGTGCCAAGAGTCCCATACGTGGGCGGCGAATCATGGGATAGGAAAAGGGGTGGACCGGTGAAGAATGAGGAATTTATTGTCAGCCCGTCGATCATCAGCGACTGGCGGCAGAGCGAAGTAGGTGAGCGGGCCCCCAAGACGCCGTGTCCCGGCAGTTTGGAGCATACGTCCTGTACTCTCATAGGCCATACTGCCAATAGATCCCATTAGATCCAAGCCATGTCTTACCCGAAATGTAAGTCTATTAGGTGTTGAAGCGTTTGCTTATTTATCTGATGCATGTATCAAGATCACAGTGACGCTATTGGACAATCAGAATGCCGGGCTGCGTAAGGGGGGTAAATACCTACCTACCTACATCTATTACCTCCTCCATGTAGTACGTACCCGTTTTGCGCACACGAACAACGATTATCTGATAAGTTCCGTAATTGTAATTTCCAAGCTCCTGTCGTATAGCTCCTTGACGCCTCCTTCGGTAGTTCCGGTACATCACTACACGGCTACCCGTATGTTATGTAATTTACTAAAAGACCAATAAGAAGACATTGCGGTATGCGGCGCTGCCGGCCAGCTGCAACCAATTGCCAAGTAGCTACAGCGTTACGTTAACCCTCGATATCGGATGCATCTCGACGTCAGTTAGTGGACTCGATGGAGGGGAATTTCGATGCCCAATTCAAACAAAGCGGTAGTATGCACCGCTTCAAGTTGAAGAGGAGAAAAGAGAGTCGCGTGTCGTGACTGAACTCTTCAACTTCATTTCATTTTGAAATGGCCCTTAAAGAATCATCGTATTCCACGCCCAAATGGTGGAAAGAGGCCGGTACGTCTTCTTCAAAGTGCTTATGCAAATTTCGGCGGCTCATACTACCCCTTATTGGAATTGAACTTGATTTCGCATACCGTAGATACTAACCAATGGGTCACAGTGGTATACCAAATCTACCCCGCCAGCTTTCAGTGTCAGGTAGGTTAAAACTAAGAATCTACCTATTTTGCTAGATGTTATAAATCCATCGTTAACAATCTGAGGGGGAAAGCCTGGCGTAACCTCAGGATGGGGGACTATCAAGGGCATCAAATCGCGGCTAGACTACTTGAAGTCGCTGGGCGTCGATGTAGTATGGTCATCACCGATCCTCAAGTCGCCACAAGCCGACATGGGGTACGACATCGCCGACTACAAGCAAATAGACCCACGGTACGGGTCGCTGGAAGACGCCGACGAATTGATTGCCGAGCTCAAAAAGCGCGACATGAAGCTCATGATGGATCTGGTGGTGAATCACACTAGCAACGAACATCCGTGGTTTCTTGAGAGCCGCTCAAGCCTTGATAACCCCAAGCGCGACTGGTATATCTGGAAGAAGCCAAAGAGCGTCGGTCCCGATGGTGTACCAGAACCGCCTAATAACTGGGCGCAGATCCTTGGCGAGGCCAACTCGGCGTGGACGTACGATGAGAAGACTGGGGAATTCTATCTCAGCCTTTTCACGCCGGAGCAACCTGATCTGAACTGGGAGAACCCGGAGGTCAGGGAGGCTGTCTGGGACGTGATGCATTTCTGGAGTGCGTATAAGCTGATTCTTTGCCTATATTGACGCCAAGGCATTTGGTAGCTGACCGTTTCCCATCGTAGTGAAGCGAGGCGCATCTGGCTTTCGAATGGACGTCATCAATCTGATTTCCAAGGACCCGAGTTATCCCGACGCTGACATAGTTCTCGACCCCGGCCACAGGTACCAGCCGGGAGGGAAGTACTTTGTTAACGGCCCTAGGTTGCATGAGTTCCTACAGGAAATGTATCGAGAAGTGCTAAGTAAATATGATACGATCACAGTTGGTGAAATGCCCGGGATCAGTGACGAGCAGGAGATCCTGAGGAGTGTCGGTGCCAATTCTAAGGAGTTAAGAATGATCTTCATATTTGACTTGGTCGACATCGACAAGCCAAACGTCAGGATGGCTCTAAGGGACTGGGACGTCAAAGAGATGAAGTCGATTATCACGAGGTGGCAGCGTGTCATGATTGAGAATGATGGCTGGAATGCGGTGTTCATCGAAAACCATGACAACCCGAGGTCGGTCTCACGCTACACCGACGACAGTGACGAATGGCGCGAAAAGGGGGCTAAGCTCCTCGCACTTATGCAGACGACTCTCGGAGGTACACTTTTCGTCTACCAGGGCGAGGAGATCGGTATGCGCAACGCTCCTACAACATGGGACATCTCCGAGTTCAAAGACATCGAGACTATCAATTTTTGGAAGAAGTCTCAGAAGTTGTACGCAAATGACAAGGAGAAACTTACTTACGCGCGGAAGATTATCGATATGAAGGCTCGAGACCACGCTCGAACACCAATGCAGTGGACTGCCGGGGAAAATGCGGGTTTCTGTGACCCGGATACGAAGCCGTGGATGTTGGTTATGGACGATTATCAGACGGTTAACGTCGAAGCTCAGATGAAAGCAGATGACCCTAACGAACATTCAGTCCGGCAGTTCTGGCAGGGAGCGCTGAAGAAGAGGAAAGAACATGCCGATATTTTCGTGTACGGGGATTTCCAAGAACTGTCCCCCGAACACCCCGAGGTCTTCGCCTATATTCGTAAGAGCGTTAAGGGTGAACGCTGGCTCGTTGTCCTTAACTTCTCCAGGAAGGAGCTAGAATGGACGATGCCTCAAGGGCTTGAGATTGAATCTTGGCTCTCGGGCAATTACCTAAAGGGCGCTCCAGACAAGCCGAAACAGAGGAGCGTGCCCCTGAAAGCTTGGGAGGGCGTTCTGGGTAAATGCAAGTAAACCTAGAGCTATATCTTAGATAAGAGCTTTAGAGGCTTTGAATAGATTAGATTTGTGACTGTAGCTTTATAAGACCCGCTCCATACACGGGCATGGTGTGAATTTCGAAAGATCATCTTCCGTGTTTGTCTTCAGGGAGTAGGAGTCGGACTTCTTAAAGATGTAGCCGTTAAGTACCATTCAAGCCTAATTTTCTAGGAAAGCGTCAATGGTTTCGCCTAATTGATTGAGGTTCGTGCATTTGGTGAATAGGGGATGTTCCTGAGATGTTCTGAGTATCACGAAAAGGGGCACAATGAGGGAAAAAAAGAAGAAGTGGCCACTTGGGGAATCGAACCCCAGGGCCTAACGATACTTGATAACATATACTAAGTAAAGAATACTGAAAGCTATACAAACTCGCTAGGCCGCACCAACACGGCCTTTTTGCTTTTCGGCTGGGTGTGCAAAGGCTGCTTTGGTTTATATGTCTTTCCTCAGCCATATTATTAGGTTCGATGCCGGAATATGGGGTGGAGATGGCTTCATTTGAATTTGAAAAACTGTAGCGCTAGTGAACTTTGTCAGAGGTATTCTAGATCAGATAGCCGTGGGAAACGACTGATAAGACATAGACTTTTCGAGTTAGAGCCCCATAGGCGGCGAGACTGACAGGGAATCGATCAGATTATGCACGTTATTCTAACTAATGGCTTGGCATCTTCTTGACTGATGGAGCCTGCATTGTGAGTCCCTTGTAAAAACGACCCAGCTTCTAGTTGTCTAGAGGGCTAACGACGGGGTCCCAGCACACTGGAGAGTACTCGTTGAACTCTAGCGTATCCATGTCTTCCTTAGATAATTCAAAGTCAAAGACCTCTGCATTTTCCTTGATTCTGGAGGGTGTAACACTCTTTGGAAGCGGGATATAACCTTTCTGCAAGCTCCATCGAATCAAGATTTGCGCCTGAGTCTTGCCGTGCTTCTCTGCGAGGTTGACTAGAGCCTTTTCTCCGAATCGTGCACCTCGTACGACAGGAGCGTACGCTTCGAAAGCGACGTTTCGCTTGGCGCACCATTCGGCGACATCTCTGCGGGGACACCATGGATGGACTTCGCATTGGTTCACCGAGATAACTCCGCCCTTGCCCTTACCGCCTCGCTCAGCTTCTAACTCCGCAATGTGCTTTTCTAGTTCGTCTAGGTGATGGACTCCGTAGTTGCTGACTCCGATAGATCGGACTGTTCAGTGTCAATGATGGTCATTTACGGCAGTTGCAACATATATCTACGGAGTGTTGGGCAACAAGAGAAATAAGGAAGAGGGAGAGAACAAATAGGATGTGCATACTCTTTCCTTCTTCGACAGCTTCTACGAGTGCTTTCCAAGCTCCCTTTCGTGCAGCCGAGCCGCCAAATGGCGAGTGAATCAGCATGAGATCGATGTAGTCGAGGCCGGATGTTTTCAAACTTGTCTCGACTTGTGCCTTGGCGCCTTCGTAGCTCACACCTTTTGGCGGAATCTTAGAGGTGAAAAAGATGTCAGAGCGTGGTATTTTACTAGCTCGAATAGCGTCACCACATCCAGCCTCGTTGCGGTAAGCAGCGGCCGAGTCGATGTGACGGTAGCCGACCTTAAATGCTTCCAAGACGGCCTTCTCGGTTTCCTCTGGGGGTCTGCAAGTTAAGTGTTAGTCTTGACGCATGGACTCCTTTAAAACGATAGCACTGCACTAAACAGACGTTTGATATACCTGAATGATGTCAATTTGGTTGTTTATAACTGTACAGGTCATCATGATATAATGTACTTACTCCAAAACCCAAGCGAGGGATTTCGTAGCCACTGTTCAATTTGAACGTGGAATTAATATTATAAGCGGCCATGGCTACGGCTCTATAAGGTGAGAGTAACTAGTTAGCTCAAGTTTCTCAACCTCAGAACTCGAGATACGACAGTGTAAACTTTACGGAAGTTTATGGAATGAGAATTGGATCGGCGTAAATATAGATGAGTTGTTGAGAAGTTATACTCGCCTCACTTTCTTTGCTAGAGAAGACGTCGTGACGGTATTGGTGGTACGTAATACCTACAAATCAGGCGACTCTCGATTCTCGTTGCACTAAGGGAAGAAAGGGGAGAGAAAGAGGGATTAATAGAGATAGGAAAGCTCGATGAGGGACAATTAATTCCTATTTATACGTAAATCCACAATCTCTTCCTCATCAATTACCAAGCATTCAGTACTAAAACCATACTGGCCGCGTTTCAGATCGGCGTTTGTTGACTATCTCCGGGTTGTACGTTGAAAACCCTCATAGAATGTAACAGCAAAGGCTGCAGGTGACTAGTAGAGGCATTAATGAATTTCCGTGAGTCATCCATCTACGCTAGTAGATTATAGGTACATCTATTTCTGGCTTTATGGGGCTTGAACGGGGACAAGGGGATTAGAAGAAAGAAGAAGGTCGTTATAAATGCGCATCTCGGTTGATGTCACTAAAGCTTGACTGAGAGCAAAGTCGGCCGCTATGACCACAAGGATACTCTCCTAATTTAACCAATCAAGAGCCTCGAACGCCACTTAGTTCTTTCTAGTACCTCGTCTCGCGCAACATTGTCGATAGCGGGGTCGAGGGGCAGCTCTCAGCTTTGTTACGTAACTTCAGCCATCATCCGTATTGAATGTTGTTTATCTTTGTGTCTAGTACAATTTTTTGAGAGTATTGCGCATCTACTTATCTTACATAGTACTTGTATGACGATAAACTACCTAGGTAAGGTAGCCGATATTTTAAGAATCTTAACTACCTACCTAACCTAATCTTCCCTACACAACACACGCCATCTGCCTGCCATGCAGCTAGTCGGATCAAAGTCGTCGCAGCGCCTAGACGAGATAGGCGAGGGGAGCGTCACTTTGCTTCCCGTTGAACCAGAAGACATGGTACGTTTACACCGCGCTGGGCGCAAACCCGACGCAATGCAACCCCTTGTTTGGACTATCTAATATGCGAAGTGGCACGCGAACAATCTAATCGGCCCCGAAGATGTTGTCAAGGCGCATGCGATTCGAAAGGTGACGACAGAAACGAAGACCGGAAGCACCATGTCAGAGAGGGTCCATACTGACCTTACGATACGTGTTACTTCGACCTTCTTTGATCCGGGCGCATCGCAATTGCATGTCTCGGGCACCGTCATCGTCGAGAACAACTTTGTCAGTCTCGGCCAGTATCACACCCTCGATCTCGAGCTCAATCGACCTTTCACGCTATGGAAGAAGTACGGATGGGACTCAGTGGCAAAAGAAACACTCGCGGATGCGCTGAAGCAGGATAAGGAGGGCGCCGTAGCTGCCGTCGTGATGCAGGAAGGCATCGCGAACATCTGCCTTATCACCGAATACCGTACCATACTCAAGCAAAGGGTGGAGAGCACAATACCAAAGAAGCGGTCTAGTAGCAACGAGCAGGACTCTGGGATGAAGCGCTTCTTCGAAAAGACCTTGAGCACATTGACTCGCAGCATAGACTTCTCGATACCTCGGCCACTGCTCTTAGCTAGCCCGGGGTTTGTCGCAGCAGACTTTAAAAAGTACATATCAGACGAGGGGGTTCGAAGAGGTGACAAAATGTTGATGGCTATGGCCAAGGAGGCGGCGGTGGTACACTCAAGCTCTGGGCACTTGCACAGTTTGAACGAGATCCTCAAGAGCTCCGAAGTTCTGGCGACTATGAAGCACATGAAATTTTCAAAGGAGACAAGATACATGGACGAGTTATTTGACAAGTTGCGCAAGGATGACGGTCGTGCCTGGTACGGCACAGCACCCGTTGAGAAGGCAGTCCGTGAGGGTGCTGTCGGTAGGGGAGGCGGCATTTTGTTGATTAATAACTCGCTATTTCGAAGCCAGGACATTGGAACAAGACGAAGATACGTTGCCATGGTTGATAAGGTCAAGGAGGATGGAGGAGAAGCCAGGATACTAAGTAGCGATCACGAAAGCGGACAGCGACTAGACGCCCTGGGTGGTATAGCCGCCATACTGACATATCCCATGCTAGATTTAGATGAGGATGAAGATCAGGCGGGTGACGGGCAAGCCGAGACTGAAGAGAATATGGTCATATGAATTTTTTTACAACCTGAATTCACGGTGTGCCTATTCAATGAGACGTGTAACTTGGGGTGTTATACCATGAGCCCACTGCTTCAATTGGGGTTACTGAGTAATTTCGCATTTCATTAATGACCAGTCCTCACTTACCACCTGATATGGAGATCGTACTGAGAGTGGGTATTCGACTAGTAAGAATCTGGCTATTATGTACAGTCACGTAGTAGAACAGGGGTTGTGTATGATTCACGATGCGTATTTAACGATATCGACCTTTGAATTGTGGTTGGAGCGCAGGATATGGAATGACGTACCGAAATGACATGCATAAAGCTAATAAAACGCGGGCGCTACGTCATTATGCGCTCCGTTTCCTTCCCGTTTCTATATTTTTACCGTTAGTAGATCTATTCCTATAGCTAAATGAATAGATACGGTTAACCTCATTGTCGGTTTTGAAGCTCGTATTTCCCGTTTCCGCCGGCGCTGTTCCGTTAATTCGAGGCAATTTGCCAAGGAAGTAGCTATCTCAATGCGAATCCGAGTCGCGCCACCCGCGGCACGCCGTCACTTGTCAATGTTGTCGCTTTGTTGCCTGGCACAAACATTCTTTCTTACTTGTATGCCTACTTTCCAGGTTTATTCAATGCAAATTACAGTGTATATAATAATATTTCCGTTGCTTGGGATACTCTAGTTTGAGCAGCGGGTATGGCCACTATTCTTATATGTCTGAATTTCATATCCAATTCCCGTCCATAATTGAGACATTTGAATCATTAGTCTCCAGGCGATCCTTTGAAGCCGGATGTGACGGAGTTGCGAAAAAGAACGCGCTACGATATCTTCCCATAGAGCAAAGACCGCTGACCTCGCGACTTTTTACCTCGATTGATTTTCGCGATAGTAGACATATCTGGAACTGATAGATCCATCCCGCGCGCATGCGATACGCTCCCTTGTCGCTCTAAATAACCTTGGTCGCAACTAGAGAATGGAAGATGTCGACCTCTTCACCGGCCACCGAGGTCGCGCCCCGTCACCAAGATGATCCCGCCCCTGCGCATGCAAATGCGAAGTTAAATCAGAATGGACTGGAGTCTTTTCGCGACTTGGGGCGTTCGCCAACTTCTTCTGACGATCCAGGTATGTTCATAAGCCACATTCCTTCCCTGTCGTCGTATTCTTTTGGTAAATGATTTGCGCCACCACCTGTGCCGCTCATGTTCCCTCTAAGCCCGGATATCGGCCTGACACGCTATCGTACTAGGCACCAACATTCAGCATGCAGGTCCCGGCAAGAAAGCCGTCGCAAAACTTTCGCGAAGGGATACAGCGGGGAAAGATGCGAAGGATAAGAAGGACACAGATACTGGGACTCGGGTTAGCCCGCAAGTCCCGTCGTCTTCGGCTCTTGATCCATTATCCCACGTAGGTCTTGTCTATCAAGTCGTTTAATCGCAAGGCTGACCCTCCCGTCAATTGCAGCATATCTTCGTGCGAACCAATACCGACCGCTCAATCACTTCGAGGTTTCGTACTTCAGGACGACCAGAAAGTCCTGCAAATGAAGGACTACCTCGACAATCCTCCGACTTAGCCGCCAAACCACTGGCGCCCCAGCCCGATCCACCTAAAGACAGGAGGTGCGTTCATGAGAGCCGTACAGTGAGGGATATCGGACTTGTCATATACTAACGAGCATTGTCGACTAGGAAGGGAGGGTTTCTAAGCCGCCTCAGCATGATAGGCGGCAAGAAAAAGGAAGGCGGCATCCACGATGACGAGTCCGAAATTAGCGAATTAAGGACCGAGGGCGCCAATGCCGTTGCTTTTTCTTCTGCCATTGGTGCCGGCGGTTTCATCCCTCATCACAAAGAGCCTCCGAGGTATATTAGGGTAAGAGCGCAGAACAAGAAAATAAAAGAGTTCAATCGCATGTTTCTTGCGCAAGAGCTAGTAGGCACACAACAGCTGAATGAAGATGATCGACCAAAGACATCCAATGGAGCTACGGCGGGTCGTGGATCTAGCAAGGATGATGCGGAATTAGGTGGCCCCATCTGGTCTGTCGAGTTCAGCAAAGATGGCAGATACCTGGCCACCGGAGGCCGAGACCGAGTTGTGCGCATATGGGCAGTCATCGCAACAGAAGAGGACCGGAAAGTGGACGAGGAGGAAGAGAATGCTACGAGTGATAAGGAGGAACGTCTGAGTGCGCCAGTCTTCCGCGCAAAACCGATCCGGGAGTTCGTTGGCCACACAGGTGATATTCTTGATCTTAGTTGGAGCAAGAACAATTTCCTCCTTTCCTCATCAATGGATAAGACCGTCCGTCTATGGCATATCAGCAGACAGGAGTGCTTGTGCACATTCAAACACAAGGATTTCGTCACTTCCATTGCCTTTCACCCTCGTGACGACCGATTCTTCTTGGCGGGCTCCCTCGACTCTTATCTACGATTATGGAGTATCCCCGACAAAGCTGTTGCTTATTCAAGCCAGCTCTCTGACTTTATCACGGCCGTTGCGTTTTCCCCAGATGGGAGAACTGCGATAGCCGGATGCTTGAATGGATTTTGCATGTTTTATGAGACCGAGGGGCTCAAATACCACACGCAGATTCATGTGCGATCATCTCGTGGCAAGAACGCAAAAGGGAGTAAGATCACCGGTATTGAAACAATGAGGTTTCCCCCAAATGCGCCGGAAGGTGTGGTCAAGGTTCTTATCACCTCGAATGATTCCCGTATCAGGATCTACAATTTGGGAGACAAGAATCTCGAATTAAAGCTGAAGGGTCACGAAAATACATGCAGCCAAATCAGAGCCACATTCAGCGACGATGGCAATTACATCATATGTGGAAGTGAAGATAAGAGAGCATTCATATGGTCAACTAGTGCGCGACTTGCCGAGAATAAGGAAAAGAGGCCCTGCGAATACTTCGAGGCTCATTCTCAGATTGTAACGGGTGCTATATTTGCCCCGACCGCCGCACGACAATTATTACAATCTTCCGGTGATCCCATATTCACACTCTGCAATCCTCCGCCAATAACGTTGCGCAGCAAAGAGGAAGCAGCAGTGAATCAGGCTGGAGAATCTCAAGATACTCAGTCTGAAAACTCAACCAAAGTAAAGAAGCCTGATGAGTCCCCTGGCTATATTGCGCGCTCGACCCATTACGACGGCAACATCATCATAACTACAGATCAAGCTGGCCTAATCAAGGTCTTTCGCCAGGATTGCGCGTTTACCAAGCGCCGCCATGATAATTGGGAGACCGGATCGACGTTCTCAAGGAAAATCGGAAGAGATAGTTTGCTTGGGCGCAGCGGTAGCATCGTCACACGAATTAGCGCCAGCAGCCGAGATCCCCATTCTCGCCGTGGCTCTCTCACGCAGCCGCTCCAGATATTCCAGGCCAACTCAGATAGGATCAATACATGGCGGCACGGTGTCGAAGGAAATCCGGGCAGACCGACATCGATATCTGTCTCAACTCCTGCGCGCAGCGAACGGTCCTTATCCCCGAATAAGACATCTCGCACCCCTACAAACCCTACTTCGGGAGCGAGAAGGCAGCTTTACACGAACACATCGGCTCTCGGTTCTCCAACTAGTCCTACTGCTAGTGTGCAAGCGAATAGGGCTAGCGACCGTTCGCACTTACGAGAAGCATCGGTACCGCCCACGCCGAGCTTCTCTTTCCGACCCGTGGACGAGGAAGATGACGAGTTGCGCGTGGATCCAGCTGGCGCCAGCTACTCCTTCTGGAATCTAAACAAGTGGCGCAACATTGCCCCGTTACGAAGTAACGGGAATACCGGGTCGGCCACCGGATCGGATTCGGGGCACAATCGCTCTCAAAGTACCGCGTTAGCCTCGGACATGACAGCGGCCAAGGATCTCCGGCGGAAGAGCACTGCTATCGAAACAGAGGAAGCCGGGACAGTTGAAAAGCCGGAGAAACAACATAATAGACGGAAGAGTGTGCCAGCGAGCGCCATGCTGTCTAGAGAACAGGATGAAAGCCACCTGACAACCCCCGTACCCGTCGCCCCTCGGCCCGAGTCTTATGCCAGTCGATTGAGCTCGGAACTCACTAGTGAAGATGGCGAGGATATGCAGTGCCCGTCATGTGGCAGTCGAGACTTCAGAGCGAAGAGAGTCGGCGTTAAGCAAAGGCTGCTATGTAAGAAATGCGGTCGTGCGGTTAGCACGTAAAGTTTTATGACGAATTCTACTTATGTCCCCATTTCTACTGGAGCTGTAGGATATATGACGCGTGGTTGTACGAAGAACGAATTTCGGATGGGTTGGTTGCATATATGCATGGCATTGTTGGCAGCAAGCTTTTGCAGGAGTCTTTGGAGTTGAAAAGGGGATTTTTCCTTGGCATTGGTCGTCAAGGCGGAGATACCATGATACACTATGAAAGACGGGAGTTTGTTGTAGCTTCTTCTAAAGACTTGAGGTATTTCACTCCTTTGCAAGTGAACCCAATATATCCTTTTAATTGTTCTGACTGTACTCTTGAGTAGACTTCGCTTTATTGTAACCTTGTGTGAACGACTTCTACTAGTCTCCGCCGCGAATATTCAACCGCTGTTTGGAGAGCTAAAAAAAAAAAAAAAAAAAAAAAAAAAAGGCAAACGTACAACACCAGGGATTCGCTGGTCGTCACCGACCCAACTACTAATCTGGCGGTACCCGGCTTATCTTAGGGGAGAGCGGACGGGATCCCGAGTTTTCCAGGTCCTATGGTCGTACGTGACAGTCCCAGTGTCCGTTGTGGCTTATAAATGATGCCGTGCCCACGATACCATCAGGTCCCAGCCTACTCCTATCTATCCCCTATTCTTCTATACTGTAGTATAAACTACCACTAGTTTCATATTCACCTCCTTTTCTTCTTCGTTCTCTAGTCATTCTATTTCCTCAGAATTCTTTGAGATACCTCATGACATACGGACGGATTAATTTAATAGTCACCACGGCAAGATCGGCTTACACCCCCGGAGGGATCATCTAAGATCTAAAGCAAATAGGGACACCAGGTGATAGAAGTACATGTCACCTCCTCCAGGAAAGCCTTCAGCACTATAACTGGCCAGTGATATCTACTATTATACGATTCGTTGACTATCTCTTCTCTAAATAATGTTACCTTGCTCGGTTTTTATTTCCTTTATAAGCTGCTTCGATACTGACTGACTGACTGGTCTGATTTCATTGCAGCCCGAGCGCATGGTTCGGTTCTCCTGCGTGACAGCTGTCAAATCTTAATCAAAGATCAACATACTTCCCACCCATGCTAAAATACACTTCAAGAGCTAACGCTACTCCGTCATCGAGGGCACTGGAGACGTTATCGGATACCTAGGCAATTCCTTAACTATGTGTAAGGTTGAAGTATGCAGACTAACGCAGCACGGCAGCACGGCACGAGCAGCTGCACAAATAATATAATGTACTATCTCCCGCACCAATAGAGTTATATGAAGGTGTGCCCTAGGAACAATATGCTAACGATGATGTCACAGTGCTTTTAGCTAATCTCTCTTTTTATACGGGAAATTTTCGGGTTCGATATCACCTTATTGAGACAACATGGCTCGATGGTGTGAGCGGGCACCGCGGCAGGGGGGTATACTCGGGTCGTCGTATAGGTACGAGTCGCATGACTCCTTTTCCTCGCCTTTTTCGTAATAACGTGACTGCAGGAGAAATGACGAGAAACCCAAGAGCATGGTTAAGAATTGGTGATATCAATGCAGCATTGGGTTTTCTGGCTTCTCATATGAGATGGTGTCGTGTACGTTGATCGTTGTCCAGGGGTACGCAAGCAAGAAGGTCAAATGGGAAGAAGCCGTATCTAAGATCTCAACATGGGACGAGGAACCATGTACATCTCCATACATGGTCGAATGACTGATCGCACGCAGATGTTGGTTCCGTCGGCAGGCGGCGGCGGGCTGGCCTCTTACAGAGCAAGGATTTGAGGAAGATATGGGTCAGCCTATGATACGTGCAGTTGTGTCTCTTAAGTTTTTTTTATTATACCTCTTTAATCTCCCAAGAGTTGTTAAATCCGAGTTGTTCCCTATATCTTTCCGTATTACCACTATGTTTAACTTAAGTACAAAAAGAGGCATTTAGATACAATAATCGACTGGCTTTAAATTATTGTGAACGGTATGTGTAGCCGGAATGCAGGAAGCACTATGCATGGTGTAGTCCTGATCCCGCAATCCTTCAAATCTGCATATTAGCGGCTCTGCTTCGGTTTACTGTGAAAAGAAAGATGCCCAAGCGAAACTGCAATGTAACATTATACCTAAATGTGCCGCGGTGATGCGTGACAGCTGTATCCCAAACACCAAGTAACCCAAATCGCGTGGAGAGCTAGTGCTGATGTATTAATCTTGATCTGTAATGACAGGACCATGCTTCGAGTCCGCAGGGATCTTCTATCGGGTATGCAGTCTTGGCATTTGCATTTGTTCCGGTGACTAGGCCACTCCCGCAGGCATATGGTTGGCGATGTTGGCATTACCCATCATGCCCAGAAATGGGCTGAAAGGACTGCCCCTATAAGGCTCGATCTTGGCGGCGTGACTAGCCCATTTCCATACATCTTCTCGACTGATATCTTCATTAAACCTTTGCCTGAAAGTAGGACGACGGACAGGACCACAACCGGCTATATTCGCTGAAAAAATTATTGGATTTTAGTCTACTATACTAGCCATCTCAGCTATATTCCTTCTTACGTTTAGCGTATACCTAGAATTATAACTATGAGCTTTTCAATCAATTTTCTACTTCACCCTAATCCAGTTCCTCGAATCAAAAGGATGGTCATGCCCCAGGAACCGGGCGGAAAGCGTTGCATTCTCCAATCTGGCGGTCCAAGCTTCCGGAAGCCCGGCTATTCCATGACTCTATTTCTTGTGCAACCATTGGTCCGGCACTGCGGTTACATCTCACCTGCTTCGTGACGACCACTTAGGAACATGGAAATATAGTATTGGGCGTGTCTTCGAAATGTGGGTACAAATGCTACGTGAGACTTGAAAACTAGGTATGTAGTTGTGAAGAACGTGTTGAATGGCATAAGCTAATCCGAGTCTGGGACGTTGAAGGCTCCGGCACTGACACGAAAACGAGGTCTATGAATTTACGTTCATTAACCCCTGGGAAATCCCACGCTCGCGCTTCTGCCATCCTTGTTTAGCGGGCCCTCGCATATACGCGAATCTGGGGCGGGAACGTATGCGACATGTCATGCTTAAATTTGATTCAATATGAGAATCTAGCTACCTATACCTCTAGTGAGCTATTGATTACTTTCTTTGCTAACAACAGAAGATGACTTCTATATTAAGGAGCAATGTAAGCCACAGATCTGCGTGCTTGAGAGCTACCTCTCCTTTAGTCCTTCTCAGTTATACCACCCCATAAGAGGAAGAGTAACAGAAGCACCGCTCTGAGATTCTTCGAGAAAACCAAGATGATCTCTACTTGGGGGCTCCTCGCCTCAGTTGCGGTCCTATCTGGACTCGCTTATGCTGATACTTGTTCCACTCTTAAGGATATCTCCAACATTGAAGTAACTGAGCTTCTTGACCTATCATACCTGGAAGAGCAAAGCCAGTACTGGTCGACTTCTTGTTCCTCTATGAAACCTTCTTGTATTATTTTCCCTAAAGATGCCGATGAGGTAGCTGCTATCGTCAAGGTTCTCAACAACAATACTGAGAACTTCGCCATCAAGTCAGGTGGACACAATCCCAACAACGGTTGGTCAAGCGTCGCAGGTGGTCCTCTCATCTCGACACAGAAGCTCAAGCAGGTCATCCTCGACAAGACCACCGGAATAGCTAGAGTTGGCCCAGGACAGCGTTTAGACAGCATTTCCAAAGAACTGCAAGGAACAGGCTGGACCTTTGTTGGTGGCCGAATTGGTAATACAGGTGTTGGTGGCTTAGTCCTCGGAGGTGGTCTCTCCTACATGTCGGCACAATACGGATGGGCTGCGTCATCTGTGCTGGAATATGAAATCGTGCTTGCTAATGGTACCATTGCAACCGCATCTGCCACTCAAAACCCTGATTTGTTCAAGGCCCTCAAGGGTGGTGGCAATAACTTTGGAATCGTAACAACGTATGTCCTCCAAACATATCGACAAGGCAACGTTTTCGGTGGTAACCTAGTGTTCCTTCACACCGATGATACGGATGCCAAGTTGCTTAAGGCCGTCAGAGACTTCACTGAATACAACACCGACAATAAGGCAGCTGTTATCGTGACTGCAGAGCGTGGTAACATCGACCTCATCGATACTTGGATCCTCTTCCTTTTCTACGATGGAGAAGTTGTCCCCGAAGGGATCTTCAAGAACTTCACCGACGTCGGACCTCTGCTTGACACCACCAAGGTCCAGACCTACGCCGACCTGATGGCGGGCAGCAACTGGGTTATCGTCAAAGGTTCTGTCGTCCAGATTGGAACTGAGACGATTCCAATGCCATCAGCCGCAGACAGCGAGAAAGTCATGGGTGGTATCCACGCTCACTGGCGAGACATTACTGATACAACATTGCTCGAACCGGGAATCATCGCCTCCATCGCCTACCAGCCCTTCCCTAAGGCAATTTCCCAGGCTGCAAAGGCAAGGAGCCCCGATTTGATTGATGCCGACGATGCGGCCCACCGCCTGATTATAGAGATGAACTATAGCTTCCTGCTACAGGGCGACTATGAGAAAATGGATTTAACTTTACAACAGACTGTGAGTACACCTTAGAACTTATAGCTTACCAACACCCTCCACTCCCCCTTCTTCTCTCTGCACAAATATAGGTACTCGTAAAATATTCCCTGGAGAGTATTTGCTGACTATGTGCTACAGTACGGCGGTGTGCGTGACCGCGTTGTCGGGTGGCAGCAAGATGGAACATTGCCGGACGTTTATCTCCCTATTTTCATGAACTATGGGTTCCATCAGCAAGACTACTTCTCGAGATTGCGCCCCGAGAACAGAGCTTTTGCGCACTCGGTATCGGAAAGTGTCGATCCGACGGGTTTCTTCAGGACTAGAATAGGAGGTTGGAAGCCTTAACTACGCCAACCTCCTCTTGGAAATACCCCTCTATCTCGGAGCCTCTAGATTTATTTCAATGTCCCTGGGCTTAATATTTACGGATTGAATTCGAGGGGACTATGGCCAATTATTATATTAGTATTTAGTCCTAATGCCCCAACAGTATATAATAATGTTTTGCATGGAGCCACTTTAACCCTTCGTATGAACACTATACCTGAAAAGGTGAAGAAATCTGTATAACACATCCTTATGAGATGGAATGAATAGCAACAGCCAATATTTTCAGTTAAGAGAAAGCAAGCAACACTAGCTACAGTTATCACTCCAAGCGCCATAAGCATATGTTTCGTTGTGTATACATACATACATCATGCAATGTTTCGTTCGGCTATACAAATCTATACTACCTACCTAGGTATAGTCAAGAACTTCAAGGCAATGATATACGTCCCCAAGTGATAAGCTGAATGATAGCGTCGTTTGTTCCTAGCCCCAATAAAGGCCCAATAGGACCTAGGTAGATATTAGGAAACAAGGACGAGATGAATAACAGAGGTGACGAGTATCTACGAATTTAGATACTTTTATATAATTGTTTGGATTCAATACGTTGATAGTGGGAGCAACTATTTTTCACATGACGAATGACCTATTTTCCTCCGGGCAGGGGCCTTAATCTTATAATATAAGGTAGGCACACAGTTAGATGAATAGAGTCGGTTGATAGTCTGCTTCCTATAAAGGGGCAAAATTGGTTGTGAGCGAGCGTCTCTAGTAAGAGATGAGCTTATCACTCCCTACCTAGGGTAACTATCTGGCCTTTTTTCTGCACCAGCCAAGGTCCTAAGAGCCTCCTTCCCATGGAATTCGAGGATATCCACAGCAATAAAAGCACCCCCATCAAAGTAAACAGCGAGATAGTTAATGCCTGATGTCACGAATAAGGTCAGAAACTCCATAAGGGTAAAGAACCTCTTCTTTATTTCGGGATTCCTCTCGAAATCGCCTTTCACGAAGACTTGATACACCGCTGTAACAACGAGAGTCAGTAATTACTTCTTGGTTAAGGGGTCTGAAGCATATCGTAGAGGTATTTTTCCGTCTATAGCTCGATTGAGAGGTTCCAGAGGAGAAAAAGCAAAATAAAGAGCTCCCCAGGTTGCATACCGAAACGCTTCTCCGTATTGTATGGGTCGGGCACTGAGATTATTCGTCCCTCCGCACCTTCGAGCATTGGTATAGAACCGTGCTCTGCGACCTCGCCATTCAAGATTTCGCGTAGGGCAAAGCGGCCAATGCTCCAGAATCTATTTATATTTTCTTCCGACTCGCTTTCCGACAATATGGTCATGGTCTCGTTATACAAGCCCACAAGTGCGAAGAACTCGGGTCGGGAAAGTAGGCATGATAGTGGAAATATTATCAAAGCTCCAATTGAGCTGGCTAATAACTTCGAATTGTACGGCCGTTGACCCTGGGCTCTCGCGGCGGGGCCTTGGCGTGCTCTGTAGAATTGTGCCCAAGGGGAATCGCGGGTCATTCGGGTTGTTCGCATGAGAATAGGTGCCCCCGGCGCTCGTGTGAAGCGTCCTCGGATACCAACCCACGCCTGCCGGAACATGATTGTAGACGAGGATGCCTAAGCTGACCTTAAAGTTCAAGTATGGGAATGGGAAGTCTGGTGACGTGAATAGGGGAGAAAACTTTTTCAACGCGGAGCACGATGGTTGCGAGAAAAGAGACGCCACATAATTCCTTTTTTAGGCAGATATGATAAGTGTCGATATTTACAAGCCTCATACGTCACTTGCGATTGATTTACAGTAGGCACGAATTAGGAAAAGGGATAATTTCTATTAGTTTACGAGGAACTACCTACTACCTATGTATGTAGGTAAACAGGCACATGCATGAAAGTAAACTAGTTAGATTAACATACGGATGATGCTGTAGCAATATCTGGGGTTGGCCGTTATCGAAATATCATGTTGAATAATTCTCATTTAGTGAGTCTGCATAGGTACCTAGGTAATCTATTAATGAGGCACCTACCGAGCTACAAGATATATCTTGATATAGAAATAGTAATGAACCCCGGTGTCTTTTTGAGATTAGGTCTCGACAAATTAGCTCGCATCCTTTTACTTTGCATGATGATTAGGCAGGGTATCGTGGTTGGAATATTGCACGAGGTTGTCATAGTAACACCCAATAGGTAGGGATAGTGTGCGATCTTTGAGAATTGCTGCTCCTGCGAGGCTGAAGTAAAGCTCTAGTCTCATCTGAATTAGATGCCTGCCTACCTTAGGTAGACAATATTTCGACATCCACAAAATCTTCGGGGGCGGACGGACCGATTGCATATCACCTACCTCACACCCATTCAACGGATGATGATAATACTAAAAGAAGAACATAATAGCATCATACTTAATTGTCGTTTAACACAAAAGTTCTGGAAGCCATATACGATATTATTGTCTTGCCTGGGAGTGGAAGTATCATGGCGGTGTGATGAGTCGCGAACGTACGTATAATAATGTAAAATCTAACTTCGGAATTAGCCAGATCTCTCCATTGCTAATAATGGTGATCCGCAAACGCGCATGAACCTATACCCCCATAATTTGTGGCGAGAAGGCGTGTGCTCGGTATACGTTTGGGAAGACTCGTCTGATTTTCTATAGTTGCATAGGGCTATTTGAGGCTCTTGTCTTGGTGATTGTAGCATGTCATAATATCGGAGGAGTAACGTTGAATCTTAACGGGGCCTACCTGACCCTCGGGCGGTTTTAAGACGGTCCGATGCGAGAGAGTGTGTGTCCATTGATGGATGCTTATAGGTTAGTCTCCCATAGCTTTTAATAGTGCTCATAGGGCTCATAGTGCTCATAGGTAGTACTCATAGAGCCCAATGACGTATTTTAGACGAACAAGTTTACTGGAGCTAAGGTACATATCTGCATACAGGTACCTGGTATGTGACCCTGGCCAGTCTGACATTGGTGAGGTCTATAAATAGCACAATGCAGATGGCCTAGTGTAGCGCCTAATCAACCCCACCCAAATCTAAGGGACTAAGGTTACCGAGAAGGATCCCCCGCTTGTCGTGTACATAGCTGAATTTCCACAGATTGTGAAGATTTTTTTTTTCTGTTTTTACCCGTCTTCATATCGATAGGTACCTAACGTACGTAAGGTAAGAGGTATGTAATCAGATGAATCTAACCGTTGCTCGTATCAGCGACGCGACTTGGGGGCTTTACGGAAGCATAAGGTTTAGAGTCTACGGACTTGGCATAGGCACAGGCGATGTAGCTTTATGTTAATGAGTCGAAGCCTCAGTTTTGTCTTCGATGTTACTATGCCTACCCAACATATTGTGGCTTTTTAGAGTGGGTAGTGACTTGGGGACAAGAATAAGATCTGCGGATGTAATCTGATGTAAGAGAAGAAACTAACCTGCTAATTACATAGCTACTAATCTAATAGTTGTCGTGGTCTTACACTTGTTCTTATCAAAAGAAAAGTCCAGAGGCGACGTTAGGGCTGATACAGTAGCTATCACCCCTCTATGTACCGTATGCGGCCTTTTCTCACATCTATGGGTTGGATCGGCGGAGGGGCAACTTAGACGCTCTAGTTCGCCCTATTTGGATATTTTGTCTGATAGAGGTCGTTTGAAGTGGCTTGTTAATTTATTGAGGGATTCCTTAGGAACGAGTTTTGATAATCCAAGTTGATCCATACTAACTTCCACTTGTAGTTAGTTACATGTAGTTAGGTTACCCAATGTTAGTTAGATGTACATACCAGATATGGGATCGGGTACATATCATTAGGAAGAGAGAGCCCTGAGAAAGTTTGGTTAATGGGCGGAAACTGCCTATTGCGGAACGCCCTGTTGCGGTGTGGTTTCCCATCCATGGATCTTACAGCGATTGACTTGGCTGAGCAATAATGATCTTTCTCAATTCATCTCCCATCTTCATCCAAAATACATACACACTTCAATGTTCCTTCGTCATCAGGCTTTTCCCAAAATCCCTCTTGGCGCTTTGTATATTGCCCTGTCTGTCGACGTATTTAGCTTTATTTAGCTTTATTTACCTTATCTCCGTATTGACATTCTTTGTGCTGCTACCTAAATGAATACATGGCTCTTGTGTCCCTCTGATTTTCGCTCTATCTACCCTTATCCTAGACGTCGAAGCTCCCCGTCACCCGTCACCCGTCACCCGTCACCTAGGTCGGATTGGCTCACTTTCTTACCGCGCAGTTTTCCACGCCGATCGCGATTCGCGCACAGCCCATAAGGAAGCGGAGAAGATCCGTCAATCTGGACCATCCTAGGAAAGAGGGAAGACGCGGATGAGCTCGAATATATCTTGAAACTTAACCTGTTTTATTGTCTACAATAACGATCGCTTCAAATTCAATTAATACGACTGGAGAACGCGCGCAAGCCAGCCCCTTGTTTTGCCTACCAAAGACAGCAGTAACGAAGTGATAAAGCAGAGCGAGAAGGGAAATATCGTCAGCACAGCCCCCTATAGAACGGGAATCCCTGTAGGTAAGAGGGGTGCATGTGCGAGTGCGAATCCAATCCTTGGAGGCGCGCAGTAGTTCAGACGGCACACATCCAGCAGAATAAGCCAGATCATTTCAATCTATCAAATCATCAAATTCCCGCCTCTCCGTGCGAAGCGGTTAACCTTGGCCCGTCCTGTGCCTTGCCTCGCTTCCGACCACCTACCTGTCTGGACTTGAGGCTGTGGGAGCGACAAAAGGAGGCAAAGAGCGAGCGCAACAAAAGGCCTAATCCCGTTAGATAAGGGAGAGATACTTGACAATAATACCATTATGCCCTCGTTCGGTCGCATTGGAAAGCATAGCAATCGTTCCCAGCATAACCTGGTTGAGCAACAGCAACATCACCACCACCACCTTGTTCTTCAGCAGCAGCAACAGCAACAGCAACAGCAGCAGCAGCAACAACAGCTTTCTTCCCTTCAACAACAGGTGGCGGGCAGTGGAGCTGCTGCACCGCCCCATCATTCTCTTCAACAACAAGCTGGCAGTTCTACTAGTACTTCTGCTTCTGTCTCTGGATCTGTAACTGGACCTGGACCTCTAAACGGAGGTCGTCGAGTATCTGCTGCTGGTGTTGCCATTCCCGTGACCGGTCCCGTGGGTGTGCCAGTGGCCGTCACCGAGTCTAGCACCACACCTCCGTCAGCCTCGTCAATCGGCCTCAACTCGAGCGAGTCTTTTCAACAGCAAACACAGCAGCAGCAACAGCAACAACAGGCCGAAGCCAGGGCTACCCAACCACAACCACAGCAGCAAACTCCACATAGCTCACCACACCATCTGCACCATCATCAATTGGGTGGGCAGCAACAAGGCCAGGCGACCCAGCCTCTAGAGTCGTTCGGAAACAACCAAAATAATTTACCCACAAATTCCATACCCCTCAATCAAGCCTCCGCTGCTTACACCGCGCGACAACAGCCCCACGATAATTTCGCCGAACTGGTGTCGCGCTCCCAGTCTGCAAGATACTCCCAATTAAACCCACTACAGACGCAGTCACCGTTCGGCCTCTCTTCCAGCTCGGTAGACAACCTCCCTCAGACCGTTTCTTCCCCCGTAATTACTCCCAGCCAGCCACCCGTACTACATACCCAAACGGCCCCCACCGAGCCAAAGCGATCAGCTCGGAAGCTCATCAAGAACTTTATCGCCGGCTCCTCTTCCTCTAGTCGGCCCGCCTCAGATCACTACCAGGACGCTTCCCTCTACGACAACGGCTCTACTTTGACTCGCCGGCCATCTAAGCGGGCGGGTAACGCATCTGCCGCTAGAGGAAACCCTCTCTTATCACGGCCTATTGATCACCCAGACTGGGTCCCGCCCCAAAACAATAGTTCGCGCAGTCATAACTCGCCGGTTCAACCTGTATGCGACCTTGACGATCCCTGCTGTGCCGTTAGTTCTAACCAAGAAATTCTTCCACAGAACCACCAAGATCAGTCGCAGACTACTATTAGACAAGTCCCACCCGACTCCGACACTGACGCCGATAATTCCCCCTACATCCACGAAGACCTTGCCTTCCACCAACAACAAGCTATTGTTCAACACCAAGCTCAACTCCAGGCGCAAGCACAAGCTCAAGCACACGCTCAAGCTCAGGCACAGGCGCAAGCTCAGGCAGAACAACAGTTATACGGCGGCCAGATCATTGTCGACGCAGCACAGAATCAGTATCAATACGCACCTCCTTACGACCAGTATCAGGCAGGAAATCGTCGGCCGTCCCTCTTCACTGGACATCTTACTGCGGCAAGCCCGCAGCCGCCTAACCCAGAAACCGTCTCGCAGGTGTCACATGAGTCGCCTGATTCCGATTCGGATCATCAGCAGCGACAACAACCGCAAGAAAACTCGCAGTCTGCACAGGATTCACCCGCCGTGAATTTCGCGCAGCAGGACTCACAAAGCTCTCAAAACCAACAGCCGCCGGTGTCAACGGGACAAGACCCGAATATGGCACCGCCGCCTGGAGGACCTACACAGAGCCGTAGATCTGGAGACCACGATAAACAGATGCGCTCAGTTGAACCTCCCCCGGGGCCTCCGCCTGGTTATAGACATAGCCAAGGGCCACTAAATGCGATGAACCCTCTTCCCCCTACACCAGGTGTAACCGGTGCACCACAGAACTATCGCACTAGTGGCGTCCAAGACAGACAACAGTTTGATGGTCCTGGTCCCGAGGGTGGGCGAAACAGTCCCCAACCACCGCCTAATACGGAACGGGAGGCCGACCCAGAGAAGCAATTCAAAGATCTGTGTAGGAGACACCTTCCCGAAGTCGTCTAGCAGACTGCTAATTTTGTGTCCTAGTAACCAAATATAAGAATGTTAAGAGACTCTATTTTGATGGTAAATCTCAGATCGAGCAATTGACTTCTCAAGTGGAGCAATTACAAAATGCGGTTGCGAACCAGAGAATGTCGCAATCTCGGACAGCGCTTGACGACAACGAGTATTCAACTCGGTTTAACCGACTCAATGGCGCGATAAATAACTTATCATTCAACATCCGTAAGGATTGGCGAACGCTACCTGGTTGGATCGAGAGGTATGTCAGCCCGGACGCGATCAAGACAGGCAAGCAGGAGATGACTGCAGTCGGCCGGGCTGTAATCGTTCGGTGGATAGTGGAAGAGATTTTCAACAAGTGCTTCCATCCGGCCCTGGACGTCCACCTCAGCTCTCACCTGAAGCAAATAGAACAGAATATCCGTAGATTTTCGTACACGCTAAATAGCCAGGAGGAGTACGACGCATTAACAGCAAAGGTCGTGAATTGGCGAATGGCTACTCTAGAGGGTCTACAACACATGCTACAGGCACCCGAGAGCGCCGACTACCGCGCCGACTTCACTAAGATGGCTACTAGCAATCTTACGGCAACGCTGTTCCAGTACCTGACAGATCCGCCACCCGCAGGCGTAGACGGCAGCGCGTCGATGATCGTCGAGTTAGCAGTAGGCATAGCAGCCAACCTTCCCCTCGAGAGCCGCGACGTTGCCATCACTTACCCGCTGCCCGGGGATTCCATACAGTCCGACATCATGGAGACGGAGAAGTCGCCCCTACCCCCGTTACCAGAGCCTGCGGACGAGGCCGAGGAGCAGCCCAACGACAAGGACAGCGACAAGTCAAAGCGAGACAAGACAAAAAGCGGTATGTTGAATATGCTCGGCGGCACGTACCCCGCCAGCAGGAAAGGCAGCGCCGCTTCGGTCCTTACTGACACCACGACGTCGGCAGCAACAGCAGCAGCTTCAGGAGTCCCTCCCAAAGACCCTAACAAAGTCCGGTTTGCCGGTTTCGTGGCCGTCGAGGTGAGAGGACGACAGGTTCTTGTTAAAGCCCCTGTGTGGACCCTAGCTTGAAACTTGAAACTTGAAACCCCCCTTTGCACTCATGTTACGATAAGAGGATTGGATTGGATTGGATAGGATAAGGATAGGGATCGGGATGAGGATCGGGGATCTGTGGATAAGAGGGCGTAGATTAATCACTTCAATTTCTCGTTCATAAAAAGATTTGACGATAAATATTACCTCCAGGTAGAAGAATTGTAGGTAGAAGAAGTTACGAGGTATGAGGTTTCGTGGTTCGAATAATCGATGAGCTACGAAGGAAGAGTAGTTCATAGCGTAGGACGGTCGAAGATCAGATCGAATGAGAGAGGAGAGTCATGATGGACGTGTGTGTGGCGTGAGCAAGAAGAAGCGTTGGTCTTCTAGTCGAATATATAACATGTCGAAACTTCTCAATCCTCACGTATTGACATTTGACCTACTGTGCCTACTGTATCTACATCTACTATTATTAGCACGGAAGCACGAAGAGATCACGATTAAGGTAATCAGTAATCACGAAAGTAGCAAGCAAGCGAATTTATTATGCTTGATAGAGCAGCAATGCGCAACGCCTAAAATACACAATCCTCTTGTCGAACCGTTACCGAGAAACTCCTCGCCCGGGAAAGGGAAACCATGCACGCCGTCACTCCTCAGCTGATCACTGATCAGACCTCCGAGCTCCAGGCTTTCCTTGTTGTTAGTGTGTTTCTTGGGGGGAGGATTTTCATGTGCATTTTTCTCTTCCTTCCTTCTCTCTCCTTCAATCTCGTGTTGTGATTTTGCGAAGGTTACAGCACAAACCGGGCGTGCTGAAAACGCAAATTTGCAATTAATAGACGTGGAAATTGTACAATGGGAAAAAGAGGGCTACGGAAAGATGCAACCTGAACTTCCGTAACATGTGGGGGGGGATGCAAAAAGTAGACCAACGAATTGATACGACGTTTCTCAATATACCAAATGGAGGTCATCAACGAATAGAACGGGTGAGGAGTAGAGGCAATGATTCAATGAGGGAAGGCGAATTCCGAGCGTGCCGCAATACTGATCGTGAAGTCGTAAGCAGATCAACAGAATCATGATCATACCGGGCATTATTGTCGTATCCTCATTCTCAGTTTGTAGATATCAATCGTGTAAACTTGGCGCAGCCAGCTCAAACGATCATGCTCTTAGTACGCGAATGGACTCGCTTGCTCTCGGCACGCTTGCGCAGTGCGTCCTCCCGCTTAAGGACAAGCTCACACCACTTCTTGCGGCCGCTGGCACTGCCACCATCGTCATCACCGCCGGGCTTGCCGATGACATCGCCCAGGGCTTTCATCCAGCCTTGCTTGTCCTCGCGAGTGTCTGCATAGAAATCAATAATTTCACCGTTATTGAAACGAATGCGGAAACCCTCTTCGACAAACATGTAGCCCTCTTCCTCTTCTGCGAAGGCAGAGCGGCGTCGCTTGCCGTTGCGGCCGGTAGTCTCGGGGTCAGTTAGCTGTCGTCGGTCATCGATGAGACGCTTAGCATTGGAGAGGTTGATCGTAGCACGAGGCTGACGAGTTGTCTCATGGTAAGCGGTAAGTCTAGTACCAACCAACTTGAAGTAGCGACGGCGCCAGTACTATTTATTTCTCAGGTTAGTATCAATATACTTCAAAGCTCTATGTTAGGATGGGCACTTACGGGACAGTCACCGCCTTGCTGGCTTAGATGGCCTTCCCAGTTCTTACTAAGTCTCTCCTCAGCAGCCTTGAGCTCTCGGATGCACATACTCATGCTCTTAGGCATGTCTTCTTCGGTAGAACCCTTGGGTCGAGGAACGAATAGTAGTTGAACCTCAAGCTTGCCAATCTTGTAAGGCGCTTTGCGAACAACAGAGTTGCTGGGAATTCCAGTACGCTTGCTCTTGACGCTGCTCGCGAAGGAGGCTTCCTCAGTAGCCCATTCATTGAATGCGGCGATCTCCACCATGTAAGGTCGACCATAGCAGCGTGACTCGTGCTCCTTAAGGCACACGTAGGAACGCGCAAAGGTTCCATTCTCTGCTGTGAGAGGAGATAGAAGGTCCCAAGCGGTGGGCATGGCGCTCAACTGCTTAGCAGCAGCAGCTTCTCGCTGAGCCAAAGCGAAGGCTTCTTCCTCGGCGCGTTGACGAGCTTCCATCTCCTTTCGCTTTTTGGGGCTAGCGAAGACACGGGAGAAGGCGGATGTCTTAGGCTTTGGTGCTTTGGCTGATGCGACCGGGGCGCGTTGAGGGGGAGGTTTCTCCAACTTCACGTTAAGAGTAAGCTGGAATTCCAACTCGTTGGGAACGACCAGCTCAAACTCCTGGCCGATAGGCGCGTTGCGAGCCAACTCGAGCCATGATGTAGTCACGCAGTGTACACCATTGTCAAGAGTAAGGCTGAACCAGGTTCGTTCATCTAGTAGGAGGTTAGTATGATATAATAAGCAAGGTAATTGAATTCTGCATTGATGACTTACTCTTGGGCAGGGGAAGATCGAGATCCTTCACACCCATCACCTTAACAAAGAGTCGGCCTCGCTCACCACACTCTTCAGTGGCCAGCTCAGGGCCTTCTTCCTCGGTGAGACCATTCATCGCAGTGGCGTTGCTCTCTTGGCCTGGCATGGGTGGGACTGGAGCGCCTATGCCTGGGCCGTGACGTTTCCTAACACTTTTTCTGTGCTTACCATTCCAGGGCTCGACAGTCCACGATTGTGGGCGTTGTTGCTTTATGGGTGAGTTGCCTGCTGAGCGAGTTCCAGCACGAATTTCATCCGTGTCCTTGTCACTGGCAGTAACAAGTTTGGTGTTTTGGCGCATAAGATAGCCGCGCTTTTTGGGAACTTGTGTGTTAGCCCTGAGTGATACTTGAGAAAGGTTGATTGTTTTGGATTCAGATGCGTGGGGGGAATTTTCGTGGCCAACCTTTTGTGCCTCAATTACCCGCTCAAAATCCTGATCAAGACTGAGACCTAAGTCGAGATCCAACGTTAAACTACTTTTCTTGAAGCTTGGATGTCGATCCAAGTAATCGTCACCGGTTGGCACATCAAGATGGTCAGGTGCCAAGTCTCGCGAGGGGCGGTTGCGAAGTCGATCAGGAATCGGTGGAACTCCTGGGGCTACTTCACGGCTTACTTGTCTCCGAGCTTCACGCATAGCTACAATGTCGGAAGGTGTTGCAGAAGCCCGGGTCTTCAGCTTAGAACCGGAGGCCTTGATGGTTGCTTCCCGCTCTGGAATTGCTGGAGATTCAATTAGCTGTTCTTCAACTTTCACCTCTTCAACCTCTTCGCCTTCTTCAACTTCTTCAACTTCCTCGGCCTCCTCTACGTCATCATCAATGTCATCATCCTCATCATCATCATCAGAGATAGGATGATGGATAACAGATTCAGGAGTACCAGGCTCCTCTTCTTCCTCGTCTTCTTCGGGTTCACCCCATCCAGACCCATCATACTCTGGCTTTGAGATAGGTTTCTTCTCTGGAGTGTACGGCCTTTGCAAGTAGGCTTGTGCATCGGACATCTTATGGCTCTCCGAATGCGTAAGCGCACCTGCTTCTTTAGGCTTCGGGAGCATGTGAGACTGCAAACTACGCGTGAATTCTGCATCCTTCAACGTGCCGTTAACTTGAGGAAGGGTAGCGCTGAAATTGGTAATACCGCCTTCATGTGCAGGGCTTGCTGCTCGAGGAGTTGTGACGGACTCTTCTTCAGGCTGACTGTCTGAAGATTGAGGCTCCTGGACTTCATCAGAGTAATGACTATCTGTGTCATCATCTTGAGCATCCCTTTGCGACGCAGCATCTTCGTCTTCAGATCGCTGGTACAGATCATACACGTCACCTTTATCATCCTCACTCTCGTGGATGAGAACACTGTCCTCATTCTGCTCCGTGATATCATCAAGAACCGAGTCCTCGATACTAGCGATGGGGACATCAGGATCATAAGGAATATTACGAGCAATACTCGAGTCTGGGGCTGGTGAATTGAAGGCGAAGTCGGATTCTCGGTCAAGGGCCCTGTTGCCATTAACACGACGCAGGATGGATTGCCGAGAAATGCTAGGAAGCTGATAATCCATGTCAAATCCTGATAGATCACCAACCGTATCGTCTTCTTCGTCAGCCGCAACACTTGACCCCTCGCGCTCTGGAGTGGAGCTTGTGGCCCTATCGCGAGCACCAGCTCGTCGCATGCGACGCTCTCGTTGCTGTTCTGCGAACGTTCTGGGAGAACTATCTGGTCCCTTAGGACTTGTCTCGTCGGAAAGCATCATAAGCTTTAATCGCTCCTCCAACGACATACTACCATTACCGATGTTGTGGATCTCTGACTTGCTTACAGAAGCAGGGGGTGGGGAAGGAAGGCTTCGAGGAGTGCCTAACATTCGCTCCGCTGTGGAAGACAATCCGTTGGAAGATGAAGATTGAGATCGAGTGTGGCCCATACCAGGAAGGGGAGGAAGCGGTCGGTGGTCATTACTAGAAGCGGAGGAATCGGTCCGGGCATGGTTAGGATGGATGACCGCAGGGGAGCCTAGAACGCCTTCAGGCATGGGACTACTGTCATAACGTGCGTCGCGGTCCTGACGCCAATCATCAGGTCCAACAACCGGAGTCTTGTCCGTGTCCTCCAGCGTGGCATCAAAACTGTCATCCTGTCCTTCACCATCTTCTCCAGGATAATGGCCATAGACATAGTCATCATCCTCTTCGCTCTCGAAGCTACCTTCTCGAGAATTTGTGCCAACAGAAGACATGTCAGGAGTCGCCATCTCGTACTCGTTGATCTGAGGTGGCGCGGCATCGAATGTGACCGACTTAGCGTGTCGATGGAGAGATCTACCACTTGGAAGTTCGTGATCCCCGAATGAAGGATCGGAAAAGACATCGGCATCCTGGGAGTCCTGACTGCTCTTAAGACGAGTAGAAGATAGTGACGACTTGATCGGAGATGCTTGGTCCTTACTTGGACTCTGAGGGGCCGGGGTTGGACGAGGGTTCGTCTTCGTGGGGGTATAGGCCGAAATACTGTTCTGGCTGTCCGAACGGCCGTGGCTTGATCGAAAAGGAGATACACCAGTGCCTCCATAGGCATTGCCTTGGACCTTGGCAAGAGGGCGCTCGATTGTCGGTACACGGGTTGGGTCATACTCCTGCTTTTGTTCTCTGGCAAACATGGTACTGTTCTTTACACGCGATGCCTTCTGCAAACGCTCAATGGAAGAGCGCCTGTTAGGCGACGGTGTACCAGTATGACCTCCATACAGGTCGTTTTCAGAGCGGTTGTTGACGTTACGATTCTGCCAAAACAGGCGGGGGGAACTAGTGCCATCGAGAGGCGATGACTGGAATGGAGATGAATCGGTATTAAGACCACCCATCTTCTGCGCCACGAGCATTAGCAAAGAGCACACTGAGTCAGGGTCTGGGCCAGAATTACCTTGGGAGATCCGTTCCAGCTAGGTGAATTGCGTCGCTGCTCAGTAGCTGAGATCTCAGACAGCGGTCGAGGAATGCCACTCTTAATTGGCGAAGAAATAGGGGTGCTGTTGTTCTTGGAGATTCGCAACGGCTGTGTCACCTTAAGGATTAAATTGTTAGTTACTTAAGACATCATTCCACCTTTTTTTCCCTCTCCATGTTACTTACCGGCTGCTCATCAGAAGCCATCTTCGTGGATAGAAACTTCCAAAGTGTCTTCTGATTATCGCCAATTCATGACTCCCAAGGGGGAGTAGATAGAAGAGTACACAAGAAATATGTTTCAAGTTCGCGACTTCGGCGCGGTGTAGAATGCGATATGCAACTTACGACGATGCACAGGGCAAAGACAGAGTACAAAAAAGTTTTGGTGGCCAAAACGGGTTGGTAGGGTGATGGACCAATTGGCCAGTCACAGCAGCGCCGATTGTTTACGCGCGACTAAAAGTCAGGTGGTCAGGTGCGACGACAGTCAAACCAAGAGGGACGGTATTGCTAGAAGTTAAGTCAAGTAGGGGGAAAAAGAAACCAATTGTATCGTCGCCGACCAAAAGGTGTCTTATTTTCAAGAAGGAAAGTGAAGTGTGGTGACGATAACAGTCGGCGATGTTCTTGATTACGGATGTGGGAGGTTATTTGGATTGCAGCAGATGTAAACAGACAAGGGGTTAGTGGGAAGTGGGGGATAACAGCCCAAGCACGGTCCGGGCTTCAATCCCCCACCAGAGTTGCAAGCGCCCGCCGCTAAAATACAGGTAATCGGGGCACTACCTTGCAATCTTTTCCCCGTCGCCGTTTCCTAGCCAACGACGTTATGCACAGGCCATTTAGCAGTTCGTGATCTCGCATTTGTCTCAAGTTGTATTAGGTACTGAGGTACTTATGCATAATCATGCAAAAGAGAGCAGGATAAGATCGACAACCCTAATCCGTATGGTCATGTTACATACTTTATTCCCCGAGTTGACAGGTGTGATAGTGTATCTCAATAGCAGTAATATTCAAATCATCTATCTTTACATATAGGTAATAATCTGTAGCTTCAATATTAACTTCAGAGAATATGATCATACTATACTAGGTAGTATACTGCTCGACTTCAAAAAGGCGGTGCTGAAAGCTGAATCGTATACGATAGGTGCCACCTAACATTACCTAATGTACCTGCATGCATGTATTACAATTCTTCGGTGTATGCACTCTCAACAATTGGACATGTTACACGGCTTGGCACGCCCTCATTGGTCAAGCTTCGAGCTGAATAAATCGGACTCGGTATTCATCAGAACATCCATATTCCCCGTACACAAATGATACATGGATATGATAGGGGAACGATAGCACAACGCTCCAGCATAATCACACAAGAGAAAGCAATGCAAGAAGCCAAGAAAATCATTGAGCAAAGGAAGCCAATCTGTATTCATCTTGTTCTTCCCGTAAAGACTGGTTGGTATCAGATGCGACCGCAGAGACGCCACACGAAATATATATTACAAAATAAGACAAGTATCATAGAACATTAATAATAAACCACCCATTTTGAGACACCGAACCCTCCAGTACTCCCGTATCGTATATCTATTATCTTGACGCTCATTCCTCTTCCTCAACAACCTGCTTCTGAGCAAGGTAGAAGCGGTCGCCACCCTTCTCATCGCGCTCGTGTTCCAGCGCAACTTTGCTCAGGTGTGTGAGGATGTTCTCCATCATCGTGTCTTGGGCCGACCTCTTCTTGCGACCGAGGTCGTTGAGGCTCTTCATGCGCGTCATGACTTGGTAGATGATGGCAATGACGATGACGCACGCAATCGAGTAGACCCAGACAACGACAATAGTCAGGATGTCGGTTGCGCCATTCTGAGACAGCTTGGAGGAGAGCGATGCCGGGCTGGAAGGCTCGCCAAGTCCGTCGGAGAACCAGCCGAAGCCGGCAAATAGGGAGGCAAGGATATCGACACCGAAGATGGCGCTGACCAGTTGCCACGAGGGCGTCGTCTCGAACCCTCGAGTAACGAAGATAAGCCAGTTCTCCGTCAGTGATACCTGTAGGAAGATGATCTCCTGTACGCTACCGTAGTCTTGAATCACACCACCGTCAGGAAGCCAAAGCGTTCCGCGCAGGATCCACGTGCCGAGGGCGAGTAGAGCACCTAGGACGATGCTAATAATCCAGATCTTAGGAAGCTGCCATTCCACAGGTCGTTTCTCGTAGTGTGCGGTATCGTAAGCAACGGCGATGGTAGCCAAGTCAGCGAACAGAGCCAAGAAGACGATGAGGTCGGCACGGATCGTTTCGTTGATGATAATCATGGAAGTGACTAGGTAAATTTCAAGGTGCAGGCAGAGCGCGATACGGTACTGGATGTAAGCCTTCATGCGCTGGAAGATTTGACGGGAGATCTTAATGGCCGAGACGATGGTGCTGAGACCTGGTGCGAGGAACACGATATCGGCGGCTGCCTGGGCGGCCTCAGTGGCGCCTTCGACGGCAATACCACAGTCGGATTTCTTTAGCGATGGAGCGTCATTAACACCGTCACCGGTCATAGCTGTTAGATGGCCTCGTTGCTGAAGCATCTCGACGACCTGGTACTTGTGTTCGGGGAACACCTCCGCAAATCCATCTGCTCTCTCGCAAAGGTCGTGGATAGCAGTACCAGCCATATCACTGTGAAGAAGCTTGTCCGAGTTATAAACCTTGGTTCCCAAGGCCAACATGCGACACGTTTCCTTAGCAATAGCAATAGCGTCACCGGTCAACATCTTAACGGAGAGTCCGAGAGCTTGAGCCTCTGCGATGGTTTGCGCGGTATCAGCACGGGGAGGGTCAAACAGGGAAATCATGCCGAGCATCTCCCAAGGGCCATCTTCTTCTTGGACAGCAACAGCAAGGGAACGGAAACCACGGCGCGCAAATTCAGTGGCCTTCTCCTTGAAAAGGGCGGATTGTTCTTCGCTGCAGTTCGTCAAAGCTAACACGGCCTTAGGGGCACCTTTGGCGCAAGTGTACCGGACGCCGTTGTGTGTGCATACAGCAGTGATTCGCTTAGAGACAGGGTCGAAGGGGGTGAATTTCTCCGTCTTCCAGCCCTCGCTGATCATCTCCTTTGCCTTAGGGTATCGCTTAAGGGTAAGAATGGTGATCTTGTCAATGGGGTCGAGGGCTTTGATGTTGTGAGAGGAAGCCAGAGCCGCAACAGCCATCATCCAGTTGATGTCCACGCCCTCCATGACGAAAGGCTCGCGAACGGAAAGTTGATTGGCCGTCAGAGTACCGGTCTTATCGGAGCAGAGGATGTCAACACCAGCGAGCGACTCAATAGCTGTCAGCTTCTGCACGATAGCCTTTTCTTTAGCGAGGTAGGCGGCGCCAACGGCCAGGGTCGTAGTGGTAACGACTGGCAGACCAACGGGGACACCAATAATCAGTAAGATTAGAGCATAGGTCAAAAGGTTGTTCGAGCTTTCCTCATGCACAATATGGAGGTTACGGTAGAAGCCACCGATCCAGGCAGTGAGGATCCAGAAAACGACGAGAACCAAGAGAGTAGTACCAATCGAGTCCATGATAGCTTTGAAGTGACCCGAGTCCTTGGCACCTTGAACGAGACTAGCCGTCTTGCCCACGAAAGAAGCTTGTGCGCCAGCAGTGACAACGGCGTAAGCCTTGCCACGCTTGCAACCAGTTGTGTAGTAAACGGTATCTGTCATGTACTTGTCGACTGCGAGGGATTCACCGGTGATAGCACTCTGGTCGATAGCAACGATAGCATGACCAATATGAGGGGTGCCTTCGTCATCCGTTTCTTCGAATTTCTCCTGGCGCGGCGACGTGATGTCTTGAGCGGTAAGCTCTGCCTGGTACTGGGCTTGTCCCTCAGGGTTGTCATATTCGCAGATGAGGCGAGCATCACCCGCAACGACGTGGCCTTCTTCAATGATGATCTATTATAATTAGCATTTGAGTACAGTTATAAAGGCTTCACTAGGATGGAACTTACGATGTCACCAGGCACGAGCTCCCTAGCCTTGATCTCGGTCTCTTTGCCATCACGGACTACACGAGCTTTCATAGCAATATCTCCCTTCAAGCTGGCAACAACGTCGGCAGCTTGTTTTTCTTGGTACCAACCGACGACAGCGTTAAGCAATAAGATACCAATAATGATACCGGCATCCAGCCAATCTTGCATACCCAAAGCAATGATGACGGCAACTTCCATGACTATAGATTATGTCAGCATATGTAGATCGAGAACTTGTCAGCAAGATGAGACGAACCATAGAGAACAGGGCCACGGAAGAAGCCAATAAACTTGAGAATCATGTTCTCCTTCTCAGTCGACAATTCGTTCCATCCAGCGAATTTCCGTCTCCGTTCAACTTCCATTGACGAGAGACCCTCTCTAATGTCCGTGTTCAACCAGTCGCTCGGTGTCTCAAAGTCACTCAGGGAAGCACGAGCATAGCCGCTCTTCCCACCCCTCCAGAATGCCCACCATGGCCTTCTCTGCTCTTGTTGTGAGAAGTCCTCCTCCCCCACTTCCGCATTGGGATCTCTATATGTGTCGACATAACGAATCAAACTGGAGAGTAAATTAGTTAGCCTTAGGTATTGCTATATCTTCACGCTAGACTTACGCTCTGTACTCATCCAAGTACGGGTTGTCGCCAGAGTTGTTAGTGTCGACCGCATTATTCCTTTGGTTCTCCGTCAAAAAACTGCCGGCTTCGAGGTCCTGATCGGACGACTCCTCCATTGTAGTGTCAATGTAACTAGGAGGTGCCGCGCCGCTCTGACGACCGCCGAAAGCCTTTATTTTCTTAAAATTGGGTGCCATTGTGACCCGAAATACAGCCCAGCTGTATGAAGAAAAGAAAGAAAAGAGACGTAAGGAGGAGATCCGCGGAAGGTGAGGGAGGAGGGTGAAGAGATGGCGGAAGTGGCAGGACAACAAACAAATCCTCAACTCTGAAGGCTAGAGGATATCGTCCCTACTTATACAGAACCTCCACGGAGCGAGAAGCAAGTACGCGATACCGTCCATCGCGAAACTCTTGGCTAGTCACTCTGAAGCATCCTGGAAAAGCCATTCTGCAAGGGAAAATGCCCCACAGGCAGGCTCGGAAATAACAAAGCTACTTTTTAGTCCAAGGCGGCAATCTGAAGCTTGTCGTAAAGGTAGCTACTGAAATTTTCATCCCCGGTGAAGCCTTGATATCGGACGAATTGACCTATCACAGGCCAGATAAGTGTGGTATTGGTAGTAGGGGTCCCTCTGACAAAAAGGCCCGTGATACCATGTCGATCCGTTTCGGGTCGACCATAGTGGCTACTCCAACGGTGGTATTTAGCCAAGATATGTCGAAATACCGCGGGTATGAAAATGCCTCACCGGATGCGGTCTGTTAAATTTGATCGATCTCCTACACGGGGTCCGGGGTATAGCAGAAGCGTACGTAGTCCCCGGCCGTAGTTTCAGCACTGATCATATTTGAAACCGCCGCTCTTTGGGACTTGGAAGTATAGCACGTGACCGATTTCACTATTTATGATCCCGGCACTGAAGAAACAAAGAAGAATTGTTGAAACGGAAACAAGCTGTAGCCAAGATATCCGGGGATCTTTCCCAAGGGACGACCTCAAGCTTGAGTTGCCGTCTCGTCTCTCGAAATCGAGAATGCCAAGATAATTCCGATCAACGATCATCGCTTCTAGAAATAGCTAAGACAAGACAGAAACAGTTGATGACAGTGATATGCTATTCTATTCATAGGTTGCACTTGGCGTTTAAGATGAATGCTTTGAATTCCCGCCATGCTTCATTATCTGTTTCTATTGACCTGAGCTACGAAGATGATTGATAGAAATTAAACCTACATAGTATTAATACGGGCCAGCCAGGGAAACCAGCTCGCTTCAGCTAAGCGGTTAATGAGCCAAGTCTCTGGCTGCTATTCTTAAGCTTGTCCCTGTAGCTACAACGCGCTCGTTAAAGACAAGGGTCAGCCATGACGAACACGGTCTAGCCAACGGCTTTTCTTAAACGAGCTTATCGAGGCCCTTAAAAGCTTGTGAGAAAAGGAGTAAAATAACTCATTATGTCTAGGTCGCCCTGAGGTATAGCAGAGGGTCCAAGAGGTTGCTGTGGTGCTTACGACGCCCGGGCGTAGTAGCTCGAAATTGTGTCTCCATTAAGACTGGATAGGTCATAAAACGGTAGTAAGCAGGACCCGGAGTAAAGTAGATACTTTGCAGACTCTATCCCTTCATCCTCTTTCATGAAACTCGAGGGGATAGACAGCTACTTGCTCTGCAACCTCACAGGGAGATAACAAGATAGAGGATGTTAGCCTTCCGTTGCTGTATCAATATTGTACCACGGGAAAGAAGAGAAAAGTCGGGGGCCAGAGAGATCGTCGCACCAGTTATATTAGACCAGACGTTGTAGGGGTCTTCTTGGCCAAAACGTCTTGGCTTTAGTGGTGCGGCGTTTGTAGTATTGACCAATAGATCGAGGTAGCAGCCGAAGCCAAGAGTTCCAAGAGGGTCAACAGCCTCAGCAAGAAAAGCTTGGTTGATCTGCATTCGACTTCATACAGTATACTACTGTGCACACGCACTCAGCTACATACGTAATAGATATACGAGGTATGTTATGTAGGTACATAGGTAAGGATGAAATCCTCGAAGAGACTGTGGGGGTCAGCTGCAGCTTGGATTGTGCAGTAATTACCTTTCTATCTCTGTTGATTTCAAGTGCCGATGCACGAGAAATAGGGGAGTGCTTATTTCTTACGGAGATTGCTTGTCGCACTGTCGCACTGTCGCGTAAGCACAAAGTGGTTCTAGACTGCACGGAACCTGAAAGCCGACATCTGACCCACCTGCACCAGGGGTTACCTAGGTACCTAAACAGGGTTAGGTGAAACTATTATTCCAGGCTCCGCGCGATAAGATAACGATAACGAATTATTTTTCCCAAGCCCCACTCAAACATTCAAACGCCTGCACGCCTTGTAAGCGGGCGAGGACCACTGAACCTGGAAAAGGCACTCCGTCTTCAACTTCAGCACCGCCTCATTTATCGCTGTCAACTTTTACGTCATGAAGCGCAAGCTCGATGAGAATGATGAGCCAGCCTCGGCAGTCAATACGGAAACGCCAAGTGCGGAAGTGACGCCCTCCACCTTCGCAGACCTCGGCCTCGACAGCAGGCTCCTTCAAGCCACAGCCCACCAGAATTGGCAGAAGCCGACTCTGGTTCAGAGTAAGGCTATACCACTAGCCATTGACGGATTCGATGTGTTAGCAAAGGCCAAGACCGGATCGGGAAAGACGGCTGCCTATACCCTACCGATTCTCCAAGCCATTCTCAAACGGAAACAGGTATGGACCAACACTGCTCCAAGCCATGGCGCATCAAGGAGAACTAATGTCCAGCTAGGTCTCGTCGGACTCCTATACAGCGGCTCTAATCCTCGTTCCGACCAACGAATTGGTAAATCAAGTCGCCAAGGTCCTCGAATCTCTCACGTCATTTTGTTCCAGGGAGATCAAAGTCTCTAAACTATCCGATAAGCTCTCTGATGCTGCCCAGCGCGCGGTACTCTCGGATTCACCCGATATAGTAGTCGCAACACCGGCAAGAGCGTGGCACAATATTAAGAACTCCGCCCTGTCATTAGACAAACTCACGCACCTGGTTTTAGACGAGGCGGATCTTGTGTTATCGTATGGATATGACGAAGACCTGCAGAATGTGGCTTCATCGCTACCGAAGGGGCTGCAGACAACTCTCATGAGTGCGACGCTGACCCCTGAAGTTGACACTCTGAAAGGTCTTTTCTGCCGAAACCCGACAGTTCTAGATCTAGAAGAGCCCGATGATGACGGAGGAGGCGTTTCCCAATACGTAGTCAAGTATGAAAATTTACCCCTCAGATATGGACGCATCACTAATGAATGTATAGGTGTGGCGAGGACGAGAAGTTCCTTCTTATATATTGCATGGTAAAACTTGAGTTAATCAAGGGGAAGGCAATTATATTTGTCAGCGATGTTGATCGATGCTACCGGCTGAAGTTGTTCTTTGAACAATTTGGAATACGAAGTTGTCTCTTAAACTCCGAATTACCGGTCAACTGCCGGATCCACGCTGTCGAGGAGTTCAACAGAGGTGTTTACAACATTATTATTGCCTCTGACGAGAATGAAGTGATAGGCGACGAGAAGGATCAGCTTGACGCGACCAATGAAGAGACAGCGGACGCCGATCGTGGAAATGCTGGCAGCGAGACCACAGAGAAGAGTGGTCAAAGCGCGGCCATTACTCCGCTAGCTAAGAAGCGAAAATCTTCACGGCGAGACAAAAATTACGGAATTTCTCGAGGGATTGATTTCAAGAACGTTGCAGTGGTAATCAATTTTGACCTTCCCCTGTCGTCCCGGTCATATTTACACAGGATTGGGCGGACTGCGCGTGCCGGACAGACAGGCATGGCTTTGTCTTTCGTTGTCCCGAAAGAAAAATTTCGGAAACATATGCCCACTAGCGTTGATACAGCAGAGAACGACGAGAAGGTGTTGTCCAAGATCATCAAGCAGCAGGCTAAGAAGGGCAATGAAGTCAAACCTTATAATTTTGACATGAGGGCAGTCGAGGCTTTCCGTTACCGAATGAATGATGCTCTAAGAGCTGTCACGAAAGTTGCCATTCGAGAGGCTCGGTTGCGTGAACTCAAACAGGAGTTGCTCAAGAGCGAAAGTCTGAAACGTCATTTTGAAGAAAACCCCTTAGAAGTTAGACACCTTCGGCACGACGTCGAACTTCGAACAACGAGGAGCCAGCCTCATCTTAAACATGTCCCTGATTATCTATTGCCGAAGGATGGGAAGAAAGCAATCACTCCAAACGAGGTGGGTTTCGTTCCCTTCAAAAAGGTACTTGATGGGAAAGGCAGAAGAAGCAAGATATTCAAAGGCAAGGGCAAGAGGACAAGTGGGCGTAAAAGCGACCCTCTGAAGTCATTCAAGGCGAGATCCAAAACCAAGTAGTCCAATACTGGTTCGGATTAGATGAGAGTCGCTTTGTGAGCCTCCTCTCTTCTTATCTAGTCTCATTACCATAGATACCCCTAAATAAAAATGAGTAATACCCAACTAGCGTGACTCTTTTTCTAGATTACATATATTATATACCACCTCTTTCATCTGCGATATCATCAAGCATAAATACCTATACATGCTAGACCTATATATCCCAATTATGTATGTTCCATTAGATAATGGTCACTTCTATTTGTGTTTTAACTACTAGCAAGCCATTTCCCAATGTGTATCCCGGCAAATATTAAATAGCCTATGCCGAAGAGCTCTCATCCTATTCTGATTCATATTTCATCTCAGTGCAGAACAGAGCCATCTTCCAAGTTCCCTCCACTGCAGTAGGAAACTCTTACTCTTTCACATGGGGTATAATCGTCGAAGGTATGACTTAGGGAATGTGCTTTTGCTCAATTATCATACTTTCTTCAACCTCTCTACTTCGTGCGAGTCGAGTCTCCCAGCAGGCTACGCCCACTGGACGTAGTATACAGGAACAACTTATACCATTGACTCCGTCAGCCTCTTGTCGACGTCACTGGTATCTGACGGTACTCTAAAGCGGCAATCAATCCGTATGCCATGAGTGTTTCAGCAGAGCCGTTTTCATTTCTAGAGTAACAGCGTTGGGGTAACGAAGAGAAGCCTTCTCTTCTCCTCCGCATTCAGAAATCCTCAGGTACGCATTCGAAGATCTTCACGAGCTTGAAGACGGATCCCTCAAGGGAACTGCCTACTCCTGCCTCTTTGCCTCTCTTATCTATAATACATCACAAGCAAGATCTACCGGCCCCGACTAGCCCAACTGCTTTAGGTAAGTAACAATGTTCTTCCCCGACTTATGGCCTGAGCCACAGAAGTATGTAATCAAACTTCAAGTTTGCTTCGATTAGAATCCACACTATACCTAGTTTATACTTTCTTCTCTACCATCTCAACCAATCTAGCTTAGTTCAAATCTCTCATCGAACCATTCTACCTTTCTTCTCTTACATAACCATTCAATCCCCCAGATCAAACCCCAGAGGCCTCGATCTCTAGGCCATCTGTTACCTTGCTCCAACATCAACACTTCCATACATCAGTTGGAATGACAAAGACCAATAGTCCTAGATCTCGGCCACACTCTTTCGTCAAAGCTCATCAGGAACTCTGGTCATCCTCTCATTGGATTGCCGGTAGTTCCTTCAACCCAAAGCCCAACCTAGCAGATCCTCATCATCCCTGGCTGTTAATAGGGATTGCCCATTGGTCAGTTGAATCTGCAAGTTGAGGCTTGTTGCTAGTCCTCTATGGTCTCCTTTTCCCCAATGCCGCTCTTTCGAGTCACTGCCGAATTTCCTTCACATCTTTCTGTGGATACTCTAGTCTCCGTGTTTCACATGCTAACGTCTGATAGGTGAAATAAGGGTCGTATCTTGCCGACACACTACTTCTTCAGGAGCGAATTGCGGTACACACGCATTCTCTGCCTCTCTTCCAGGCAAGATACGCTACTTGCGGACAAGAGACTTGATCCATCTCTTGGTGGTATAGTGGTGACCCTCCAATGATGATATGAGTAGAGACACGATGGGGGCAAATCAGTCAACACAGGAAAATCTAAAGATACCTCGTCAGTTTTGTGAACACGGTTCTATAGATGGCTCTACTGAAGAGCTTGTCTGTTCCACCGACAGTGCGAGGGCCGAGGAAGCCCATGAAACCAGAGCTTATAATGACCTCGAGCCTGGGCCTAGCACTGAGAGCAACAATGGCTCTCAAGAGGGTAATGGCCTCGATGGTGGTCACACTCTCACCTATAACGAGGATCTTGGTAGCAGCCATAGTCCCGGCGTTGATCACAACCTCGAAAGGAGTTGTGATATCCAGAACGCCGCATCGATCCCCGGAGGACAGGGTATGGACGGCACATGCTTAATAGTGCAGCCGTCGACCGAACAAGCCGCATCCAAAGATGTCCGGCCACGATCTCAAAAAGGAACGTGGAGCATGCCGAGCCGCACACAAAGCCATATTTTTGGCTGCCCACCACAAGAAGAAATTTCAAACTTCCACCTCAACAACAACATTGCAGATCCCCCAAGTCTGCATCTTCTTCGTAGCAAGCAACTCCATTACGAGACATCAAGAAGGTTAGCTATTACCGCAACGCTACAGAAGAGACCTGGGATTAACTTTGACCTTCATAAAAAAGTGCCAGCAACTATGCCTCCCAAGAAGCAGGTCTCTCGACCACCCAAGCGCGCTGCCGCGTCAGAGTCAGCTCCGAAGCGCGCCTACAAGAAGAAGAAAAGTAAGCATTTCCCATATCCCAATCCCATCGCGTAATGCTCTTCTTCAATCTTGGGCTCCTACTGACTCAAGATATATTTAGCGGATCCCGAGGCGCAGTCTGAGCTAGCGGGCGATGGAGACGCTGAGGACACAGACAAGATTGCCGTAAGTAAACCCTTGGAAATGGCGCTAGAAACCCACCATAAAGTATTTAGAGGCTCGTATTTCTAACACATCATTTTAGGAGGAAGTCCTCAACGAACTTCTTGATCAAGGTAAGTACTTCCCGTATTCCAAACTTCGTTGATTTCACCATGAACATAAGCTCATGCTTACTTATAAATCCATAGTTGACGGGAAACCCGAAGAGGATAAAAAGCCCCAGAAGGTCAAGAAGGCAAACTCTACTGATCCGAAGAGAGTGAAGGCCAGCATGGCAGATCGCCTTCGAAGCAATTCGAAGTCCATTCTCAACAATGCGCGCGATAAGGCCCTCAACGAATACTTGAAGGACAGGCCCGACGTTGCTCGAGACATTAGCGAGAAGGTTCAAGCCCTGTACTCCAAGGGCATTGAGAGCTACATCTCTAAGGACCGTGAGTCCGTCGCGATGTCCGCTTATTGGGAGGCGAATGTTAAGCCGAACATTGATTTTACCTTCGGCCTTAACATTGGCAATGAAGAGCCTGAGGACGCAGAGGAAGCACCCGAGGAGGGCAAGGCCGACGACGAAGTCGACAAGGCTGACGAAGTCGATAAGGCTAATGACAAAGAGTGTAAGACATCACAACATCCTATTCAACAGAGTTGTCAATATACTAACAGCACCAGAGGCCTTCATAACGGCGTACCTACAACTAAGCATTTGCTACCTGATACAGAGAGCCTCCATGAAAGAGGCATTGATGCAGCCTACGGGCATAAGTGGGCGTACTTCATCTTTGCATGAGGTAGTAATAAGACCCATTCGGCATACGATAATATTACAGGAAACGCTACTCCGTTACCCGGATCATTCGTAGATCGTGAAAAGGCTAACGCTAAACTCCTTGAACTCACCCACTATGACCAGTTCGAAGGCGGCATGGCCGCTGTAACACGTAGGCATGTCTATGAACACACTCCATTGAAACTACTGAAGGTAGAGCTCACGCTTGCCACTGGAGAAGAGCGCATCCTTTGGGTAGAGAAGCGCCTCGTAGATCTGCAGAACGACCTGACTAAAAAGGAACGATCGCTAAAGAAATGGTCGGCTAAGCGGCCGGCACTGCCGCATTACATCGTAGAGTGCGAATTCATGACCCGTAAGACTACAGAAACGCCACAGAAGCTAATAGATGGGAGTCACGAGAATGAGGGAGAGGAGGATGGGGAGGGCGTCACTTGTATCATGTCCGAAGAAGTCGTCGGTGCCTTCACCGGCGAGATCGAACTAGAGAGACTACCACTTGTCACGTTTACGGATAGAGGGCTAGCTAACGAACACGCTGGCGCCCTATTCCTACGACACTCGGCCGTCAGAGAGGCTATTCGCGGTCCCCTCGACGACTTCTGGTGGGTCAATAACGCGGTTCAGATACATAGGGAGGCGGAAAAGGCTACTACTAATGCGCCTGATGCGCCTGATGCGCTCTACGAGGCGGAGATGTACACGCTGGATATGAATACGCGGCTCGGCTTCGACTGGTTGAGGGTCGCTGTTTACAAGGTCGACGACGTGTCGGGGCCGTTGAATATCTAGGACTACGTTTCGTGTGGTCATGTGGTCCAGGGTAGGGCTAAGATGGGGGACTATGGGCTACGGTCTACGGTCTACGGTCTACGATTGAGTCGCGAAGATGGAAAGCGGAGATTCAGTGTTCAGTATTCAGTGCGCGGATGAGTTCCGCGATGGTTTGAGCGAGAAGTTCTACGCCAGAGTCAAGTGCGTTTACCTGCGATGAGGTAGAGGCATACCCAATACAGAATAATGGAAATTAAATGAAACCCTTCCAGGTTTTTCACTAGACGGTATGTGACCAAAAGCTAGTAGCTACCTGGTAGTCTCTGTGTAGCATAGCAAAATGCGCACGAAGCTATTCCCAATGACGCTGTTGAGGCCGAGACTGCCGAGGTTGCCGAGGCTGCCGAGAGCCGAGATTCTTACCCGATTAGGAAGCTGCGGCCTTCGGAGCCGACCGACTTGGCCGATGCGTTCTGCCGAGAGATAAGCGGGACTCCGCGCTGGTAAACAGATGTATTGCGGCATGGAGGCACTACGTAATGTCTGTTCTAGCACCGTCTATGATGTGCATTTCATTCTAAGAATCCAAAAATATGACGATATCCTGAGTAGGTTAACATTGTACCTTTTCGTACCTAATGGATGTTAATCCACGGAAATGATGAATCAGAGCGGACACTAAGTACATGCAAATACTTAATTCTTTGAGCAAGGAACATCGTCATCTGTTACTGGTGACACAAAGAATAACCTTGCTGATTAGAGCCACATCACTATCTTGATACATTTCAGTTAGTGTACCTAGGAATTTGACTAAGTGTGTAGGTAGACATCAGAGAGAAATAGGCATTGATCATTCTCTACACGTTGACACTGTCTGAAAAATGCATGATGACTAGCAGCCTTATAACGGGGAAAATCAATGATAAATTCATTCAGCAACGCCAGTATGCTTTAGCCAAGTCCTGCTGGTGGGACTATAGATGCATCATATCGCCGGCTCCCTGTGTTTATAGTACAATTATACACAATACAAGGCCAAGTTATCTCGCCTATGAGCATACCTTAAATACTGAGGCTATTGATGCTCACTCGTCATGATTCGTTCATCTCCGATTCTCAGTTATTACTGCATCGTTTTCAGGAAGCCGTCCAGGTCGAAACTTTCCTCGTACTGGCGGTTATCCCAGAGCTCTCCTAAATCATCCGCCCACGCCTTTTTCCCTGGAGCTCTTACGTCTCCCGTCTCAACATCCACCATATCCTCTTCTCGTCCTTCAATGCCATTATTAGGCTTGTCGGATATCAAGCTCGGTCCTGAGTCCCCTATATTGAAGAGGTCTAATATCTGGTCCGTGTCCATGGTTCCCTTTGATAGCAGATTAGCAGGTATTTTCGGCACGAGAAGTAGTAGGCTACTTACCAAGCCAGCGTTCTGTTGGTTCACTACGGTAGACGCGACGTCTATCTTGAATGCTTGAAGGCTGCATGAAGACGTTAGTAATAGTTGAGCCGGTGCAAGTATTTACACGTACCTTAGAATCTTTTCTTCCAGAGTACCTCTGGTAATTAGTCGGTACACATTGACGACCTTCTTCTGACCAATTCGATGAGCACGGTCCATGGCTTGCAGGTCTCGTTGAGGGTTCCAGTCATGTTCAACGAAAATGACAGTATCTGCTCCTGTGAGGTTAAGACCTAAACCGCCAACACTAGTGGTCAGGAGTAGACAGTCGTAGGACGGGTCCTTGTTGAATTTATTCACGATATCCTGTCTCTTGTTTGCCTCAACCGAGCCATCGAGTCTGAGGTACGAAACGGACGGAAGCATGCGCTTCAGCACTGTATTCTGGACCATGTCGAGCATCTCCTTCATCTGGCAGAAAATCAAGGCGCGATGTGGCTTGATTGGCTGGTACAGAGGATCATTAGCGTCGGTGCCTTCTATTCCAATACCACAATCGACTAATAGATCCTTGAGAGCCGTCAGTTTGGGAGCGTGCACCGGATCTTCTATACTGGTTCCTTGTTTCGCAAGGAAGCGCTGAGTGTCCTCATACAGCTTATTGCTTGGTGTCATAACAAGCGCTGGAGAGTTACATAGCTTGCGCATGTATTGTAAAGCCTGGAAGATGTGTTGCTTGGCTTCTTTATCATCTCGACCAGCTTCTTCCGTAAGCTTCTTGCCTTGCCTCTTAGTAAAATCCTCAAATAACTTCCTCTGCAGATCACTCAGATCGCAGTAATAATTCTGAAGGATTTTAGGAGGAAGGTCGTCCAGAACCTCTTCCTTCAAACGGCGGAGTAAGAACGGCAGGACCTGCTTGTGTAGAGCCTCGATCGCCAAGGCGCCGGCCTCTTGCTCTTTCGACGAAGCTTTACTGAAACGACTTGCTGCGATGGGTTTAGCAAATCGGTCCAAGAACACCTTTTCGGCTCCGAGGAATCCGGGCATCAAGAAGTCGAAGAGTGACCAGAGCTCCAGCACGTTGTTCTGGATCGGTGTGCCAGTTAAGATTAATCGGTGATTACTGGCAAGCTTCTTCACTGCAAGAGTAATCTTTGCTTTGGGATTCTTGATTAAATGGCCTTCATCAAGTACGATGTAATTCCAACTCTGTTTTTCGAGGTATTCAGTGTCGTTACGGCAGACTTCATATGAGGTTATCACGATGTCAGTCGATGCGAACTTAGCGGCCTTGGCTCTTCGTTCCGCCGGAGGGCCCACAAAAGCGGTTACACTCAGGAACGGAGCGAACGTCTTCAGCTCTTGTTGCCAATGTCCTGAAAGTGTTGGCGGACAGACAATTAGAGACGGAAGTTTCCGAACATCCGGAGCCCCTGTCCTCTTGAACTCCTCTTCCCTGTTGTAATGGTCACTTGCGACAATGCAAAGAGTCTGCAGAGTCTTTCCGAGCCCCATATCGTCGCACAGGATACCATGAAGATGATACTTGTTCAAGAAATGAAGCCAGTTAACACCTTCTTGCTGATATGAACGTAATTCGGCATTGATTGCAACAGGGATCTTGAACGGCTCAACTTTCTTGGGGTCAAGAAGTTGTGCGATAAACGTTCGTTCGCGGTCCCTGCCTTTCAATAGCTCTTGAGAGAGGCCAGGCGGGTCAGGGATGCCAGCTTCAAGAGGCACAAGTTTGACCAAAGTAGCAAAAGATGTAGTTGCAATCAGGCGGATGTCATTGTCCGAGTCGCTCATGCGGCCTAGGACAGGTACAATGAGGAAAATGACGTAAGGTAAAATGGCATCGCCCATGACGGCAATCAAGTGATAAATGGCTTCTATTGCGCCCTGACGGAAGTGTAGGTCAATGGGGTTGGTAATAGAAGGTAGCACCTTTTCTACCAGAGCTGTCATACCATCCACAGTAATGACACTGCAAATAGTGGCTAGACATTTCGCAGCCATGTATCGGAATACAGACAGCTCCGAATGAAGTGACTTTATGATCAGCGGAACTTGCTGCATCACGAACGGATAAAGCTTCTGGCTCAAAGTTGGTGTCATGGTCCGGATAACTGACATAGCGTCCACAATTTCTTGGCCGAAGGTGTTCTCCGGATCCTTTGCCTCAGCAGGCAAGTCACCCGAGAAAGCCTTCACTAAGGGCTCTTCCATGAAAGCCCTCAAGCTCGGGACTTGGCTAAATAAGTCCGCGCCGAATGTGCGAGAGAGAATCTCGAGAGCCTCTTTCGCTCCTCGTCGGGTTATACGAGCACCTCTGGCCTCTCGAGCAAACTTAGCGGCGTCAGCATGGTCAACTCGGTCTTCCTCCTTTTGCATCGATAGGATAACGTTGGTCTTTGCAGCGTGAACAGGGAATTCGGGCGTCTCGGCAACCTCCACACAGGAGAATTTAAGCAGGTTGGAGACAACCTTATCCGCCGGTCCCTTGCGACCTTTCTCGGTAAATAGTTGGACCAGTCGACCAATTGTATCGGCAGAACGGGTCTGGAGTTGTTGGTTTTCCTCGAGTTTAATGCTATCCATAATGGCCTTGATCAGAGGACTTGGTTTCTTAGGTAGCACCTTCATCGCGATGAGAGCGCAGCCTGCAGCGGCCTTGATACGAACATCACGGGTGTCTTTGATGGCTTTAGCATCTTCGATGGCCGATACTGCGCTCGCACGAAGTTCACTGAGTTGTTGGCTAGTAATTAAGCGTTGTGCTGGAGCCATGGCCCTCTTTAGCCTTTCGAAGTCCTCATTAATGCACTTGTCAGCTGCAGCGAGAGAGAAAGCCCCTGGGCCTGCTTCTGCTTCGCCTTGGACAACAACAGCAAGGACTGGAAGCTTGTGTTGAGGTACTTTCCCATGATCCCTGAACAGATTCATAAGCTGCTGGCACTGTGATCGTACCCGTTGAACGTAGCTGACTAGATCGCGGTATTGGGAAGGGCGGTCGAAATCGATGATCTTTTGTAGCTCAACCGCGTATCTTGATGACGCGGTTTCAGAGGTAACACAGTTTCGGGCATACTCGTCAATCACTATGCACGCGACGAGTTGGGTAGAAGAGTATGACGATGTAAGTCCCGGAAGGAGCGTGGCATCATAAGCATCCAGGCATTCTTTAGGCACGAGGGACATGATCAATCCCATTGCCGTAGCGGCTGAAACCCGAGAGCGGCCGAGCGTGTCCATGCCAACCAAGTCCACATCACCTTGCATCATGTGGCCGTCGAGATCATGCGAGTGAACCGTAGGTAATGGATCATCGACCTTAGTAGATTTCTTTCGTCTCTTCGGCGCTCGCTCTCCATCAGGTTCAGAGCCCTTACGGGCGACTTGAGGAGCGAAGCCGGGTACGGAATATGTGCCTCCAGAGGGCTTTTGGAAGAGCGCGCCATTCATAGGTATGGGGTTTCTAGACACTCCTATGGGATGCAGAGTAAGCTGCATAAGCGCGTCAATGTGGGGGGCAAATTCAGATGCGAGATTATCGGGGTTCCTAGCCAAACATCTCACTAGAGCACCCCAAAGCTCCATAGACATTGCAAGGGTTTCTGGGTCGCGTTCTACGAGTATGTTCTGAAACGTCAATCGAAGAATCCGGCCGTTAAGCCAGCCCTGAGATTCCACGCCAAGATTGACAAAAGTCATCAAAGCTTTCAAAACGGCAAGACGAACCGAGGTAATAGTATGTCGTAGGAATGGATAGAGCCGTGGGACTAAGAGGGTGAAAGATCTCTCTTCATCTTGTTCAGCGGAGTTCTTCATAGCCTCTAGGACTTCTGGGAAGCCACAGAGAGTGGCTAAGAGGTCCATAATCTTGCCGGTGCTGGCACTCAAGTCGTCGCCCAAGCTAGACAGACTTTCCCATACAATGTTAATGAGTTCATCAAGTGCCGCTGGTCGAAGCGTGACGAACTCCCGTGCCATAGGAATCAATGTTGCTGCACTAACAGATCGAACGTCGTCATCGCTGTCACCAAGTCCTTTCATAACGGCTTGGACTACACCATCAATCATATCGTTACTCTGCAGCAACAAATCCTTCCTCACGGCAACGACGTATCGTAAGCCCACCATGCCGCCGTGACAAACAGGCCAAACTGGTCTATCTAGATCAAGGTCCTGCTGCATTACCATTCTAAATAAGATGCGGTAGATGCTGTAAACTGATTGCGGTGGCAGGTGCTTCAAGAATGAGCCCAAGGTCTGACCGACGGTCTCTCGAATCGGTGCAACGGACGTATCGGAGGCATAATCGGTGAACCTGTCTAGCATGAGCACACAACAAAGCCGGCAGGCCATGTCGTCAAGCCATCTTCTATTGAGGGCATCGTTCTCGGTTCTCGATTTTCCTCTTAACCGACCAGCTCCAGCGCCATGCACTCGAAGTATTTCTCGCAGGCCTAATGCAGCTCCATGGCGTGTCTCCCATTGCGGGTCGAAAATATCAATTTTGAGAAACTCGCATAGGCGTTCATAGGGCCATTCCGAACCTTGCAGTTCATCTTCTGCCTCGATTTCCGATTTTATCGGAACGACGGGACCTTTGAACTCTGAAACAATCTTAGTATCTTCGTCGACGTCGGCCGGTCGGTCAAGACTGAAGTAGTCGGTTTTTCCATTTTTCTTTGAGTCGGCATCCGGCAGAGGTGTGTCGTCGAGACCATCCGATCCCGCAGTATAAGAGCGGCGTACGGACAAGTCACCGAAACCACTCTTCCCTTGAGCAGCCTTCTGAGCGTCTCTCTTTCGCTTTCTTTTCAGGACATTTAGCTGTCGGGCACTCAGACCAGACTCTTCAGCAGGTTGGCTCGGCGGAACGCTAGCAGTATGTTCCGGGCGACCTACACCGTTGGTAGGGATGGGGTCTTGTGGCGTAAAGGGGCTGGCTGATTTTTCAGCAGTGATAGGCAATTCTTCATCTTCGAATCGCCTGCCTAGTAATCCAAGTCGACCTATGAGAGTCTTCTTTTGGTGGGCCAGTCGTGCCTGGGGATCAAGACTTGCAAGACCATAGTCTACGTTGCCCGTTCTCAGCAACTCTCGGCCATATTTGAGTATAGTCGCAACGTCTAATGACTCGGGTCTAAAATATTCATCTGAGGATAACGGTGATAGGTCGTCGTCCTCCTTTTTTATGGTACCATTCTCTCCATCAGGTTCTTCTTTCTTTGCCGCCGTAGGATCTTCGTCCTCATTGGGGTCATAAAATGGAGCGTTTTCAATGATTTTGCCAATGGCCTTAGCTGCAGTTGCTCGAGTGTCCCAATCTTTATGACGAAGATAAGGTACGACTCTAGATAGTAGGTTGAAGAGTTCTTCGGGGTGCTGCTTCTGCCAATCCGCTAACTGGTTTACAGCGGTATCCTTTATCAACTTCGTGCTCCCCGTCTCGAGAATCCTACATAAAGGTCAGCAGGAACAATACACAGCAGAGACTGATAGGGTATGTTGGTTTCCGGGCGCCGTAATGGGACTATTGGCTGTAGAGAATATGCGCCGTCAAAGGCCTAGGAGATAAGCGCCAATAGAGCGTTCTCCATATTTTGATAGTTGTCCTCCACTGATAGGATATGACAAGATGGGTAACAACTTATGATTACTTACGTGACGAGACGGTCAAGCCTGTGAGACAGTCCAAATGTTAGTCTAGATTCCATAACTTGCATTGTGAGAGGGTGGACAAAACTTACCTGGACGTCATTTTCACAAGTTACACCAAGGCTACAGGGCCGATGCCTGAGAGAGATTCATCTCATACTAGCGATCTATAGATCTTGAATTAGCACTGCATGAACTTTAGCATATGAGAATGCATGGTGCTAATATGTAGAAGAGTAGATGGATTATGGCTGAGACTCAGACGGGGGATCATCAATGTGGAACTTGAGCCTTGAACTTGCTCATCCATTTGAAAATCGAGTACGAATAGAAAGACTATTGTGATTGGACATTGCTACTTGTGTAGCCTGCAGCCAATATGACATCAGTTCTCCCTATGTGCGACTAAACCTCTCACGAACACCTATGCTTTCCCTCAACGTCGAGTCGAAGTAAACACCTAAATTTAGTGATCGAAGACGATTTTGAGTGGGACGAGATCTGAATCAAGTCAAGGACTCTCTTACACATTAACAGCGACTATGAGTGGTGCATAATGTGGAGATGACCAGGGTGTATTGGAAAGGATTATAGTATGTAGAACGAACGCCAGTTGGAGAAAAGATGCATGAAGAGAGGTGTACAAGGTTGCGTATAGTGATAGCATGAAAGCAAAACCGTAAATGAATACATGGGTTAATGAAAGGAAATGAACATACCCTGCAGGTATAATCGCGATGCAAGCGATCTGCGATGCGGTAACCAAGTCGGGTGGGTTGTAATGAAAATAGACGAACGGCTCTAAAAAGCCTGGGAAAGGGTTCAAGTAGTAAAGAGTCGATGAGTTTTAGAAGATTCGGACAAGAAATGTCTCGCGTTGGGGAATTAAGGTTGTTCAGGTATGATAAAGGAGATGTTATCGCTCAGTTGCAACCGACGGGTGCGAGTTGGCGATGAATAATTATGTACCTAAAAGAGTAAAAGAGGCTCTAAACCAACTCTCAGATTCATAGGTCCGGTGGATGCAGAATATCACCTTTTGAAGGAAGGCGCTCTTATGGTGGTGCGTGCACGCTTGATTGCTTTTAGGTTGGCAGGTTGGGGGCCGGGGTTCTGTCGTGCCTGTCAGAAAAAATATGGCGGGATGTGCAGCAGCAGCAAGTCGTCGCAGATGAGGGCACCGGCTTCCTTAATATTCCTGTACCTATGGATACTTTTATACACGTTTGGACCCGCCTTGGGCGCTCCTGTTGGCCTGAGCTCCCACCGTGAGAGAGCCACCTTTCCTAATTTGGTAGCTTGGTCAACTGACAACGGCTGGGAAGCCTTGAGTCAGGACTGACAGGCTTAAATAAGCTCAGGTCCACGCGTTGAACCTTTAGACTTGGAAAGACTTGGAAGGACTTGTAGCTCTACCTAGGTACCAGCCTTTGTTTTAGATTACAACATTATGATGACCACAGTCTTTTCATTTCCCGAACATCTCCTTTTGGGACATTTAGCTCAGAATTCGCCGTTGCAGAGACTACCACTTCTGCCTTTCTAGTCACAAAGACTAGGCAGAAAAGCAAAGGTTACCGTGCAACAACTGGTAAGTAGGGAGGTCAATTTACTACATGTATGTTGTTCAGCAATCATCTGGTCCCGTACCTTGTACTTTGTCCTTCCCTTTGCCTGTCCGAGTGCGTGCTTTCTCGCTTAATTTCTTAGCGTCAACAGCTTCCACGCTAGAGGCTAAAACCGTAAAGACCCACCCTCAAGAAAATATGGTGGCTTGTTGGAATGACGAGTTTTCCGCCCGTTGCAAACTTTTTGTAAGTTGTCACGCTGGTTTTACCTATTTTGCATCTACTCTTCTCTCAGAAGCGTTTGCGGAAGTTGTAGATATTCTGGTTTGGATGCATATGGGTATTAAACTACGTTGTGCCTATCCATAGAGCTTTGCTTTTCTATAGTCGTCATCTTTAACAAGCACACGTTTCTCCTTCATCTCAGACCCTGGCTGCCTTGCAGTACCTACATCCATATATGTACGTACCTTGGCAAGCCCGGTATTGCCCTGGCGGTTTTCTGTGCCGCAAGCTTGGCGCGATCGACTAAATTGCCCGGGGGTAGCAACGGGGGCCGATCTAGACACCAATATGGAAATCGACTTAGATATTTTGGTGCTAGTAATCCGCACATCACGATATCCATCTAACCAACCTGAAGATTGTTACGGCGTAATGAAACCTTCAATCTGCGAGTGCCGAAAGACGCCATATGTACATACTTCAATCATGTATGTACAAAATAAAGTATAAGTGGTAGACCTAGAAGATACATATACGACTGTATTCCCATAATCGGAGTTTTTTCAGCTTTTATCAATGCATGCTCCCGTACGTAAGGCTTCTTAGATCCAAGACATAGACAGCGCCGTAACGAAGCGTCTGCCTGTTTAGAGTCTACTAGCACCGATATATACCATGTCATCAAGCTTCTATGCGCCAATATCTAGGCAGTAGTAAAGCATTCAATGCTCTCGTTAATGTTGATGTGATGAGTGATGCTCGAAAACAGCTAATTATCTTGGAAATGCCTCGGGGAGCATCAGGATCGCCAGTAATAGAGTTCGAAAATTCTGGCAGTGGCAATTTTATCCCGACAGATAAGGGTGAATATCGCTATAGACGTAGACGCCTATAAAAAGCTCTAGCTACTGATGAGACGAGTGCGAATTGCATAGTCTCAACTCGTTTTGCCCTTGTTAAATGCCTTTACGGGATTTGCGACAGATCGGTATCATTACGTATAAGGAAATACAATAGTCTTTGTCTTTGGGATTGTATAAATAATAAACGTTAGAATATCCAGTAGTATAGAGAGGTAATATCAGTATAGACAAGATACGAGGTCTTTCGTTTTAAAATATAGATGACGACTAGGGGTTTCTATATACATAGTGATTTGGACAGCGTGTTCGGATAACCAAGGTACCAAATGAAGTACCTAGAGAATGAGAAGCGTCTGGAAATATGGAACCTGGAATGAGGCTGAGGAGCTCCGGATCTCCCGCAAAAATGGCCTTATGTAAATGTCTGTGTACTGTACATACCCATGTATCCAGTAAACATGTGACTATGAAGCCACAAAGCCACAAATTTGCGATTAACCCGGGCGGGACTAGAGGATACCTAGGTGTAGGTAAGCAGCCATTGGCGGCTGGGCTACCAGAAAGGCCCTTACTAACCTGCCTGGGCAGCAGCAGTGAGCACGCTAAAGTCAGATCCCACCTAAGATTCAACTCCCCCACCCCTAAAATCATCGCGCCTCGAAACGCGTCGGCAATCCATTTACGTGACGCTTTCAACTTTGACGAATCTCTCCTACTCCGCGACACGGCGACGTTCCCAAATCTCCTTTCCGAATTCATGCTTTTTGCGCGACAAATATTCTGACGCTGAATTCGTGCTGCCCGATCGGCAGCGCCTACCGCGACCATGTACATTAAACAGATTATTATCCAAGGCTTTAAGAGGTGCGCGCTGACAATCTCTCGAAATCTACGGGGTCTCTAGACTTCGCGATGCTAATATCTAGGCAGCTACAAGGACCAAACGGTCATGGAGCCCTTTTCGCCCGGTACGAATGTGATCGTTGGTCGCAATGGTTCAGGAAAAAGTAACTTCTTCGCCGCGATACGATTCGTTCTGAGTGATGCATACACCCAAATGAGTCGCGAAGAACGCCAGGCGCTATTGCACGAAGGCTCGGGCTCGGCAGTCATGTCCGCCTACGTTGAGGTCATCTTCGACAATAGCGACGATCGATTTCCGACGGGGAATAAGGAAGTAATACTACGGCGCACAATTGGTCTGAAGAAGGACGAGTACTCAGTTGATAGAAAGGTTTCCACCAAGGCAGATGTCGCAAATCTTCTAGAAGCTGCTGGGTTCTCGAGGTCGAACCCGTATTATATCGTTCCTCAAGGTCGCGTCACGGCTCTCACCAATATGAAGGAGTCGGAGAGGTTGAACTTGCTCAAAGAAGTCGCCGGGACGCAGGTATATGAGTCTCGTCGTGCAGAGTCACTCAAGATCATGACAGAAACAAACAATAAGAGAGAGAAGATTGACGAGCTACTCGACTACATCAAGGAACGCCTGAGTGAGCTGGAGGAAGAAAAAGAGGAACTACGCGACTACCAGGAAAAGGACCGTGAGCGTAGGTGCTTAGAATACGCATATTATCACAAGGATCAAGTCGCCACTCAGGAAGCTCTTGAAGAGTTAGAAGAATCGCGTCAAGGTGGCATCGAGGATACAGACGAAAATCGCGATGCTTACAATGCAGGCGTGAAAGTCATCGCTTCGCTAGACGCCGATATACATAAACTTCAGCAAGAAATGGAACTTCTCCGCATAGACCGCCGACAGCTCGACGAAGACCGTAGAGAGACTGCCAAAGCGATAGCACATGCTGAATTAGCGGTCAAGAACTTATCGGATGGCTTGTCAGCTCAGGAGCAAGCCAAGCAGCAGCATGATGCAGAGTTAGATGAGGTGAAGGCCGCAATAGCACAGAGGGAGGCTGAGCTTAAGAAGTTAATTCCCGATTTCGAGAAGGCGAAACGGAAAGAGGCAGAGATCAAACAAGCGCTGGACACGGCAGAAGCCAGCCGACAACGTCTCTTCACCAAGCAGACTAGAGGAAGTCAATTCAAGAGCAAAGCAGACCGGGATGCATGGTTAAGGAAAGAGATAGACGAGCTCAACGTGACTCTAAGTCAGCAAAGAGCAAACCGTCTCGATGCTGATGAAGAAGTCAAGGCTATTCAGACCGCTATCCAGCAACTCGAGAACGAGATTGCGGTCCTACGCCAGAGAAATGAAGGATTTGGCGATGACAGACTTGCTCTAGCCGAACAAGTCACCAGCGCGAAAGATGTTCTTGACAAGCTTAATGAGGAGCGGAAGCTCCTTCGCCGGGAAGACGACAAGCTAGAGACCATTATTGCAAATACTCGGGGCGAACTAGACAATGCCGAACGAGAACTATCCCATACTATGGACCGAGTCACTTCTCGAGGTTTGGCGACTATACAAAAGTTGAAACGCGAAGGGAATATCCCGGGCGCGTATGGTACGTTAGCTGAGCTCTTAGACGTTAGTGAGGCCTACCGGTTGCCCGTAGAGCAGGTCGCAGGTGCTAGTCTGTTCCATTACGTGGTTGACAATGAGGATACTGCGACATATCTAGCCAATGCGCTCCAGAGATCATACGGAGGCAGAATCACATTCATGCCGCTCTCTAGGCTAAAACCGCGGAACGCAAACCTTCCGAGAGCCAATGACGCGGTCCCATTGGTTAGCAAAATTCAGTATGATCCTGAGTACGAGAAGGCCTTCCAACAAGTCTTCGGGAACACAATCATCTGCCCGAACCTAACCATTGCTGGCCAATATGCGCGAAGTCACGGCGTACACGCAGTCACTCCAGATGGTGATACTACTAACAAGCGTGGTGCCATGACGGGTGGCTATATCGATACCCGAAAATCGCGCTTGGATGCTGTTCGAGCTGTCAACAAATGGAGAGAAGAATACGAACAGCTGCAGTCCCGAGCAGCTGACATACGAAGGCAAATAGAACAGAAAGACCAAGAAATTACCAATGCACTAGGTGAAGAGCGCAGATTAGCGCAAAGACTTCGACAGATGGAGGATGGCTATGGCCCGCTTCGAGCAGAATTGAATGCTAAGAACAACCAGTTGGATCGTGAAAGAGATCGACTTGAAGCTGCAATTAAGCGGCGAGAAATCGTTGAAAGGAACATGAAGCAATTCCAAGACAACCTAAGTGCTCACCAGGCTGAGTTAGCTTCAGACTTTAAGAAGGTCTTGACAGCGAACGAGGAGAAACAACTCGAGAGTCTAGGTGTTACCGTGCAAGAACTACAGAAAGAGTGGAACGAAATTAGCAACCGGCGAAGAGAGCTCGAAAGTCGCAAGCGAAAAATAGAATTAGATCTACGGACGAATCTCCAGCTCAAACTTGACCAGCTTACCAGTCAGGCATTTGAGACTGCCTCCAGCGGTAGCAATAACTTGAAAGAAGCCAAGCGAGAGCTCAAAAAAGCCCAAGCGACGGCAGCTTCGGTTCAGAAGAAGATTCAAGCTAACGACCAACAGATCGAGGCCGCTGAATCTAAGATCGCAAGTTTAGAGAAGCAAAAGGCTGACAAGGAGGCGGAGTTGCAGGAGATCGCGGCCGAGATCAAGAAGCAGGAGAAGAGGATGGATAAGAACAGGCAAAAGAAGGCTCTATTGACAGCAAGAGCAACAGAGTTGGCTAAGAATATCCGTGACCTCGGTGTCTTACCAGAAGAAGCCTTTGAGAAGTACGAAAGACTTGAACATAAGACCGTAAGTTCGGCTCCCAGATAGTGAAACGCTCGCCAACTAACTTTGCATCACAGGTTGTTGCACGCCTAAAGAAAGTCAACGACGCCCTGAAAAAGTACAAGCACGTCAACAAGAAGGCCTTTGAGCAATACAACAGCTTCACCAACCAGCAAGAGCAGCTCCTCAAGCGTCGCAAGGAACTCGACCAATCACAGGCATCAATCGAGGAGCTTGTTGCTCACCTTGACCAGCGCAAGGACGAGGCGATTGAGCGAACGTTCAAACAAGTGTCCAAGGAATTCGCTACCATCTTCCAACGTCTAGTACCTGCCGGCCACGGTCGTCTAGTAATTCAACGCAGAGCCGACCGACGAGTTGACCCGGATGATTCCGACGAGGAGCAACGCACTAGCGTAGAAAACTACACGGGTGTTGGTATCAGCGTCTCCTTCAACTCTAAGACAGCGGACGAGCAGCAACGAATCCAACAACTCTCGGGTGGTCAAAAGAGTTAGTCCAATAATCATATCCCCAATTTTCGTTCTCGAACTAATAATGTGATTAGGTTTATGCGCCCTCTGTCTCATTTTTGCCCTGCAGCAGACCGAGTCCAGTCCCATGGTCATCTTCGACGAAGTCGACGCCAACCTAGACGCGCAGTACAGAACCGCCGTCGCTGGACTTCTCCAGTCTATTTCGGCTGAGGCTGGCACGCAGTTCATCTGCACCACCTTCCGACCGGAGATTGTCCACGTCGCGGATAGGTGCTATGGCGTCTTGTTCAGAAACAAGTACAGCACCATCAACTGCGTTAGCAGAGAGCAGGCCTTGGAATTCGTCGAGGGCCAGGCCCCGAGGTAATTGTGACAAGTGCTAGAAAAGAGTCGTGGGGTGTGTATATGGTCTTCGGCGAGGCGGAGATGTTCACAATTGAGCCGTGGTGTGTATCATAAAAGGCTTCAGAGGAAATGGTGCTATTCACTTATTGCTGTATGATGTAGCTTACGCCGCGAAGGATGCTAATGAAAAGGTATCTACAATCATACCCATTCGAGGAACGCATGAGTCAAAAGCTCAGCTAATTCCCTCCACTGCAGTTCTTTAACATTTCCCGCCTTAGATGGCTGGAAATTAATGGTATGCCACACCATCTCACTTCGATGGTTCCTAATTTCCTAAGAGCCTTCAAACGGCCATTCTTCAATGAAAGTGTCTGGTTCAATGATTACGTATCTCTGGTCTAATACAGTTAATCAAGTGCTCAAATTGCACACAAGCAGCTATCCGACACAATATACTCGTCCATCAAGCCACGGAGCTCAAGCTCATAGCCGCCAGTTGCCCTGTCCAACCGGAGTTCGCGCCACCGATTTGCTTAAGCGGCGCCTCAATAGCGATAGGCGCCCACACAAAGGATACCCCATTGATCCCCAGGATAGCCAGGAATTCTTCCTCCGTAGCGGTCGTGCTGTCGGCCGTTGGTAACGGCCCCTCCAGACTCGTTTCCTGCACGCTGGCGAAAGTCTGGTTGCCTCGCCCGATAATGCTTAAATTGACCCATTGTCCCACGGGGACTGTTGAGTTCAACCTGTAGTAATTGCCCGATGCAAACAAAGTAAGGTTAGGAGTTAACATCAGCGAAGAGTCTCTGCCAGATACAAGAGTCGCATCTTTGCCTAACTCATCGACACGGAGTTTAAGCGAAAGCGTGTAATCGCGGCCCTTGGAAGAAATAGGCGTCTTAAAGGCGCAGGAAGAACTAATGTTCAGTGCGGACTCCGCCGTGAGCGGGCAGTTCGTCGTGGCGTCGTACCCGTTGCCGGATTGGTCGACTACGGCGGTTTCCTTCCATGCAGCTATGGCTGTGAAATATTGTCTATCCACCCTGTCTTTAGAAGTGTAGTTGAAGATCGTCGAGCTAATGGATGGGATCGCTCGATCTAGGTTCTGGCCTGGTATGGACGGAAGCAAAGTCGAAAATGCCGAGGTGAACTCCGACGCTGAGAGATCCCCTCCCCACTGCTTGTCCGCCAATGCTGGGATCCCGTCTTTCCATGCATAATAGGCTTCGGAGTATACGGATGCATTCGCGCCGTAGTCGTTCCATAAAGGTGTTACGGCCCCGAGAACTAGAGGGTTGGATTTCTCTGGATTATTGGAAGCGTCTTTCGTATCGAAGATGTAAGGATGCCATATTCCGCCGGTTGCCGGATTCCCATTGAATGTTCGGGCTACGTTCACTACCTGTGGATAACTCCCAGAATACTTGTTGACGGTATAATAGGTGTCGTCGGAATTTAGAACAGAATAGTTATTCAAAATGTAATCGTGGTATGGGTTATCCTCGAAGAACGCCCAGTGCTGTATGGAGACTAACTGGTTGACGTTATCATATTCGGGCTTAGGAGGAAATGTCCCCCAAATGCGGATAGATTTCCCAGATACTTCATATATATAATCAGCCATTTCATTAACGAACCGGTTGTAATCGTTTACATCACCGGTATACTCGTCTGCACCAATGTGGACGGTTTTTGAATGGAACCAGTCGAGAAAGGTGCTCCAGATAGTTTTCATCATAGGTATCGTTTCTGGATGTGATATGTTTAGTAGCGACAAGTCGTTGCTGAGTCCTAGCTCTGGTTTCCACTGTACTATCACCAGTGAATGTCCTGGGGCTTCGATCTCTGGGATGACGGTGACTCCCCGGGAAGCGCAAACCGATTGAATCTCCTCAAACTGCTCCTTGGTGTAAGACTCATTCTTGTATTTATTCAAGCCGGTAAGATCTTCGGAATCAGACCATAGGCGAAACCGGGCGTATAGTTCCAAGGATTGCTCCCTCGAATATAGGTTGACATTATTGTATAGATTGTCACTTAGGTGTATATGAAAAGCATTCTGCTTGAAAAAACTTATATAAGAGCACAATTCGATAATAAACTGTTCATGCATTCTTAGTCTCAGTCACACCAAGCTATATCGAGTTTTAACCCGTTATAAATAATGTGAGGTAAAAGTTAAGTGGTAGGACAAGCGTCTATTTAGATGTACGTACCTCTGGCGGGTAATAATGTCGAGCCGCATCGAGCATCATGCCTCGGATCTTCCATCCTGGAGCATCAACTGCCTCTCCATAAGGCAACAAGCCGTTTGATAGCACTGCCTGTTGCAAGACAGTTCGTGTACCCCACCACACGCCCAATGGGCTGGCTCCCGATATGAAGATTCCTGAAGAATTAACAGAGAGTGTGTACCCTTCAGAAGTCTGGGCACCACTCGCGTCTGTATATTTTCCAGGATCCCCTAGAGTAAGGAATATGACATCTGATGTAGGCTCTTTTCCAATGGAAACACCAATATCGAAATCTAGAGTGTCATGCAGGTCTTCCGCAAAGGTCTTGGCGAAATCTTGCAAACTTGGTGGAATCAAAGTCTCGCCAACTTCATCACGGCTTTCGGCATACTGTGAGTCTACTACCAACGCCTTGATGGACTTGATTGGATAAGATCCGCTATTAGATGAATCGAAGGGAACAGTAGGTATCCCTACGAGCCTCGTGGCCACGAGGACGGCTTGGGAAGTGTTAGTTCAGGAGGCGGTTTATACGACCACACAGCATTAGGTAGACGAACCATTTAACAGTGTGGCTAACCACGCATGATACAGGCGCAACATTGTCACGTTGGTAAAATATAATCAGCGGTTATATCTCGAAGAATGTAGATTGAGACCCTCAGTAGACATGGTAGGGAATAAGGCCAACTTTACCTATATTCCCCTGTACAGAAAAATGCTTGTCATTATATATACGCGTATCCATCTATGATCCCCAACTGTAACATGGCATGCAGAAAGACCTACATATAGCTCCTTGGCCTTCGCCGTATTTGAAGACGGGCGAATCATTTTACCTTCAAGTTCTGTGCGGTAGAACGATGGCTAGACTGTTCATGTAACCTTCGAAGGCGGGGCTGATAAGGTCTGCAAAGACCGTGACGTTAATCTATCGAGCCTGTCTATTGTCGATTCGTGGAGTATTTGGTAGGGTAGCAATGGGATGTCTATCTTTTACCCAACTCTGCTTCGCGTTGAGATCAGGTTCTTGGAGAACGAGGTACATACATGCATGGTATACCTACATATATGTAGGTAAGCAGCATCTACCGATAATGTGACATTGCTTATATGAGCATATACTAAGTACCTACATATGCAGATAGTAGGTCAGCCACATGTGAAAGCGATACATGCATGTGTACATTCGATAGTATCTGCGCTTTGCCCTATACTTTGCGATAAGATAAGCTTTATACGGTAGAAAACACCGTTGGAGAGTCATGGCGGGGCAAACAAAGCTGTGTCCCGCAAATCGATTATTTTTAAATGACTTCGTCTAAGTCACTTCAGCATATTCATCGCCGCAGGTAAAACGTACTGTCGGACGATACGCGTTTACTTCAAGCAGGTAGCTCTATACCTAGCGCGGGACTCTTTCGATCGAAACAAAATACCTACCTAGGTACCTTTTAGGACTACATTACCCCAAACTCTTCATCATGGCGACCGACACATCTACATCGATACCTCCCGAGCCTCCACAGGCCTCGGAGCCTTCAGACGTATACGATGAACACGAAGACAGCGATTTGGACTCTGTCTTTACCGATGACACTTATCCCGATGAAGACCGCGATGCAGATGGGAAACCAGACATAACAAGAAACTACAATAGGCAACGGCCTTTGCACTCCAACCAGCAGAAACCTACTGCCAATACCTCAGCTAGTATAGATGATCAGATTGCCATTCTCTCAAAACATGCCGCCAAGATTCGGCTAGACAATGTCAAGGAGAACCAGGATCGTGAGAAAGACAAGGCCGATAGGGCAACAAGCGAGCAGGTCCTCGATCAGAGAACCCGTATGATTCTCTACCAGATGATCAATCGTGGCGTAGTCAGCGAGATACACGGCGCAATCAGCACAGGAAAGGAGGCCAACGTATACGGCGCTGTTGCATACCCCGATATCAATGGACCACCTCTTCAACGGGCTGTGAAGGTCTACAAGACGGCTATTTTGAGCTTCAAGGACCGAGAGAGGTACATTGCTGGCGAGTTCCGATTCAAATCAGGTGCCGAGAAGGGCAACAACCGAAAAATGGTTAAGTTATGGGCAGAAAAGGAATTTCGCAATCTAAGGCGGATTCATGCCGCCGGCATTCCTTGCCCCGAACCCATACAACTCAAGCTTCACGTCTTGGTAATGGGCTTCCTTGGTGATAGGAAGGGGTATGCTTATCCGCGATTACGAGACGCCAATATCGAGGGCGAAGATGCCGACCAGCTATGGAGGCAGCTCTACATCCAACTTCTAGGTACCATGCGGCGAATGTACCAGGTATGCAAACTGGTACACGCTGATCTAAGCGAATACAACATTCTATACAATGATAGAAAACTTTACATCATCGATGTATCCCAAAGTGTCGAACATGACCATCCTCGATCGCTTGAGTTTCTGCGTATGGATATCAAGAACACGGGTGATTTCTTCCGCAAGCAAGGCGTCGATACGCTACCTGACCGGACAATCTTCGACTTCATCACAAGCCCGGAAGGCGCGGTGGAAGAGCCAGGTCTGACAGAAGCAATTGAGAAGCTGTATACGTCAAGGTTACCATCTACCGGCGACGAGACCGCAGCAGCCGAGCTAGAGGTCGACAACGAGGTTTTCCGAAACCAATACATTCCCCAGACCTTAGAGCAGGTCTACGACATTGAGAAGGATGCGCGAGCGATTGGAGAGGGTGAGGGTGATAAACTCGTTTATCGGAATCTCCTAGCAGATCAAGTAGTGTCAAAGCCAGACGCAGAGAACGTAACCTCGGAAGATGAATCGGATGAAGGAGCAGCCCTCGATAGCGATGCTGGAAGTGATGACGAAAGTAAATTTGCGAAAGGAACTCCGCGGGGCAAGCGATTTGAAGATAAAGATGAGAAAAAGGTATGTCATCCCGGTTTGAAACAAGGCACTCACATAATCACGTTTCACAACATTCTGCGCCACCTCATCCCGCTCTCCACAAACCCGGTTTACCTGTACTAACGAAACACAGCAACGCAAACAAGCCGTGAAAGAAGCAAAGGCAGAGAAGCGGAAAGATAAGATGCCGAAGCACGTCAAGAAACGCCTCGTAGCCACGACATCGAGAAAGAATAAGTAGATCCAGGGCTGAAATGAAACAAAAAGCATCATCCCGCTTCCCAGTGTGTGTAACGGTGACAATAAAGATGTATACAGTGCTATACACTTCGGTATTCCGAGCTACCACGTCGAGTCTTTGATCGACAGCAAAAATCCGAGTGGTAAAGTAAGTCCGTTTGACTACACACTTCTAGAACACTTCTGGCAATCAAATGACGAAATCTTAAAACGCATGGCCTGGGCCAAGTTTCCGAGTTTTTGCCAGTTCCTGGTAATAACCGTTACTTGGCTCTTGCTGAGATGCGTCCTGAGTTGCCCACCATTTTCGGTTGGACAGCATGCGGATCAAAGAGAGCCCTGATGATTGCCCATGAATATATGGTGTAGTGTTGACGGTCATTGGACTTTATGAACTTCAGCCTTATAATATAGTAAATATGAAACCTGCAGCTTTTCCCTCTAAACGTGGGGGGTGAATCTAACTGGGATGAAAACGCTGTGATTCGGTCCTCTAGTTTCGAGTAACCTAGTGTCGTGTACGGGGACTCCTTCGTACTACCATAGCTAATATCAAGCCAGGGCAGTCCGAGTGATGGCGTCAACATGCTTACCTCTTTTAGCAGGTGGAGTTTTGACCTATGTACTTAAGATGATCGAGAACGCGACAGTGTCCATGGAACTATTCGCTTTGGCCAAGACTTGGAATAGGATATTCCTCTAATGCCCAGAAGAAAGCATTAAATATGTAAATATGAGTGTTCATCATTCTCGAGTTAAAGTGTTAGGTACCTAGGTAAGCTATTTATTTTATTTTCGTGACTAATTACAGGCTATAAAAACAAGTTATAATTTTTTCGTACTAAACAAAAAGAATGCGCAAAATAGTCTATAATTAATTTCCCGGATCCCGATTCTATCTTTGTGAACTAACTCCCTTTTCTGCGACTGGGTATTTTTCGTTGCGTTTCGATGTGGCTATGCGATTATAAACGATAGGTATCTCTTTGTAGTTGTAAGTGGTCAAACGCTCCGCTGATATAAAGACGACAGATGCTGTTGCTCTCGTGGTTGCATTTTAAAGATATCCCAATTATCCTCCCTTCGCCTTGCTGTGGAATCCCAAATCCTGGTCTCCAAGCTTCCCTCCTCTTTTTTTTCCTTACAGACCGTCTCCGCCATACTTTTTTACACTCTGCCCTATCCTTTTTGTCATATAGTCTCGTGACACGTCAACATTAGCCTCATCTTGCTATACCTACGCTCCCCCTTCTGCCCATTAGCATTTCCATCTCGACTAGCTCGATGGCATACTCAGGCTCCCCTTCCAGTGTCTCTCGTATCAGGTCTACGGCCGCCACCGTCGTTGTGGACTGGTTTTCCCCTGATCCGGTTGTGACCTGGATTTCGGTGTTGGGATCGGCACCGTGCTGCAGCAATGACTTGATGGCCGCGACCCACCTCTCTCGGTTCCGCATCAGTCTCGAGCTGGAATATGTCTCTAGGAGATGCGTCATGGTCACACTGCCCCTCGAGAAATAGTGTCGTCCCGTCCTCAGCGCCCTGGTAAACAGCTTTTCGTCCTCGCGCGGCGACGCACCGGCATCGAATAGGATATCGAGCAGGCGCGTGTCCGGCATGTCGTGGTGGAAGTCCCAGTAATCACCGCTGAGACCCGCGCAGGCGCTGAAGCCCTCGGCCTTGGGGCTGACGACGTAAGGGAGGAGCTCCTGGGCCTTCTTCCTTCTGGCTTCCGACTTCATATTGCTTAGTTTCGTGGCGACGTACCGGACGAGGTTGGCTTGGACAGCGAGCGACAGGAAGTCCTTTCGTTTCGGCGGCTTGCCGGCGTCCATCGGTTCGTAGTTCGTCCAGTGTTTCCGGCTCAGACTGGGAAGTCTGTTGTCGTACCAGTCGGGGTCCTCGTGGAGCGGCTTGTGGTTCTGCAGTGCCGCAACCCAAATCTGTTGACATGTGCTGTCCAGCTCATCCAGCAGCTCACAGTAAGCTTGCATGTCCTGAATCTCGCCGTCGATTCTCTCGGCGTATCGTAACGAGTTCGCAATCAGCAGCCAGGCGTCAGGTCGGAATCGCCAGCTTGGCCATGCCAATATCGGAGGTTTGAGGACACCAAAGGCCTTCACATGTCTCGCGCATCCGCTCAGGAGTGCGAAGTCGAGTTCGATAGTATCGATGGGTTTGCAGCCTGGGAGTCTCTCCCATATATCCTTGCGACGTACCCATTCCTTGGCGGTCTGATGTACGAAAACAACCCGTTGTCCAGTCTCGATCGCGTTTGAATTAGTGGATATTCCCGTCTCGGCAACTAAGAGACCGGCGCAGCAGGTCTGTAGGCGGCGTTGCATCTGGTCCGACAAGTTCTGGATGGAGAGGTTGTCGTAAGGGTGCGTGTTGTCAAAGACAATTCTTAACTCTTCTGCCGTTTGATGTATAGCCCCTTCCTCGGCGAATGCGAGTGTGATCAAGCTAGGCGGCTGCTGGGCTCTGAGTACGAGATGGAAAATCCTGGAAGCGCTCTGTTGGTGGTCGAGGCTCAGATTTTCAAGCATACGCATATACAGACCGTCGGGTCCTCCGAGGTGCGTCGGCAAAGAGTTCAACATACCCCTTAACTGGCGCAGGCTGCAACCAACCACCATATCAATTGCCAACCTAGCCCAGAGTATGTCGCCCTTGCTCTTCTGAGCCAATTCCTTGCAGAGATTCTTGGTATCGGGCAACCCAGGGGCTTCGTCCTCGAGTCGGCCAGCGACGTACTGCGTAATCGACCGCTCGGTGTGCTCTTGGAGCTTGATCCTCGGGTATGCAGCAAAGGCTTCTTCGAACTCGGGGAGCTCGCGGGAGGTGATGACGAATTTGATGGTGTCCTTGTTACCCATACTGTTAACGAGTTTTGCTATTTCAATGTGTGAGTCAATAGCCCATTTACTTTGACCCCAGGCCTCGTCGCCCTGGTCCTTGCCGTAAGTGATGTCGAGCTCATTTGGTTCGTATTGGTCCTTTCGTTCCATAATACGGTATTCGTCAATTGCGTCGATGAAGATGAATAGGCGAAGAGTCTCAGACATGTGGGCGAAGAGAGAGTAGAAGGCCATATTGAGATTGTTGATACTTGTGAATAGGACCGGCGGTGGCCATGGTCCATCAAAGAAGCTAGGAAAAGCTACTTTAATGAGGTCACGTCTCGCCGAGAGGATCTGATATAGTATGCTGCGCAGAAAACCTTCGTAGGACTTCTGGATTTTGTTACCTCCTTCGAACATGAAGAAGCAAGCCATGTGCAAGTCTCCTTCGTTCGCCCAGCCATCGAGGAGTTGCTCTCTTACTTTCTCGGATCGTGCAATGTACTTCATAAGAGTTGACTTGCCAGATCCAGCATTGCCACTAATCCACTGAGAGGAAATGTTAGTATTTGCTCCGACAGGCATTTCACATTCGAACTTAGTGGTATCTGTCTTATTCCTGAACAAAACGGCTATGCAAAGACGGGATTGCCCAATCTTGCGTAAGCCAGAGGGAAAATCAAGGATACGAAGGTACTTACTAGGATAGGATCATTTGATTTGAGATATTTGGGAAAGGGAGAAAGATTGGGTGACAGAATCCATTCACAAGTTTCTCCGTAAGCAGGGTCTATCCGAGACTCCCGTTCCGTCATCGTGTCGTAATAAAGAGAATTAAGGATTTCTAAAAACTCCAACATCAGTAACGTCGAACCGCATGCAAAGAAAACGTCCAGGGAGCATACCTTGATTTCGGGGTTCCCTTGCTTCGGCTTCTGCTGGAGTTGGACCTGACGAGACTTTCATAATCCATGCGAGCATCTGCGAATAACCCGGTTCGTCCCTGCTCTTGAACCTCGCGAGATCCAGGTGGTTCGCAACCATGTCGTGCCTCGTTACATTGAACCCCTCGTACGCTGCGGATTCCCGAGGGACCATCATCTGCATCGCCCCTTTTCCGAGTTCCAATCCATCGGTGTCCCTCGCAAGTTCAGTTGATGCGGCTATGGTTGACGGTAACTTCTCCCTGATACATACGACCCTGATATCCCTCGAAATCATGATGAATGTGGCGTGCAAATTCTCGAAGGCCTTGTCGCTTTCTTTTAACGCTCGTAAGAGTTGCGGATTTGGCGGAGTAGGCGATAGGAGTGCAGTCGCGGCAATACATTCCCCTAACGAACGCTTTCCACTCCTGACGTGAGGCGTACCTAAAAAGACGCAACCGATAGTTCGCGGGTATACGTTGCCCAACTCGACGTGAGCACCGTAGATTCGTGACATCGCCGCCGTGACTAGAGCCTCCTTGATGACAAGTCCGCCAATACCGTGGCCTATGAAAATAATGGGGCGGGTCGTCCCGCTGCGGATCCGCGCGATGTCCGCTAGGAGAGCCTCAGCTTGATCGACAAAGGTGCCGGTGCTGCTCAACGCGCCCGTCCATCCCCACGCGATGACTCGTATGTTCGGGATATCCTGCCCGAGGAAATCGCGTGGATAACAGACACCACCTTTCGTCCATGTTCCGGATCGTGAGCCGAACAGTCCGTGAACGAAGACGACGTCGATACCCTCTTCGCCATCGTGAGTCCCGTCGAAGATGATGAGAGGTCCCCGTCCATCAGCGCGTACCAAGACTTTCTCCCTGGAGTCCAAAGTTGAGCTGCTCGACCGACCCACACGATCTAGTCGTAAGCTGGACGACGTTGACGGATCACGCGATCCACGAGCGGCACGAGCTATTCTAGCTAGTGTCTCTTTGATCCTATTCATTGTTCGTTGGCGTTCTCCCCGTCTCTCAACATTGTTAAGAGATGATGTCGTGGACGATGTACGAGACGAGAGAAAAGAAACTTCAAAGTTTCTAAAATTTGTTGTTTTGAAACGCAAGTCTTTACCCATGGACGCTGGCTAGGCCTACGACCCGTGCCGAGTCGTAGTAGGTAAGTGCACCGTTCGCCTACTAACGGAAGTGTCCCGTTGGAGCCGTCGACTAGTAATAACAGGCTGCCTTGGTTGAGAGTGCCCATGCAAGGCAAGGGAGTTTCGCTGGGATTGCTGGGATTTCTGGGAACTCGCTGGGATTCGTGGCCCTGCGGAGCTACAGAAGTCATACCGACACACAAAGTTCGTATACCCCTGTTCCTGTCAAAGCCCTGCTTCTCGACACACTTCTTGGCGGTCTTATTCCATGTGCCTGGGCCGTCTGTGAATCCGTTCTGCCGTTGAAACGCCGCAATAGCAAACTGGCCTGCATGTCATTTTTCTACCCGTGCTGTGTTACAATGTTTTTTAGTTGCCGTACCCAAAGAGACGGAAGTATGATGATCATTAACCCGGGGGCTCCATAACGAAAGACCATCCCATACATTCCCATACAATCACATGCACACCGTTCGATATCGGGGACAGCTGCCCTCTTTTTCTTTTATGTCAGTCGCCGTAAACGTGCGGTATCGACTTGAATGTGGGTATCCGTCCAGAATTCCATTGACTTCGCCCTCGCCCAGAACACCTGCAAAGGTATGAAGATTGTGGCGCGATTGCATCATGAAACAGGGGTATACACGTTTTACATCTTACAGGTCATTTTTTTTCTCTAAGTACGTCTCTCTACATACCGTATGTACGGTACTCTGCTCCGTGACTTCGGAACCTCACCTTGTCATCTTCCGCAAATTTGGTCACCTGACCACCCGATGTTCCGCCATCTATCAATCGTGTGGTAGAAAACATATGAGAAGCAGAGATCTCTGAATTTTAGTATTTTCGTGGAGTTTAGGGTCTTTAGAGACAAGACAAACTTGGATAGCTCGGGGCTAACCCCACAAGGGTGAGAAAGGGGCAAAAAATTCGAATTGAAATTAGTTAATCAGGGCTGCTAGGGGGACTATTCCCACAGTGTACGAAAACATTTTGTACACTGTGGTATACTCCGCTGTCCTACATCTTAAGATCCCCACGCACGCTCCTAAAACTCTGAAGTGGACCTCGGGGAACGAGGTACCCTTGTTATAGCGCCGATTATCATCAAATTTTTGTCAGGGTTGGGGTTGCTTACGAAGATTCCCTGGTCTGTCCGACTTACAAGTTGCTCGGACGAGAAGCCTGGAGAAATCGGGGACTATCAGGATAGGCTGGGATATGCGGTGTTCGATGCATTGAAGATAGATTCCACCGAATGGTTACCGAATATATCTCTTACGACTCTGCGGGTAAGCCTTGCAGCCGGCCAATCAGAAACAACCACCTCAGACTACTGTAGGTATCAGGGTATCTAGTAAACATGATTATGGACACCAGAACTCCTGCGTTAATGTGATGCTAGCAAATGTCAGACTATGTATGTTGGCCGTATGTTAGCTATACGCTAATTTGTTGGTCTAACGTGTTCTTTGGCTTTACATCTCTTAGCATACTCTCATTTCCGCCTTTTCGAGAGACGCAGCGGACCCAGGACCCTGGTGAGTGATGGCGAAGGAACAGCGGGATTGGATGGTTTTATTCGTTTTCTATACTTGGTAGATGTTAGACAAGTGGCCAATGGTTGAATACTGGTTACCTATGTCGTATATAGTTAGTTAAGAGCCGCCGGAGCCGATATCTGCTCGTGGCTGGTTCTAGCTAGTACCTAAACATGACCTAGGTGTAGGTCTACTACTGCGGCATGTGGTACGAGACTCGTTCATCCCAATTTACATTAAGAATGCTACAGCGTTGCGTATCATTGAACCCTTACATTAAGAGTGTTACAGCGTTTGCGTATCATTGAACTCTTCCTGTCGTCCGCTGGTTATCAAGAACGCCCAGAATACTACGTGCAAAGCTCCATCCGACTTTTTCCTGCAACCAAAGAAGCAGAGGGCCAGCAATAGCCTCACACCGTTCCATGGGACGTTGCCACCGATCCATACCTACAGCCCGGTCAAAAAAGGATCTTACTGCGTGCAGTTCCTCATTCGTCCATTCTCACGCATACCTATCTTAGTTAACTAAGCCTCTTCGACTATCAAGCTTGCTGAGTGGCACACAATCTTACCGCTTCTGGACGTCACGTCGCATTAGGTTGTGGTTATAGGTTGCCTTCGCGGTTCGGAGTAGCAAGATTAGCATCGTTAGTTTAGTCTCCGGTGCTTATATCGTCTTAGTCGACTCTTAGGTTTTGAGGCCCATCTGAGGGGGTCTTGAAGCCATCTCTTATTTATAGAGAGGGAATCCTAAGATACTCGTGGTATGTCTGTCCAGGACTTATAGACAATTATCTTCCCAGACGAACTTTCACAAGATCATTGGGACGGCCTCTAAGACGACATAGAGACTAACCAAGATGAAGTCTAGCAAGATGATGAGGACGACTTTATTACGTCTTGCGCAACGAACGCGTTCAAGACTATTATCTATATTATTCCCCCACTCCTCGCGTACGGCGAAAGAAGAGCAGCGTGCACCGGAGAAAGCCAGTGCTCAGCAGGGTCTATGCGGTGAAGCGTTGGTCTTAGCTTCGCAGCTAGACGGCAAGACCTTCCACGTCCCAGACCTATGGAAAGTCTTCCCAGATTGGCCCCTTGCTGCAAATCCCCACGCAGAGAGGCTCGATGCCCTCGTGGACTCATTGCTCGAGCGCATCATCACCAATGAGAAGAAGCTCAAGGCTTTGAAGCAAGCTAACTTTGGCCGTCTCATCTCCCTGTAAGCGGTCTACCCCAGTCTAACTTATAACAGGTCACCTAACTGACTGGGAACATATAGTTGGTATCCGAACGCAGAATGGCCTGAGCTTGAGATCGCCGCCGCCTACTCTGTCTGGATTTTTGTGTGGGACGACGAAGTTGACGCGGGGGACACTGACGTGTCCAACGATGAGGAACTATCTCGGGCTTACTACCAGAAGTCTCTCAGCACTATCCACAACCTTCTAGGACTTGACCCCGTTGAGGAGGGTCAGGAGCCCGTGTTCCAAGATGATCAAAGTTTACACCCTAACATGGCATTATTTGCCGATGTCGGTCGTGGCATGCGCGCTACGACGGACAGAATACAGAGAGAACGATTCTACCGAGAGCTAGAGCACTTCATGATTCAAGTAGGCGTGGAACATGTCCACCGCATGCGAGGATCTATCCCATCGGTGGAAAAGTACATAGAAATCCGATCCGGATCCGTCGGCTGCGCCCCTCAGATCGCTATCACCGAGTAAGTGATGAACTCATGTACGGTCATCTTAGGTGATCAACCGCTTACTGTTTCTTTAGTGCGATGCTTAAAATCAGATTACCCGAGTCTATAATGGAATCTGAGGCAATGAAGGCACTTTGGAGAGAAACAGTCGTTATATGTTTTATTCTCAACGACGTATACTCCGTACAGAAAGAAATAGTAAGCTACAGTAGAGTATACTATATTTCTCTATATGCTAACAACTAGTTTAGGCACAGGGCTCGCTCTTGAACCTGGTCCCAGTCATGTATAAAAACTGCGATCCCCAGAGCCTTGACACAGTCACTCGCGAAATCGAAGTGCTTCTACAAAAATCTCTGCGGGGATTCGAAGATGCAGCTACATCTCTTAGTGAGATGACATCAAACGATGCAAAATTAAGCCAAGACACGCAATCTTTCATTAAGTGGTGCCGTTATTTTATCACAGGGGTGCAGCAGTGGAGTTTAGAATCTCGACGATACGGGATGGCGGAGTGCTTAAAGGAAGATGGTTCGCTCAGCATTGTACTTTGAATCCGTACCTAGATACCCTCATGCCAAGATGATTTACCTCGCATACACTATTTCTGTTCTGTTCGATATAGACTGCATACTATAGACTCTACTATGTATAATATACCGGGAGAATATTACTGGCAAGCTAAAATATCACCGTTGCAGATCCCAACTATGCTACCTCGTGACTGGTTTTGCCGCCGTTGCCATGGTATTGAGTCGCAGGGAATAATTTAACGTCTCCGGATTTTGCGGATGAGACATGGCTCACAGGCCGCATACCCCGGATGAAGTCGCAGCGAGGTTATCGTGACGTTATAACTGGAGGTTGACGCCATCCCACCCGAGGTTACACGCTGGCACGTTTTATTCCTTGCTGCATATCAGCTATATCAGCTGTCAAACAGCTATAGTTGCAGGGTTCTTTTCCTGACATTCGGGTCGGCGTTTCGATGCATGTTCGGGGCACACCCGGAAGGGCTTAACCAGGTCAGCCGGGACGGCGGCAAGCACGAGAATATGACGTATCACAAGGCGCAATGTTCTCGAAGACGGGCAGCTGATGTAATAGGAAGGTCGTCACCGCTACTGTTAGTCCTGAACGCATGAAGTTGCCTCAAACCTCTTATAATATTCTCCCACCAGAGCACTCCTAGCCGCCGATGCTCTGGGCCGATTTCCAAGATAGTTAGGTTCGGGCCGAGCCGGGTTCTTAAGCGAATATAGACCCGCCGAAAAGCACAAGGGACACAAAAAGAACAATGCGCAAATTTTGGAATAATTGGCTAAGGTTGCATGTCAGTGCGATACCCCTTACTGCTCGTGCCACATTTACACTGTGTGTTACCAAATACCTAGGTAAATTACGTGATTACGTTCGATGTGCGTATGGATGACGGGGTGAGTCTCCAGACGGAATGGCACCCGCTTTCATCAGCTGGGTATGGGTATGAAATACGTAGCATATCCAGCATCGTGAGCACGGAGCGTTGATAACTGTAAGTGATTGGAAAAGAGGAGAACAGAGCCCTTGGTGTTATCAATATTATACCCCTTTCTAAGCAAGGATCATATCATCTTACTACTATGCTAGTTCGCTTAGCTCATATTTCACCCCTTATTCTGTTACCCATTCCTGTCCATCAACATAGACACTATTGTCTGTGCCCTTGCGAACCACTCCATTCTATGATACGTATCTAACCGTACCACGTGGTCGTGAGGGTCGTGATAGTTTCATATACCCGGTCTAGATACCATTGAAGCGCTTCCATAATGACATTTGAGCCTATTATATCGTTGCAGATTTATGTAGCAACGCACTGGGGTCTGCTCCTCCCGCTCGTGCACTTACCTACCTATAAGCGCTCTTACCCAACCTCTCGCATACACTAAGTGTTGCCAGAGGAATGGTAACGAAGTTGCATGCATGTGTCAAATTTGGAAATGTAAGCTGTTCGGTGACCGAAAGGGGGCTGCCGAATTTCGGCATGTGAAAGGGCGGACAAGACTTCTGCGCTGCTGTTCTCTTATCGTATCCGGAGTATGATCTCCTAGATAATCCTTCCATTGATTATACAATTATACTTGCTATGCATCTGAGAAAAATGCAAAGACGTGCAGCCAATGATTATCTTAGCATTAACTGAGTAGAACCTATTATAGACTTTACATAGGTAATCTTAAAAGCAGATCTATAGGGCTATAGGCTATTACATATTAAGTCCACAATCGTGATCTCTACACCTGGTCACCTACCGTACGTAAGACGGTATAACGTACACCTCTATAGGTAAGCATGCAATAGGCAATGGGCATCTCGATTCTCACTAGGAGCTAATTCCTGTTTAGTCTTGACCTACACTAGCGTATCCTAGGCGCCGGCGAGCACGCCGAGTCTCACCTAGCGTTGCGAGTTTATTAGTGTAAAAACCTCACGGCCGAACTTTTCGACAAGATTCTGGGGGGCCGAGACCTTCACCAGGCCTGACGAACTAACACTCGCGTCCCCTCTTCCCTCGTCTGGACGCACAGATGTGTACGCGTGTCTGTGCTCCTTGCTACTATGCACTGCACTTATTCCAAGCGCCTCCCGATTGTCTACCTAAACTACACCAGTATCGTGGAAGACTAATCCTAGTCAGTATAAGTTATGAAAATCTGCCGTGTGCCTAGTAGATAGCGTCGAAAGCCAATGAAGTTCTCTCGAAGATCCCCCAAGATAGGATGTGCATACCCAAGTACTACGGATGATTCTGAGCCCTAAACTCTAGTAACCTATACCACGACGGCATTCAAAGAGGATACTGTTGCACATGATATTCTTAGTATGCGACAAATACCTTAGCTTATACCTCTCTCCATCTCTGTGTGTCCAGATGCCATAGAAATCTTGATTTAATCAATGAAACCAACGGATAGGGCGCCAATTCAGCAATCCTGATTAGTTCAGTCACTACCGGCCCTTTTCTATCTATAGTATAGCAACTATTCTGATGCAAGACTTCCTGGCTGTCTTGTAGACTAGCACACCGCCAAAACACCATTTTGCTATGCCATGCCATGTCAGGCGATAGTCGAACGGGGGAGAAACTCCCACCTTGCAAATCACTCATATGCTAGCATATCTACACGTACTCCTTGAACTAGGTTAATATTTTATAACGTTTGCCTTTTGGGGGTCAACTTAGTAGAACGATCAAATAAGTACATGCCAATCGAGGAGGGAATAAACAGCTAACGTAAGGGGGGTAGTGGAGAGTAGACCTCTGATTTCTCGTTCAACCTTCAATTAACATAAGTCTCGACGCCTGCATTTCCATGTGCCATTCTACGTCACTCTGCCTTTTCTTTTTTCCCCGGGTCATCCACCAAAGCTGTCAAAGTTACGAAGCAGTGATCTCTGAAACAAATGAAAACGGGCATGCTGGTAAATTCGACTGTGCTTTCCTAAACGCCTTCTCATGCCTCATGTACATAAGGAAATCTTGTTTCATGCAATGTTCACACCGGCAGCTCCGTGAGCGTGAGGGTGTGCGTCGAGATCTATGTCCTCGACGAAGGTGCGTTGGTGGGCGCTCTCCCGCACCAGGTTGCCGAAGTACTTTAGTGCCACCTCGCTTTCGCCGCGGACTTTGAGGGTTTCCTCCCGGCGTTTGCCGAGTTGCTCTACGGAACGTGTCAAGCTGACTCGAAGATTGTCCGCGGGAATGCGGAGGACCTTGCGCACGGAACTTGAGATACGGTGGCTGTTCGCATGGACATAATCCATTGATGCTAGTTGCGTCGAGATCTTGTTGGACAAGCGGTGGGGTAGTGAATGCGGAATTTGTTGTACGACATAAACTGCGGCTGAGGCGACTGTGGCCAATCATTAGCTTCCATCCGAGGTCAATGTAGCACAATAGAACATACCTGCTAGAACTATGCCCGGAACAATCAGCTTCCGAAGATTGTCGTTACCAACAATTTTAATCACGTTCATCGTGTGGTCCATCCATCCCATCCCGCCAATTAGACGTCCACCGAGGGCGGTAGCAACGGTCAGAGCCATACCAGTACCGGCAACCTTCTCTTGACGTTGCATAAGCGTAGACCAGTCGACGAAATCCCATATCTCGGTAGGCACATCAATCTGCTTTGCTAGCACATCACGCCTCCTTCGGAACATGACATCGGAGCGGAAGTTGAGGTCGTGATACTCATTGCCGAGATGCATTAAGCCGAGCTGCTTGATGACATTCACGCCAGATACAGTCCTCGTTCGTGCGTAGTCCTCGCAAGATGTGACTGACTCTGAGATCTTTGACAGCATTGCTTCTTTAAGTTCCTCGGCATAGTCGAAAGCATGGAAGAGACCCGGGTAAGGTACACCAAGATCGTCATCACCGGCATAAACAATAGCTGAATTGATAGTGGCCCGGGTGTGATCGTAAATGTCCTTACAAGTCTCCTCGATAGTATAATCTATTTTCTCGCCAGCTGAGGTTATCGCCTTCGTAGAAGATTCGAGCTGAGGCTCAATCTCTTCCAAATCGTGTGTCACACGGTCCAGTTCAGACTGAGCCACATCGGCATTGACGTTGGCAAGCATGTTGATATCGTTGAGGATGTTGAGGAGATAGGTTTTGGCAGGTGCGAGCTTGGATCGGGCTCGCTTCTCTAGGACAAATCGTCTCAACGATTGCTCTAGCTTCTCGAAGTCCCTTATTTTTTCCTTTTCTTTGCCCTTCCCTTTAGGATCGTCACCAGGGTCACCCCCTCCTCCACTCGAGCTTCCGCTACCTCCTCCGCCTGGGCCACCCGGAGGTGACGGAGCCATTGGAATAGCATTGCTGGATACGAAGTGCACAAGTTCGGTGGATTCCTTGAATGTGCGAGGACTTAGACCATAGACCTGATCCAATATCATCTTCTGGCACCGTTCCTTATCTCTTATCAGATCATATCCATTGACAACCATGAAGATATAGGCTTTCTCGGCGGCGGCGGCCCAAATGAACTCTTTAGCGGACTGGGTGAAGTGATTCGCAGCAGAGACCACAAACACAACCACATCAATCTCTTCCTGGCGCGCAAACACAGCCGTCGTCTTTGTTGTATCGGAATTGAGACCTGGGGCATCGATCAATGCAATGTCGACTACGCCGTTGTTGAGTAAGGACTCATCAATTGTTCGCACGTCCTTGATATAAACTTTGCATTGCATGTAGGTAGCGTTGTCGAGGACAATCTTCTCTAGTTCTTGAAGGGAGAAGACGTCGTAGGTCGACTCATCATGCCGATTGTATATCGCATTCTTGTGAACTGCATGAACCTCCTCAACGCCGGCATTCTCTCTCGCATCCAAGACCTCACAGAAGATACTTGTGCAAGGTTGCTGATCCTCCGGGAGAACTTTGCGTCGTAGCAACGCATTGCAGAATGTAGACTTTCCGGCATTAAGGTCTCCAGTTACTAGAACCTTGCTAGAAGTATCCTCAATCCTTTCACGGAGCAAGAGGAGGTGTTTAATGCTAGAGCTAATCTTCCCGTCGAGCAATGCAGCGATTGATCCTTTCTCGAGAGAATGGACGAGTTCGGTCTGATGTAAAGCACCGAGCTTGAGATCCAGCTTCAAGATCGAGAACTCTTGGGCAATCTGCGGTGTAAACAGCCGGGGCGATTCAGCTACACTTTTATTCTCGGCATCTCTACTGGATTCCGCAGCTTCGTGGTCCTCGACAGTCGTCATCGATCGTCGCAATGGTCGAGGGTGGTATGAGTCTCCGGCTAGTTCTCCGGCTACAGAAGAGGCATGTTGTAGTCCGGGACGCGAAGAGCCTCGTCCGGGAGACGACCTTTCTGCCCGCTGAACAGAAGGATAGTGTGCGGGCCAAGTAACGTTGATCTCCTGGAGGGATTTAAGGAGCTCGACGACTCGGCTGATCGAGCGAGTCAATGCCGCCTGATGCTTATTATACCACAGCTGAGATACGGCTGCAGCTTGGTTTCGGTGGTCGGTTTCCGGATTGCCGGTAGATCGGCGTTGCAGCGGCATGTCTCTCGATACGGAAGGGTCGGTTCGCGGAGAGCCAAGAGGGCGCCTCGAGGAGCCAACATCGTCTCCTGCGACGCTCCCGCCGTAGCCCGAATCGTCGTCTATGAGTGACTGCAGCCGTGCAGCATGTTGTGATGTTGAGCCATTGCCGACCGTCATGTAACCAGGTCTTCCGGGAGCCGGGGTAGACGATGCATCATCTTGTTCATAATTTCGTCCGCTAGCGGACTTGCCCTTGCCCTTGCCCTTCGAGGCAAAATAGTCCCGACTCATCGCTATCGTTAGAACGTTGAATTCATGGAGGTCACCAGCACCGGAGTCGTAGGAGGTACTCGATCGATTAGCGCGTGCGCGTGTCAAGTCGTAATAATATTGAATTGTAGATGCGTTAGGTAAAGTGGTAAGTCGGTGGTGATACTTTTTCTAATTGAATCGGAGGCGAAATTGCGGTATGGTATGCTCGCTACAGAAAGGAAGCTCTGATTGGCTGCGCGCCTACAAAAATTCGAGGGGTGTTACGATAACGTGTTGTGCATTAACGATGTCACACTCCTAATTACTTACATAAGTCACTCTTATGCATATATCAAATAACCCCCACTTGCAACAAAGTGGTATTCATTACGCTGGCAGGCTGGTAACACGACAAAGCAGCCGCCAAGTTACGTACCTTATCATCGTCACTCTAAATTGATCTGCATACATATACGTACATAACTCAAGGTTCCCATCAATCGCCATCTGCTACGCAACGTACTTCCCTACTGTTGGTAATATTTACGAATCGAACTCGACTCGTATCTACGACGCTACTATCTATAGAGCGACGTATACCTTCCTCAAATCTACCTAGCCACATCGGAATCACCTGAAATTACCGACCTAATCGTTAGACGACCTCTCATACTTCGTAGCCTAGGAACCGGACAGATCAACATCCGCAACAATGAATGTAGGTTATTAAATATCTAAGGCTTCAAGATAGTTACAAGATCCCAGATGGCTAATTATATATGTCCTAGATTTTGGAATGGGCCTTCGGCAAGCGCATAACGCCCGCTGAGCGTTTGCGCAAGAACCAGCGCATGATCGACAAGGCAATCCGAGAACTAGACCAAGTACGAGTTAAACTAGAGAAACAAGAGAAAACTCTCGTCGGTCAGATCAAGCAGAGCGCGCAGAAGGGACAGATGGGAGCAGCTAAGATTCAGGCGAAGGATCTCGTTCGTACAAGAAGGTAATAACGAGCCTGCGATCATGGATGTCTAGCTTAAACACCTGACTAACGTTTGGTGGCGTTATTACAGATACATCGAGAAGTTCTACGGGATGAGGAGTCAGCTACAGAAAATATCCTTGCGATTACAGGTCAGGCATATGTTACGCCCAGTTGATGGTACTACGCTAACAAGAACCCATTACAGACCCATCGAACCAACGAGCAAATGATGCAAGCTATGAAAGGAGCTACGGTAGCCCTTGGTAGCATGAACCGGTCGATGAACTTACCTGCATTACAACGTATCGCCATGGAGTTCGAACGAGAGACTGCAATCATGGACGAAAGGCAGGAGATGATGGATGATGCGATTGACGACGCCATGGATGTAGGCATAGAAGAGGAGGGCGATGAAGTCGTAGAACAAGTCCTGGAAGAGATTGGTGTTGACCTCAGCCAAGCAGTGAGTGGCCTCCCAAACGTGGATTACGGACCTCCTTGTCTAACATCAAATAGTTTGGAGAGACCCCGACAGGTCTTCAGGGCGAGAAAGTTCCCGACGGTCGAATCGCCCAAGCTATCGGAGGCCCCAGCGGTGGCGGTGGAGGAGACCCTGGTGACGACGACCTCCAAGCCCGCCTCGATAGTCTAAGGAAGTAGACATGGGCTAGCAGCATGGTGATGTTGACAATGATAGAGGATTCACTCAGACTGGACTTGTACGAGACTAATATGTGTAGTTCCGAGCATGGAGTGCGGACAGCTAGGGTTTTGCTTTATTGACATTATCCTATTTCTTATTATGGGAAGGTACTATTTTACACAGGCTCATACGAGGGACATCCTCAAAATCTTGAGCACTCCCTCCTTATCTAGAGGAGCTGGGTTACTATTAACCCACCGATCCTTTAAACTGTGCTCAGCGATGTCCATAAGTTTTTCTTCGCTGATACCAAACTCCTCAAGCGACCTCGGCAGATCAAGGGCGCGGATGATAGCATCCATCAGATCACCAAGATCTGCCGTCTCTCTGTTCAATCCTTTCCGAGTAAAGATTTCTCGGGCCTTGGGATCTTCCCAGAGCATCTGGATAATAGCATTTTGTCGTTCAACATTCGCGCCCTTTCGGTAATTGTATTTACAAACAGCAGGGCTCAGAATGCAGCTGGTGTCTCCGTGGCCTACACCTGCTGGCCCCAGTTGATGGCCAATACCGTCTGCAGCATATTGGGTCAGCTATTATTTATATTCGGATGCTTAGGAATTCAACGAGACAACAGGAGGGTTTGACATGTACATACGGCTTGCTCCTAGCGGGACACCTCGAGTAGTTGCACTCATGGCATCTTTAGCACCCAATTGGCATTGTAATCGTGCTTCGAGGTCTTTGGGGTTTTCCTTGCTCTTTATGAGACCCGGTATGAGTTTGGCCAGCCCATTTCGAGCATCTTCGTCTGCCGCATCGTCACTCTCCAGGGAGCAGAGAGTCTCTATACAATGATCAACAGCCTTGATGCCAGTGCTCAGCCAGACTCTTTCAGGGGTCGTCGTGGTAAGCTGCGGGTCGAGGATGACCAAAGCGGGGCCCTGCAAAGCTTCCGAGAATGAGTGTTTCTGACCTGTCTTGTCGTTTGTTGCACCTGCCCAGGACGAATATTCGCCACCGGATAGCGTCGTCGGGATACAAGCGACTGGGACCTTCGACGACTTGATACTGGGGCGTCTATGCGAGCTTGTCGGGCAAAGGCTGTCCAGTTCTTCAGGCGTTGAGATGTCGTTCGCTAGTGCCTAGTACAGTTTTAGCATCCTAGATCCAACCCCGATCACTGGCTGCTGAATGTTGGACATACATATGATACTATCTTGGCCGCATCTGTTAGACTTCCTGCACCTAGGGTGACGATCAGGTCCGCTTCACACTTCTTCGCGTCTTCTACAATTTCGAGTATCTCAGACCAGAGAGAATGAGGTTTCATGCCGATCCTAATACCAGCAACTTTATCACCAAGGGCGTGTGTAAGGTCAGCGAGATAGTGCGTGTTCTTCGCAAGAGACTTAGAGCAGATAATATAGATCCTAGATGCATGGAAGACATCATCTGCGTGCTTTGCAAGAGCCTCGGTGAATGGTAACCCATAGCTTAGCAGCGGTCGGTCTCGATCTCGATCCTTGAACGCTGGTCCAAATGTCTCTGGCATTTTATAGGTATATAACGGACATATAACGGACATATAATTGATATAATATATCTTTGTAGTCTCGAGTAATGTAGTGTGATAGTTACAATGGATCTTTATCCTGGTTACATTGAAGTTTCATACTCCGGTTGGTTAAGAGGTAGAAAGAGGGAGATTTCGGTAGGTAACTTTCGACTAGAGGCCGAGGTGGATGAATGCTTATAACTATATGACGTTTTGATGTCGCTTCACGAGACCTAGCATGATGTATTACAAATATCTCATTGAGTGGCACTATTATAAATCCACACATTACCTCAATCGCTAACATTAGGTACATTTAGTAGCATTTAGTAGCTTCCTCCCGGCTAAATCCACGGTAAATGTTTCTTGGGCTTAGCTCTAATAGATGTAGAGCTTGGATGAATGTTTGCCTCACGAGCCTCACCACCTTTCAGCCCCGGCCATGAACTAGAAACTTGTAGGATGTCGTGCCTAGCCTTAACGGGGCGCCCCAACGTGGATGTTAGAAGAGGGGGGAATTATAAAGCACGTACCGAGTCAGCCGTCATCGTAGTTCCACGTCTCAGCCCTAAGATATACTGTCGTGTTTGCGGCAAACGGAATGAGCCACGTTAGATACCTAATCCAAGCTCTGATAGGCTCCCCGGTTGTCCGTTACTTGAAAGAATGGACTTGTCATGATCGATATTATGAGTAAAAGACAATGAAATAGAACATAGAAATTATTCCAATTAAATTATAGAATAATATAATTCTGAGAATAAGAATCTTTTTTTAATTTCTTAAATTTTTTTTTTTTGGATGAAATAGAATTGTTCTTGTCTTTGCTTAGCTTGATGTTACCGAGGCTCGCAATCAATTTAGACGATTTAGAACCTTAGAGCGTTGGAGATCCGGATCCTATTGTAGCTCCGAACCGCCACGGCGCTTCAACAATCCGCATTCGGGTGCACAGACCAACTACTAGGTACCCTTAGCGCCTTCGCGTACTCGATTCAGGTAGGGGTCGGGCAGGTTAGATTTCTCCCCTCGTCCCTCCACTCCACTCTTCCTCCAATTCCGTTACATCACACCCCACGATTTGCGATTTATCATCCAGTCCACACTGCAACAACCTCCAAAGCACCATCCATTATCCACTATCCACCTTCGCGGCAACTCTTATAATATCCCACTCGGGAAATCAACACATCAGATACCACCTTTGGCCTAGATTGGACTCCTACATAGATTCAGTAAGCAGCAAATCTCCGTATCTCCCAAACAATGGAACAATGTCTCTTCCCACCCTTCTCAGCGCCCCCCTCTACCTAACCAGCTACCTAATCTAACAACATTGAATCTAACCGCCTACCTGACGTACCATCGTTCTGCGCTTCATTACACAGCCCAATCACTTCCAATTACCCTGTTGTCTCCTTTTGGGATACATCCATCCCTTTTATTATTTATATTTTGTACAATTACCAATCCTGGTGGTTCTGGGCATTTCTTTTTTGTTTCATTCAGTCCCTTACGGCCATAGCCTCATTAAACCCCGAATCAGACGGTTTCTTATATACAACGTGTATTGCGTATTCTAACCAATGTGCCTAACCTCTCTAGGCCCTCCTAGCGTCCCAACCGTCACAAGACTTCCAGTCAAACACCCCTTGTATGACGACAGAGTTGTACTCGCCTGAAGTTTTGGTCTGCCCAGTTCTTTGACGGTACTCTACGAGCTTTGTATACTATCCACCCGACACACTTCCCAACACCGTAACAGAGACTGTAGGATCTGCGCATTTCTCCGCATTGCTTTGACGACTTCGGCGCATCTTTCCCATATTAAACCCAGTACCACGCTTTCCACCACCGACGACTTCAAGTTTCGAAAACCTGGCAGGAAACAAGCGGCGCAGTCTCTCTTCTCAGGGAGGTCTGCTTAATAGAATGTTTGGGGGCGGGTCTAGCTCTACTGCGGCGAAATCCGATCCCGTAGTCGCCGACTCTGGAAAGTCAGATAAAAAGTCCCCATCACCAGATCGAAAACACGACTCTTCTTCGAGCGCCACTCCCACGAAATCTCCTGATCAGGCTGCTAGCGGCGAGAAGCGTAGCGGAAATGGCAGCCCTCCCGGACGACAAAATCCTGACACCGGCAATTCAGAGAAGAAGCGTAGGAGTTCTGGCGTTGGAAGCAAAGCGAGCAGTCTTATAGCCAGCGCTAAGAATACCTTGAATTTCGGCCAAGTTGGTAGGTCGAGCAGCGAGATCAGCCCTCAAACTCCTCTACAGAAGCTGGGAAAACAGGATCAATCACTCGCGGTACCACAAGGCCAACACAACAACTCGGCCGGCGAATCCGTCCCTGGACCGCGATCTACTTTTCGCGTCGGCGTTTGGGAAGATAGAAATAAGAAATGTCGTCGTACTATGGAAGACACGCATGCGTTCCTTTACAATTTCTTACATACACCAGCGCCTCAACTTGTCCCAGATGCAGGCAATAAGAGTTTGAAATCTCAAAAGTCTACATCAGATGATTGTGATCCTCCACCCGATCCGATTCCTCAGGACATGATTGAAACTGACAACGGTTACTTCGCGATTTTCGATGGGCATGCTGGCACCTTCGCTGCAGACTGGTGTGGAAAGAAGTTGCATCTCATCCTTGAAGATACAATAAGGCGAAATCCCAACGTACCAATTCCCGAACTTTTGGATCAAACCTTCACTAGTGTCGACGCGCAGCTCGAGAAGCTGCCTCTTAAGAACAGCGGCTGTACCGCAGCGATTGCCGTCTTGCGTTGGGAAGACCGAGTTCCTAGTTCGAACTCGGCCACCGGCTCTCAGGCTATCGCCCCGGCAGCCGCTGCTGCTTCAAAGGCGGCGGAGGCATCGAAACCTAAGGAGACTAAGTCTGAAAACGATGGCACCAATAATGCCATTCCTGAATCAGCTCACGCGCGATTGAAAGGTACTGCGGTGCGACAAAGAGTTCTTTACACTGCCAATGTAGGTGATGCTCGCATCATTCTATGTAGAGGCGGTAAAGCCTTACGTCTCTCGTATGATCACAAGGGTAGCGATGAGAATGAAGGGAAGCGTATCGCGAACGCCGGAGGTTTGATCCTCAACAACCGTGTCAACGGAGTCCTAGCTGTCACTCGGGCTCTTGGAGATACATATATGAAGGATCTCGTAACAGGACACCCGTACACTACCGAAACTGTTATCCAGCCTGAAGTAGATGAGTTTATCATCATCGCTTGTGATGGGGTAAGTTTTTTTTTTAGGATATTTCAAACTCACTGCACAACCTTACTGACGAATATTTAGCTCTGGGATGTCTGCAATGACCAAGACGCAGTTGATCTTGTCCGTGACGAACAGGATCCTGTGGTTGCCTCCAAAAAACTTGTCGACCATGCTTTGGCTCGTTTTAGTACGGATAACTTGTCTTGTATGATTGTTCGATTCGACAAGGCAGCCCTCCTAGAACACCAGAACAACAAGGAGAACCCAATTGGTGTTGAGGGGGATAGTACTAGTATAAGTGGCAAAGTTAGCGAAGCCGACAGGATTGTAAGTTCAACCAAGCAGAAGATTGCCGAAGGCGACACTCCAGCTGTTGGCGTATCGGCTAGCAATAGTGGCAGAGGTCATGATCCTTTACCCATCGACGACGGAGACTCTTTCAAACCTACTATCATCGAGGGATCAGTCGAGGAAGAACCTTCAGCCCTGGAAGAGAGCGACGCACCCGAAGTCACCGCAGATGCGATACCGAACCCTGGTGGTCTAGTCACTCCGGAAGCGACGTCTCCAAATACAGCTGAGCGTCCGTCATCATCCTAAACACACTATACTCTATTCGATATCACGGGCTCATACGCGTCTCACTCCTCAATGGTTCCTACCCGCATTCGATTCAGAATGTATTAGCATTTTGGTCTTTGGATGGAGACAAAGCATTCATGCCTTACGTTTCGATTTGGTGTGATGCCCACAAGGTTGATATCTGGTTGACTTATGGCAGGGAGCTCGTTAAATGCAGCCAGGATGATAGTGTGCGAGATTTATTGATTCTGCCGGTCATTTTGTTTTTCTGTTAAGGGAAGGCACTTTGAGGAGTAGACGAACATCCAGCTGTCTCGAGAAGAGGAAGTAGGAATAACGGATTGGGCCGTGAAACCTTACCGAGGCGATGTTCGTTGCCCTCTACACGGACTTATGGCGGACAGTGTACGCTATTAGGCTAGCAAGTACGGCGGGCAATCAATGGATTTATAACAATATGAGGCCCGGTGTTGTCCAATGTCGCCCGTTGGGAAGACGTGGTTTGGAGTGAGAATCAAAAAGGGGTAGTGACAATAGTCATATGCGTATTTTGATATCATTAATGCCTGGTAGTCTTTTTCCTGGAAGCATTGAGGGCAAATGCCGGCGTTTGACATGCTCTTATGAGTGTCCTCGAGTAATGAAACTTTCTTGTCTCAGGCGAATGTGTGATTGTTGAATTCGTGTATCCTCAAGATGTTCGGTCAGGCCGGAGTCTCGTAAAAGTACAAGTAGGTCATAGGTGAGTATAGCTTTGCGAGACGTCATGATTACCAGCGAGAGAGAAGCTCACCCATCTTCTGAGCAGGGGGTCTTGCTATTGGGTATAGAAATCAACATTCTAGAAACGAGAGCACTAGATGTGATCTATGCAGCTTTTAAAAGGGCCAGGTCGAAATTATTACCTCACGTAGCGGGTGGATTCGGAAAGACGGCACAGAAGAGATCGAAACTCTCGGGATTTCCATTGAGCTAGCCATGATTGGGAACTACATAAAGTTTTTTTATTCTAACGTTATCAATGCTTAAGTTGTAGTAGATATATGTAAGGTAGATACTGCATCAAGATGTATAGGCCAACTGAGCGAGGTGGATAGGTAAGCCGTGGCTGCTTACGAGCAACCATCTCAATTCAATATTATATGTTCGTCTGGGCTGAACCTCCAGACGATAGCGTCAATAACCCTGGCGATATTTCGTTGTCGTAGGGAAATCCACCGGCGTGGTTGACCGTCTACCCTTGTGGTCTAATCGCTCCGCTGTTATAAATGGCCGACGTTGGCTACATTCGTCACAACGCTTGGACGTATGTAGATGCAATACTTACATATTACAGCACAGCTGAATCCCAGAGTAATCCGACGAATGCGCGTTGTCCTGTCTGCTACGATCGTGGATGACGATGCAGGTGACAGGTCAAAGCGTCGGAAACTTTGAGGTTTGTCGAGGGTTCGACTTACACGAGATCCTTGCCATGCGACTGCGGAATATGACGTCGTGAATACATACCGACGAAGTAAAAACTATTATCAATGGTACAGATTGATGATGATCTGTGTGGGAACCATGTGTCACAGAGCAAGACAGCATGGTAACTATAGTTCGTCGTGTCTTTTCTTTCTTTCTTTCCAGAAGGTTCATTTCCGAATCTCTTCCGGAGATTCTGCCCACCGTAGCTCCTGGGCACATGGGAGGGTTGCAACCTATGTGCCGGGCTTGCATGTGCGGCATGCAGAAGGATCCGCTTAGGTAGTTGAATTGCGGGCCGGTTTAAGGCCTCAAGATTCGAAGCAGATTAGAGGGTTGGCCAAGAAATTCAGCTCATCTCTCTCTAGTTGCGTCTCTCAAAATGAGAATCCGCGCAGGCTTTTCTGATCGTGAGCTATTGATGACTTGCAGGCAGACACACGAGAGTTTCGGCCATCCGGGTAGCGACGATGTCACCCTGTAATAGGTCGATGGGTCACATATAAGGTGCCTACATAGTAAGTCGACAACACTACTATTTTTCTGTACAAGCACGTGGAGTTTGAGATCTGTGTGGAGTTGATTCTCTCATGTGTCGAATACATGTTATTCGCTCACAAGGGACGAGCAAAAGTTGGAACGCCTTGTGAGGTTGAGAATGACACGAAATAGGGGACCAATAGCATGAGATAGCCCATCTCGCCTTGCCCCTGAAGAGCACATCTGCTACTGCGAATACTCATTTGCACATCGCAGCGGATTGGCTGCTTTTTAGGTACTGGAAGTTGAAGATTGCGCATCCATGACTGCAGTGCGGTGCTTTCTAGTGGCTGCCCAACAGTGGACTCCGTCGTTCAGAACTGGAAAGGGTAGCCGCTAATGCAAGGTGGTGAAGATTAGTGGCTTTTTCGGTTGTTACAGACATGCATAACGCTGCTTGGAAATCGATGTTTTAGATTGGTACCCTAATTCATACTTTCCCCCCTCAAGGATCGGCCCAGTTCGCAGGTAATTCAAGACAATTCAAGACATTTTAGTAAGGTAAAACCTAGTCTAGATTCGCCCTAAGACCAAGGATGGGAAAGTGTCGAGACAGTTCGACCTTCAATTGGAATGGACCAAACAGAAGGAAGGTGTGCGCTGGGGATGTGTAACAATGGATACCTAACCTACGCGTGTGAGTACTCTCCATGTACCCTAATATCCCTATATGAGAAGCTCCTAATAGTCTCTACCGCGCACAACTCAATTTGGACAGGCTAATCTCCTGCTAAGCATCTCCATATAGGTACATGTAGATACAATATTTCCGATGCAATATCCCTTTTCCAGTTCTCTTTCCCCCGACCACCAACTCCATTGGCCCCATTTTGTGAACTTACTGCCCATTTCGCAATTACATCCCTTCCAAATCCTTTTGCTGGGCTGATCCGGGTCATATCCTATATCCCATTTCTTTTCATTCATTCTTCTCAAACCCCTTCATTACATAGTTCGTATACACATTACAGTAGGTGGAAAGGTATAGCTCCACCCCCATCTTCTGTCTTAATCGTTAATAGTCGCTCTTTTAATTCTATTCTCTCTTTATCTATTCCTTGGCTACGTAGCTACATACCTATCCATGAGCTTTAGCGAGAACACCTCATCTCGGCTTCTTTAGATCCATTTATTTACTATACCGTAGGGCCGGCCGCTAATTCGAGTCCCGTCTTTCTTGTTGTCGTCGCCGATAGCATAGTGTAGACGTTGCTCCTAGCGCTCGGGCTTCTGCACCGGACACCCACCCCTGATCCCTGATCTATCTACAATACAAATTACACTACATATGTGCAGGTAATTGGGTTAGTTATTTAGCTACGGTATTATTATCCTCAACCCCTATCGAAATTTCCCACCCCTGGTCGGACCCCATACTACTATCCCGCCTTTTTTCGTTTCGGCCGCCTCAACTCTCCTTCGCCTACGAACAGAGATCGCTTCGTGTCATGCGTATCATTCTCGACATCGCGATCTGGTGACGCCCCGTAGATCCTTCATCGGCTTCGAATGGTGTCGACTCAATGTCGAACCAGATTGCCGGTCCCTCGAATTGGCTCTGGGTCTGATTCCGGACTACCATTCCGATCCTTCCTGTATCCTACCTGTATTCTAACTGCCAATAAAGGCGTTGTAAATCAGCCAGGTCTCGACACCCACGAAAATAAAAATTCGCAAATATATCCCAGCGCGACCTTCTAGATCTTGCTAGGTTAGCCGTCGCCGAGGACGACATTGTTTTAGAAGAATGTCGTTGAATGGATTGGATGATGCGAAGGTTATAGAAGCTCACGAAGCTGCTGCTGCCGAGCCCGGAGGATGGTATGAAGCGTCCCATCATTTTCTTTACGGGCCAATCTCTTTCCTGTTTTATGTTGATCATGATGTTGCTCACATCAGCAACAATTACTGTGTTATTTTCAATATCCCTGTTCATTATTTCTTAGGCGTTGAATTTGCAGCGCTGACCTAGTATTTGTTTTGAATAGGTTTCTTCTCAAGTACGCGAACCGTGACGAAGTTGAGCTCTATAGCCGCGGAAATGGCGGCATCGTGGACATTCGGGGCGCAATTGCAAAATATGAGGAGACATCACCTTTGTACGGTTTCCTAAGATATAGACGGAGGAATGTAATATTGAAATATCAACCTGAGGATTGTTCAAGACTTGTCCAAGGTGAGCGACACTCCTTCCTTTAACATAACCTACTATGTTACGACATTTAGTTGAGGTTATGGGAACCCAAGGTAAGAGGAATTGCTAATCTAACGTGTATTCTACCCTGCGTAGCTCGTGCAGCAGTGCATTTTAATGCGATTTGCGATCGGTTTGCGCCATACGATACTACCTTCGAAATCTCGATCGCCAAAGACCTCAAGGATAGCAAGCTTTCGGCGGCCTGCTCGCTCCACGCAGCGTCTTGTTCTGCATCCTCGTCCTCGAGTTCATTACGTCGGCGGAGATTGAATGAGATTGCTGAGGAAGAGGAGGAAGAAGAAAGAGAAAGGAAAAGGCAATCTACGGTAAAAGAAGAGGAAAAACGCGCTTCATCTGTGTACTCGGTACCTGGCAACTCACTATCGTCTCCGGAACAACCTGCGGTTCTCGATCGTAAACAAATCACCTCACCGGAAGGAACCAATTTTGCCTCAACAACGGATGTTCCAGAATTTACAGGAGCTGACAGACCGACATCGCCTGCAAAATCTGAGGCTGCCCCTCGCTTGTCCTCTCAATCCACGCGCCCTGAATTATATAGTTATTCAACATACGCGTATGGCAAGCCGAAAGTAAAACTTGGGCCGCGGCCATCTTTAGATGTTAATAAAAGACCTTCGACAGCGGGGAACTTTCGTCCTACTGCAGCCTTGCCAGCAGGATTCAAATTTCTCTCCAAGAGTTCGAAAAAGGGACACTCCCAGGATTCTGAACAGGCCGATAAGATCGAAGAAACCAAGCCGAGTACTCTGGATGCCACTCTTTCAACGTCTATCCCTATTCCTGAAGTTCCACAGGACGGAAGTCATCAGCTTCCTCCGCGACCTGCAACGAGCTCGGGAGCTTCCACAAAATCCACTAATCAACCGTTAGCTCCTCTGTCAACAACAAAGGAAGTGAAGATGACTCCTGAGAAGGCACGGCTTATGAAAGCCATGAAATTGAGGGAGAAGAAAAAGATGATGAGTTCTACATTAGCTGAGCAGAGTATGAAGACTGAAAGTACGGTAGAGAAGGAGGGCGGAGACGGTGAATCTAAAGATTCGCTACGCATTAAGGGTGATATTGCTCACCGCACCGTGTCCCATGCGGATTCTGGAATTGCTATCGACCCACCCACTCCAATGACGATCAACACCGAAGATACGTCTGATTCCCACCCAAATTCTCCAACAGCCGCAACATCATCGGAAATAGGGGTGTCTACAAAAGCATCATCTCTTTCTGAATCAACGGATGAGACTATCCAAGCGACGAAAGAAACAATTGATGAGGCAAAAGGAATAGTTTTCCAACAGAAACCTAAAGGTCTTTCGGACATGGATGGTACTGTGGAGAACACTGAGGACGAGGCAGAACGGGCCCAGGGGTCGCGAGCTAAGACGCAGGACACCGATGTTTTAGAAGCCATAAATACTAAAGCCGCTAGAGAATCCACCAGCATTCCAGGTCCCAATCGCTCTTCACAAACAACAGAACACGCGATCCGGGAATCCATTGAGGTCGATGACCCAACCGAAATTCCTTTATCGACTCGCACAAAGGATATCGACCAATCTGCGAACGAAGAGGACGCGCCTAAATCGCCTTGGGGATTGCCCGTCTCGAAGTTTTCGTCCAACGATCCGAGTCCAACCTCACCAACGGCTCACAGTTTGAAGTCGAAGTTCTCCATACCAGATATCGCTATTCCTCCTGAGCCTGTGCCTACTCTACCAAACAAGTCCGAGCAGCTCTCTGGAGAAGGCGAATCGTCACCGAAAGCCAACCAAGAGACTGAGCTTCCCGTCCAGAAATCTACTACACGCAAGGCTTCCGTCGGGCGTATTCGAACCGATTTAACGAAGACCACCCCTCACTCTGAAGTTTCCGACCCTCTTCTCGACGATGCTTTGATGGACGAGCTTCAATCGGCAACTCTTCAAGAGGCTAAGCCTATTTCCGTTTCTAAGTCGCCTATTACTCCTGTCTTTCCGAATACTGGTCCCCTCAAGCAAGGCCCCCCGCTTTCTCGTACGGTGTCCAACCCAATGCGCGGGCCTCTTCTAGCGCCTAGCGATGTCTCGCAAAGTAGCGCCAGAAGCGTCTCGGCCGGTGGCGCGGCTTACCTTCACACAATTACTCGACAGCCATCAAATGCCGGTTTGCAACCGAAGAAGAATAACATCGGGTCGAGCATTTCACAAAGGATCAAGGCTTTAGAGAAACTTTCGGGTAGCACCGGTGCCGAAGATCCTTCTCGTCCGAAAACCGCGACTCCCTCTTCGACCTTCTTTAGCATTCGGAAGCAAAATGTCAAAGAGCCTTTGAGATCTCCTTCTGTAGTGGATCGTGCGAGCTCCTTAACGCGGCATACGCCTACTCCTGAGCAATCTAGGGAAGTGACTCCTGAGACTCCTAATGTAGAGCGTCGTGAGAGGTCCCTCTCGGTGGCTAGCAGACTTAGTATGTTTGAAATGCACCCGCAGACGCACCCGCAGACTTCGCCTCGTGGGCGTCCAGAATCAATCCAGGTTACCGCAAGAATCATTCGCGATCCTAGCCAAAGCCTACCAAGGAAACCTGATGCAAATGCAAACGCCGGCGACTACCCTCAACTTGAGTTGAAGCAGTCACCGCTGGTTGTCGATCTGCAAAGAGCAGAACAGCCTCAACCCGAGAAAACCCCACTAGCTACAATAGCAAAGGAGACAATCCAGGAAAGACGTGACAAAAAGCCAACAACTGATGACAGTGAGAAGAAGAGTCGGCGATCTTCCTTGAGTATAGTCAAGGATTTCATCAAAGACCGCCGAGCGTCAATTACTAGCAAGTCGACCGATAACTTAGCAATTATATCGCCGAGCGGAACGAGGTCCCCAAGCAGGCCACCCTCAAGTCACCAAAATGTTGGTGGTTTAGGCCGACGTTTGTCAATCTCGAGTCGTCGTTCGTCGATTAGTCGCGAGCGAGATAATTCGATAACGCCTATCGGTTCGCCTGCTGTAGTAAGTGACAGTGGTTCCGAGAGGGACGACAAGAATGGAAGTGATAAGAAGTCCAAGAACCGAGCATCTCGATTCATTAGACGCTTATCAAACTCACTCGCAGGAACCCGCAAGAATTCGAGCCCGCACATTTCTCCAACTGTCGCTGAGGAAGATGCGGATCAACTCGCCGCCGCCTCAATGACCGATGTGTCTCTTTCTTCTCAACCTGCTGTCGTGGCGTATTTGGGTGATGTAAACGTACAATTCCCGGACAATCTGTTGTGGAAGCGCCGCAGCATGTGTCTAGACACTCAAGGAAACCTTTTCCTGAGCGCCGTCCAAGGCGTTGCGACTAGCGGAAAAGACAAGACGGCCGGTGTGGGCATGAAGCGCTACCACCTGAGCGACTTCCGCGCGCCGTACATCCCCGATGTTGAGGTTCAAGAACTCCCCAACAGCGTCGTGTTGGACCTTGTGGAAGGCTCTTGTCTGCAGATCGCTTGCGAAGACCGTGCTGGCCAGCTCAATGTACTACACAGTAAGTAATATGAAGTCGGCTCTATTACATTTTGCTCTACGATTGACCATTGACTAACATGGATTTGTAGCTCTCCAGGATGCCCACAAAAGCCACAACTAGGCTCTCGAGGTCATTTCTAGTCAGCAATTGATTGGCTTCCGAATGCCCAAAGTTTCCTTGATTACGACAGATACCCAAGACTCTTTTCATCATTGTGTCGATAAAACGCATCCTCTGCATTTTTCTTTTGTCCTCTCGGATTGTACAGTCTGACGACCCCTTTCATTCAGGCCGCAATTCCCTTGACTCTTTCGCATTCCATTGGAGGTCTTATACAACCTAGTGGAGGACTTACACTTGTTTAGTATTATCCTCTGAAATTATGTACTTTGAAGAATTCGTTTCTGCTCGCTTCGGCGATAAAATGATACCAGTTATCCCGATGTTGCGAGGAGGTCTGCTGTATTTTCTTGCATCTCGCTAATGGTGAAAAAAGGTGTTGATGCTTGCTATTCTACAGTTCTGAGACTTAAAAAGGGGGGCCTTCACGGAGAACGATGGACAAGAGACTGTCTGTGAAATGGGATGGTATCTAGGTAGTTGTTCTGTACATAGCAATAGCATTGGCATGCTTGCGACGTGTGGAATGTACCTAATGTAAAGAACAAATCTGGAAATTATCCGATGTGAAAGTTCCCCTATCCGATTGGTGTCGAACCTTGGGAGTCACAATTAGGTACAGTGTGGGAAAACATTGCGAGGATATGATGACTGCGTTCACTGTAAGACAAGTCATAACTTGGAAGTTTATTTGTCTGACGATATACGGTACAACAGTGAATACAATAGACAACAAAGGTGGTCAATTTAGAAGTGAATTAATTAATTTATGCGGACAAGGCATTATAGCAAGTACCCATTTTTATTTATTCACGACGTAATCAACAAAGGAACAATTAAGCAAGGAATCGAAACTTTCCACATCGACAATGCAAAAACCCTCATTCCTATGGCGCCCAATGAAATAAAGTACCTGCTACCTAACTTAAATTCGGTACCCAATTTTCATCAGATGGCATGCATCATACGAGAGACTGTTAAACCCCAGAACAACAACTTTCATCGCAACCTACCCAAGAAGTTACTAGAACAGCAATTCCCATCTCGGCAAGTCACACTCACACTATGTCCGTTTCCTCCGAATTAGTGGCGGACCCCGATGCGCACGACAAACAACCCGCAGCAATGGACAAGAACAAGAGCGACTCCGGTTCTCCCGTCGCTAGTCGCGAGACTAGTCCTAGGAGCATTCTAAGGAAAAGAACTATCAACGATGAGATGGTGCCGAAGAGGCACGGTAGAAAGACCTCCGTCGTCGCCTTTGCCAACGAGCTCGGCGGCGATCTCGCGGGCGCGCAGATCCCCGAGAAGACTAGATCGCGCGATGACTGGCTGTGGTCCGTCAATAAGCGCAGGGCCGCGAGCATGATTGATTTATTCCGTGCCAAGGATATGGCTGGGAAGTCGCTGCAGGATGCCGTTGAGGGCAAGTACAGAGATGCAGTTTGGGACGTCTTTCTGTTAGAGACTGCGGAGGACAGCGACGATGATAGTAGTGATGAAGACGATGAAGACGATGATGCTGAGGATAAAGATGAAGATACATACGATGAGGAGAATGACGAAGATATGGATGATGGTGAAGGCATTGAGATCGTGTTCGAGGCTTGGATTGACGAGGATGCCGATCATCGGACGTGGGTCGATGAGGGGAATGACGATGAGGAGATGGACGGCTTCTCTTCCGACGACGACGACGACGATGATGAGGATCCGGATGACGAGGAAAGCGAAATTGAAGATGGAGATGATATGACAATTACACCGTCATCGTCGCCGAGTTGTGAGAAGAGCCTTATGTTGGAAGCTCATTGAGAGGTAAGTACTATATGATTCGCCCTTCTTATTTTCAGTCACAAAGTTCAACAGGTATATGAGCTGTTTCTGACATGGTATCTAGGTGTGCTTCGTCCTATCCATTGTGCTTCCATACCTTTGCCTCTGGCTCCCAGCTATGCTTCTTTCTACCTCTTTGGCTCCAAGTCAACTGGCGCAGCCCTATACCAGACTTAGAGCCTCAAAAATGAACCTGTGATGCTGCCGCGCAGTACAATCATGGGGAAAGCACAAGTGAATCAACTCGCAGTAGCTTCTAAATCAGGAGGGATATGCAGCCTTCCCGAAAACATCGGAGTTCTATCGATTGCATGCTATCCTTGCGTCAGCCCAAAGTGAGTTTCTCTCCTTGCCAGGAACTATATTTTTGCTAACTAGGCCTCCTAGTATGACATCATTCAACTGACACCGCGGCCAACTGTTTAATCAGATCTTCGATATTTCCATCCTGACGAATGGTAAATTCCTTGCGGATGCCAGTAGTAATCCCCATCAGCACCATCCGCAATTCCGAGCGGTCCTTATTCCATGACGACACGTTCCATCTATACCTCGATTCTATAGGGATGAAACCAGAAGCGTCTCTGTCCCGTTCTTCAAGCTCTATCAGGATCTGCAAGCCAACTAAAATTGCTCTATTCTCCAACCACGGCCCAACAAATCGCCTATACAGCGCGAGGGCCCTCGTCCGTACCTCATAGTCGCGACATTTGCATGTCAAGCAGCGCAGTGTCGGAACCAACTTATCCTCAAAAAGAGGCGGCAAAGCGGTGATCGGACCCATATCGTCTAATACAGATTCTACGAGATCAACGACTTCGCGGCAGTCGTTTACACGCGCATCCCATAGAATCTCTCGTTCTCCTGCATCGTACGAATATGTCGTGTAGACCGTGAACATCTTGGCCTCTACCAGCATAATCTTCCAATTTCGGCGTTGGAGCGGGTCTGTTTCTTGTTCCAGCTTCTTTTTTATGAAGTCACACCACTCGTTCGCTCGGGACAGGACGAGAGATTGCTCTGCTCTGTTCTTTTCCATATCTAACGGGCGACCAAATATACTCGCTTGGCAAGTGCGGAAACACCAGTTCAAAGCAGACGTGGTGGACCGTTCGAACACGAGTTCTACCTGTCGAAAACTTTCAGTCTCGTCTGGAACAGGCTCCGTGACTAGCCCGTACTCTCGCTCGGATGCCTGCTCCCTTAGGAGCGAAGGATAAAATGGGGACAGCAATGAGTTGTATCCCGAAAAGCGAGTAAGAAAATAATCAGCTTCCCGAACGCCCTCGTCGTCTAGGGCCGAGGAAAGTTGCCCTTCAGATCCCATACTAGTCATGGAATCCTTCAGCAAAATCCGGGCGGCATGCATAATTCGGTCGACGGAATCGGTATCTCCTTGCATCGCTTCGAACATGACGAAGAGAATACTAACAATCAGGATGGTTCGTGCCGGGGTGGATGAACCCTCGTGCGCCATTCTTGATCGGAATTTTGAAATTGACTTGGTGTAATACTGGATAGCATCCCGTTGATACCTAGTATAAGAGCAATTGACAGCAACCGTTGGGACTGTCCAAAGTGGTGGCGGCCGCCCCGGCGGTTTTGCTTGTTGCCTTTCGTCCATCATGGCCCGGCGCAAGGCGCCGATTCCAAGGACGCAATCACGTACGCATTCATCCCTAAAACTTTCGCGAAGTATAGTTCGAGACCAGAGATTCGTGTACCCGTTGAGGCAGAGATTTGCTACAATAGTGTTTCGAAATAAGTCGAAGTAGAGGGTCTCAGGTTCCGCGAAATCACCCACGCGCACTCTTGGAAGAAGTCGCGGACCAGCTCCTCCACCGGTTTCGGCTTGAAATGCCGTTACGATTTCCTTCCGAGTCTGGTGTTCGCCTTGGTTCGAATTGGACGAGTTGTACCCGCAAGGTAGCCAGCTCTTCCGGCAACGACGACAGATAGGCCGTTCTTCGTCGCATTTGATCCTTCGCGATTTACATGTGACGCACCCTTCCGCCCAAGTTAGCGGGCACAACTTTAGATGGCGGTAGATGCGAGAATGTACGAAAGAGGACCTACCTGACCGGACTTTAGGTTTTCGAGCTCGTATGCGAGGCACGGATGGCGCAGTCATATTTGAGAACGGGAAACAGCTGTTGGATAATGCTTTACACGGTGTCTGCCCTTTCGGCGGCGGCGGAGGCGGATACCATAGGCATATTGCAATCGTCCTCTATTCTAGCGAAGAGGCATTCTTATCAGACATCGTCTTATAGAAAATGAAGGAGAAATATTACCCCTAACTGAGTCAGCCTGCCTTATTTCCAACGCAGCCGGTGCGACGTGAATTTGCGTAACCCTACCATATGAATCCTATGGCAGGCTATGTAGATGGTCCTTAACAAATACGAAGTTCAAATGATCACCATCAGGCATGCTCACCAGTGGTTCAGAGCGCGGTAGGAATTCGTAGGACCAATCCGAAAAGGCAATTGCCCCGCCAACTTCGCGTACATAATCACGGGTTAATGCCGCCGACAAGGGGGCTGTGCCGCGCTCTGGATTCCTCGGCGGGCTTCCTTCAGGTTGTTCCGGTTGGCAGTTATGGGTGGAGGGTAATCCTTCACGCATATAGAGGTACGTAGCGTAATATTTCGCGCTTCCCAGCAGCTGAAACTGCGGTTTTGACTACGGTACGATACTGCCTGAAGTTCTAGAAATCTTACTTACATCCTGCTGGTGTACACTACTTTACTAAGCTCTAAACTCGGGAGTTATATGTGCTGATCTGGACATTGCTAAAGCGCCTGTTTATACATGATGAGACATTCAACTTAGTGAATATGAATTTAATAGCCCTTAAAGTACTTTGCGGGCATGTTTAGGTATGATTCTTATACACGCATTCATGTGTTCGCCTTCGGGTTCATTGGACTCAACGTCTTCGCGGTGGTTTGGTTTCAATTTCGGAGACCTCCTAGTTGAGCTGGTACACAACATTGAGCCTCAATGTTAGTCGAACCATTCATCTTAGAATACTCTATGTACCTAAGCGGCTCGTACAATTGTACGACTTCTCCTTTTCCAACGGCCTAGACGCCGCGGCTTTGATGGAAGAGTATGATGTGTGTAAGACAACGTTATTGTTCCGTGGTAAGATATATACTGCACAGAAGCACACGATCAATCCGGATTCAGTATCTAATTGACTAGCTTTTGGTCCGGAATTGCTTGTAGATAAATCTCCTATAGTCGATGGAGTCGGCCAAGTTTATCGGTCCGTTACACAGCTTAACTTGATAGTAGTGATATATTCTTTGTAGTCCGGTCGTGTTGAGGAAAGGAGATAGGAATTGTCGGGTATCCCTTGCCTCGAGCCATTCCAAGTCGATTCCGTGCTAAACAAGCGATAGTCGAAAGGCCCCAGCATTCCTCAAGTACCAGTTGTAAATTTGCGGCTCTTTAACGCCGAGGCAAGTTGAGCTGCCTATGACGGCAGTACCCCGCCATCTACAAAAAGAAAGAAGGGAAAGTTGCGTGGTATGCGGCAAGAGAATTCCCAATCTAAAGATCTGACCGCACTTTCATTACGACGGGTCTACACGAGCTGACAACTGTACACTCCAATTACAACCCAGTATCATAGTTAGTCAGCATGTAGGACTACCTGGCAACCTTCCTAAGTAGGTGGTCGTTTGCGGTGGGTTTGGCCGTCTTTGGCAAGTTTATGTGATGATTTGGTGAGAATCGGGCACGCAATGCTTATCTCAATGACATCCTTGACTCATTATGAGTAGCTACCTAGCTATGTTCTCTACCAGGTTGACTGGGTACTTCCCGAGGATCCGGATTCCTTAATCGCTTCATAAACACCAATTACCAACATTGATCTTTGGTATTTGTTTGTTGGTGTTGGTGTTGGTATTGGTATTATTTCTTTATTGCATCTACCCAAAGATCATGAACCTGCGTTGGTGGTCCATCGGCCTCTTGGCCGCCCTATTTCGGGATATTGAAGCTTTCCAAATAAAACGAGATACTCCTCGAGATCAGCTTCAATACCCCGCCAATTATTTCGACCAAAAAATCAACCACTTCCCCAACTCACCCCAGTTTGCCAAGTCCAACTTAAGCCATGGCACTTTCAAGCAGCGATACTATGTCGATAGCTCCTATTATAAGCCAGGTCAATTCCCATAGAAGTCTATCTAGTATAGCGATGCTAATATTTCACAAGGTGGACCGGTGTATCTCTATATCTCGGGAGAGACAAGCGGGCCTAGTAGATTTTCTAATCTACAAACTGGTATTATTCAAATTCTGATGCAAGCTACAAATGGTCTAGGTATGAACTCTGTCATGGGCCATGGTTGATTGATAGGATGAAGGATGCCAAGACCGCGGAAGGGAATTGCGATAAAAACAGGGCTTGAACTGATTGATGATTCCTAAGGTGTAATCCTCGAGAACCGCTACTACGGAGAATCCTATCCCTTCAGCACTAGCACCACCGACGAACTGCTTTTTCTCACTACGAATCAGACGATAGCTGACAACGCTTACTTTGCTCAGCACGCTACATTCCCCGGGATTGATGCTGACCTTACCGCACCCGGCACTCCCTGGATTCTGTACGGAGGTAGCTTAGCGGGAGCTCAGACTGCTCTATCCATCAAAGTGCACGGCGACGTTCTCTACGGCGGCATTGCGTCCTCTGCCCCAATCAAAGTCTCTGTAGGCTACCCAGAGTGGTATAATCCGATTCAGAAGTACGCACCCCAAGATTGCGTGAACCGAATCAACAATATTGTTGATAATTTTGATTATCTTGTTGAAAATGGCCACACTGAAGCAGTCAATGAATTCAAGGCTCTCTTCGGCCTCGAATCTCTTACGGACCACAGAGACTTCGCAGCTGCCATCGCGGTGAGTCCCACTCCTTGACCACCTCAGGATCGACGATTATGAGATATTCTGTATTCGGCCGGCTACTGACCTTTTGTATAGGATCCTATTGGAAACCCAGGATTCTACCACTCAAATACGTGGCAAGAGCTGAATTGGAATTCTACTTATGGCCCAAGAGACTTCTTTTACTTCTGCGGGAATGTCTCTGACATCGACGCACCGGAAGAAATCACCCAAGTAGACTATGCATTAGCCAACTATACCAATGGCGAACCCTGGGTGTAAGACTACTCCCTGATCTATCGTCATCTCCTAAGTTACCTACCAAATCCCAAAATATGTGATTCACAATGGAAGTAAAGAGACTAAACTCTATAGCTTCCTTCGTTTTCTTGACATTATAAATTGGACTTCTGGCTAACATGATTTCCTTGCAGTGGCCTTGGTAGTTATGCGAACTATATAAAGACTTACACCCTCCCCCTATGTCCCTCGGGAGACTATAATAGTAATGATTGCTTTGTGAGTAGTTGCCCAAAGCCCTCACCGCTCGTCTGAGCTCGAATGCAACTAACATGTTCGCCATAGGGAACTCAGAACGCATCGGCCTGGGCTGATATAGAAAACACCTCTACACGCTCATATCTCTATACAAGCTGTATAGAACAGGTAGGAATATCTCGATAAACCACGCAGTGCATATTACATAAACTTACCTTCGAATCACCAAGGGTGCGTATATCGATGCGCCGAAAGAAGGCCCTACTCTGCTTAGCAGAGTTGTGGATACCAGTTACGAGCAACAGTGGTGTACTTGGGCTTTCCCCGCTGGAAAATACAACGAGATTCCGTCGACTCCCGACATCGAGGCATACAATAGCTTTGGCTCATTCAACCTGAGTGCCGATAGACTGGCGTTCATCGATGGTAGTCAAGTACGTGCTCGTGTTCTAAAACACCTCCCCTTTGAATAGGTGCTAACTATTCTTAGGACGTATGGAATGATCTGTGCTACCATTCTACCTTCGCGCCCCCGCTGAGGCAGACCTCTGACCTCCACCCCGAGTACTTTATCACTGGAGCAGGACACCACTGGGATTCTTACGGTATCCTAGATGTGGAAGCTGAGCCTCAGTTCATCCGAGAGGCTCATTTATGGGAGATCAAGACGGTGAAGAAGTGGCTCAGGAGCTTTGACGACTGGAAGAAGTCGAAGAAGTTGTAGCCGTATGTGCCTAGGGCCGTAATTGATGGTGATGGCTTAATACCTGATGAGTCCCACATTCGTTATCAGGCGCTTTCGCTGCCACGGACATCACGCCTGATGGTTATCACTAATAGCAAATAATTTGTAATTAGGAGTAGCTCGTATACAAAGCATTACCAGCTTAAAAGTCTGTCCTCCAAGTGAACTAAGAGGAGATACCGGAAGTAAGAGAACTCTAGGAGTCGAAGTTCTGAATATTCGTTTAGATCATACACTCAGCTCTTGAACACCCCCATCTGAATCGTTTAATAGTAAATATGAACTATAGAGTTCGAGCATACATGTCTTCCTTTGCAGTCACAAATATAGCGTTGTCTCGTAAGCAATAAATCTATCAGACACCCCTTTCGATCTGACTGTATTTATTTGAGGCTCGGATCAACCACGTCAAACCAGACTGTGTAAGCATAATTGCTAAGGTTACGATCCTCAGTTGGCTTCCTGTCTAACGTAATACCCAGATCTCTCAGGTCTAGGTAAAGAAGACCAGCTGTGCACCTGTCTAAATCTCCACAGGTGGCTGATGTCTAGAAACAAGATACGTCGAGGCTGTGACCTTTGACACCAACTAGTTAGAAATGACTCGGATTATAGAAATTGCTAAGGATGCCCACACATCTTGAAGTTCAAACCTCTAGGTTGCGACATGACACCTAACGCTGTCTCATGTTAGTGACACGAGAATTTGGTATAAGCTGTACAACGAACGGCTAAGGAGAAGAGGGGTGGGACAGCAGGCGAATATTGGGAGTATCTGGATCATAACTGTCACGGATTACTCTAACTTGGTAAAGGGTGTTTCGAGATGACGAGTGTAACTTAGTCTTGTACTGCCTTGATTTCATTACCATACGGCCAGAGCCTCCTTGGGCCTACATGTTCCGTAGGTAGTAACCAGTTTGAGCGAAGGCATCATGATTAAATACCTAGTGATTATCTACATCATTATCGGTGACTAGTGACGCCAGCACCTTGTCGTACACTACGATGCTAAGGAATGTATGTAGGGAGCCATGAGTTCATAGAAGATATCTCTGGACAAAGTGAAGTGAATGATCGGGTGGTTATTTTTTTTGATGTGGAGTTGATTGGTGGGATCGTGTGGAATCTATATAGTGTGGCAATAGAAGCCAGTTCATCAAGGGCGCATGGCCTAATGGTAAGGCGTCAGATTTCGGTTAGTAAAGAACGACCTCTGAAGATTGCAGGTTCGATCCCTGCTGTGCTCGATTAATTAACTCAAATTCATTCGAACTTAAAACTTTCCTTTTTAACTTTTAATCTATTTTTTTTCTCTTTTTTTGCTTCTACACATTTCATATTTCCCTTTGATATATATACCTGTACATTGATTGATGCTGCTTCACTTTGTAATTAGTATGTACCGCGCATGGTTTTATCCGTATCATTTGTGTGTTACATAAGTACTTCCCTTTGTTTGTGAGGCCCCGCTTTGTTATCTATCAGACCGAGATCGGCCCACTAAAATTTCATTTTTGCCGCAGTCATCATGTCTGGTTACAAAGACGATTTCACCGCCGAGAGCGACTCACGACGGCGGAGCACAAGACCGTGCCTCGAGTCTATTCTTGTTGTTTCCGCTAAATCTGTCATACGTATGGGCTGGACTTGTAGAACCAGCCGTCCACTCCTTTCGGTTTTGTGTAGTTGAGCGACAAGTTCATTAGATAGAGTCTTCCACCATGTCTGCTTCATTACCAGGCTATCGAGAGCTGCCCGAGTCGCAGTATGACTTAAGCACGTATTGGGGCCGCGTCAAGCAGACGGCTACAATTACAGACCCGAGGTATGAACAGGATTACCAAATCCCCATCGTTGTGCTGGTAGCGTTGATTGTGGCCATAATACGAACCTCTCTAACATGTACTTGTTCTTGGCAGGACTCTGCTCGCGGGGAAGCGTGGCCTCGAAGAAGCCAAAAAGTTAGTGATGGCTTACAAGCAAGGCGAAATCAAGGACATGACGCCGGAGCTATGGAAAGCCAAGAAGATTGTTGACTCTACATTACATCCTGGTATGACGGCATTAAGACCTGGCTATAGCCTAGCTTCGGACTGTCGAGTTAACCGATTTCTCTAGATACTGGAGAGCCCGTTCTCCTGCCCTTCCGCATGTCCTGTTTCGCGTTGTCGAACCTGGTTGTTACGGCTGGAATGCTAACGCCGGGTCTAAAGGTATATTATCCTGTTTTGTCGTTAGGACAATGTTGGCTTGAGGGGAAGCTCACATAATTCGCGATAATAGACGACTGGAACCATTCTTTGGCAAATCACAAACCAATCGCTCAATGTTGCCATCAACTACGCGAACGCGAACAAATCGACGCCACTCTCTTATTCGAAGATTGCCCAGTCCTACTTCCTCGCTGTAAGCGCATCCTGCTCTGTGGCGGTCGGGTTGAACTCCCTGGTTCCTCGCCTGAAGCGATTCTCGCCATCCACCAGGCTTGTCCTCAGCCGTCTCGTCCCCTTCGCAGCCGTAGCGTCCGCAGGTGTATTGAACGTGTTCCTCATGCGGGGCGAGGAGATGCGTACTGGAATCGATGTGTACCCTGTGCTCTCGGAAGCCGACAAGGCAAAGCTGGCGAAGGAGGGCAAGGCGGAGAACGAAGTCCCAAGCTTAGGAAAGAGCAAGAAAGCGGCGACCTTGGCAGTGGCAGAGACAGCGCTCAGCAGAGTCTTCAATTGTACCCCTATTATGGTGGTTCCGCCGCTGATCCTCGTGCGCCTGCAACGGACCGAGTGGTTGAAGAGGAACCCACGATATACGATGCCTATTAACCTTGGCTTGATCCTGGGTATGAGTTACCTTGCGCTGCCTTTCGCGTTGGCAGCGTTCCCTCAGCGGCAGAGGATTAGCGCGGATAGCTTGGAGGAAGAGTTCCACGGCCGCGGAGGAGATGGAGGTATGGTCGTTTTTAACCGTGGAATTTAAACATTTGCATCAATTGGCGGCGTTGGTGGGTAGAACTTAAGAGTTTTGATAGCTGGTTATGTTAGGCATTGCTTGAGAAGAGACTCTAGACAGTCATGATGCACCGCATATTCTTGGCATTTCAGTTCGAGAAGATGGGTTCATTATGGGGATGATAGACGAGCATCAAACAGTCTCATGATATTTATGATAGACTAATGGTGCTGCGAGGCGGGTTCTAGCTACTTTGGTCTCATGGCATGAAGAAACGACGAAGACATAGAATAGAAACGAATGTTGAAACAAATTATAATATTTGATTCTTTCAAAGTGTGAGACGAGGCCTAGATTTCCAGGTTGGGTTCAGCTTTGATCGCCAACTCGTCTGAACATGCTACCTCAGGCGTGTCCTGAATACAACTCTGACGTGACGATCGGGGAATGCATGCTCGGGCTTTGGGGTTTAGGGAGGGGGATACGTAAACGAGGGGAAATATTTATAAGGAAGCGGGGCACAGGTATGCGAATATTCCGTCAGTGCTGCTACAGGTGCAAACTTGCATCTGCATTGCATTAGGGTCCCCTAGAATCCTGTAAGATCGCATTCGGTTGATGGTTTCGGCGGGACATAACCGTTACTATGTATACGTTCTATCTGTTGTCCCAGTTGCTCCATAAATGAGGAAGATAAAGGACCGGATGGCTTTAGGAACAGGGATTGCTGTTGGTCTCTACCTAGGTAAGTAATTAATAGCCTACGGAACTTTGGAAATGTTAGAATGAGTTCGAGGGAAAAAGAAGAAAACTTTCGCCGGACACTTCAACGAAGGATTGATCGACGTGGGCTGACAGGCGGCGTTGCTAATCAACACCCGGCTAGTCACTGTAGGGGATAACTGGCTAGGTACTATGGATTTCTTGAAGATACTGAGATTTTCAAGATATAATTGTGAATAATATCTAAAATTTGAACGGCCCTATTCGAGGGCTAAAGCCAACTTCATTCTAATGTACCTATTAGACACCACTTACGTATATTCGTATTATTATGAACCGATTTATCCAGGCGAAGTCACCGAAGGAGCTCTATGCAACCAGCTGACTGTGACCAAGTTTATGGACTGGGTCAAAGATCCATTAAGCGGCAGATTCATGAAATATAAATATAACGTGGAGACACGTACTATGTAAGACCATTGAAGAGTTTTTAAAACTGGTTGATGTCATCCGGTCCGAGTGAGAAGTGTCATGGAAAAAAAATCAAACTGGACTGCTTCATCATGAAACTAACATCAAATGACCCAAATTCAGCAAAACCATGCCTGGCGGAAGATTGGCGATTTCATTAGAACGTGAACATTGGGAACATGAGTAGATGTCCAATATTTTAAACTAGAGGTGTAGGGCGGCCAAATAACACTTCAAACCGAGGCGCAATGTTGGTCTTCTATGATGGATGTTGTTACCTATTTCGAAATTTGCCACATCGTCGCTGTCCGAAACAGATTTCGATGCCCGTGAGCCACCCAGAGCAGAGAGATTGGCTCTCATTGTACTATGTATAATACCGTATGAGCTAAGTAGCCATTTAGCTGTCACCTGGATGTTGGTCCGTTGTCCCGACTCCCTTGAATGCAGCATAATGACCGGGAAAAGCGACCGATAGGTTACAGCCAGGTATGGAGATGAATTTGACATACGAATGATTATGTGGTACAAGTCGCAGAAATACCAGATTTGGTAATTAATTGCTTTACAAAACCCCCCTTAAAGGTGGCATAGGCTTAGCATCACCAACATACCTACTTAAACCGGAGGTCAGGTCTTGTGCCAGTACATCAGTGACTGCTGATAAAGAGATACAAAACTTATTATGGGTTAGGCCGAATTTGCAAGAATAGCCAGATATGAACGAATATTCGAAGATCGTGGACTGCCACGCGGCACAAAACCCTCTCGCTTACATCAAAGACTGGGCCTGATCCTTCCATCAGTCAGCTGGGGATCAAAGACCCAACTTGATTGAAATCGATAAGGCTGCAAGTAAAAATTCGTGATAGTGGTATGGCAACACTAGGCGGCCGTGTTGTACTGGCAGACTGGAGATGAGGGGAAGACTAATGCTGCAAGAGATGCATAGGCGACACTAATAAGAGAATTTAGGGCGAGCCGAGAATCTAGTACCAATAGTAATGTGGCAATATTTGCCGTCTGCCGCCTCGGTAGTGTGTCAATGATAGCGTTGTCGCTGGGGCAGAACTTTTAGGGGACCTTGAATGGACTTGATGGAATTTGTAGGTAATGTAGTATTCCTGAAGGGTCTGCTGACCGACCAATCAGCCGTTCCGAGTACCCATCCCTTTCTAAGTGGGAGGGGGACTTTTAACATGTAAGAGGAGAAATCGGATTCCAACTAAAAGTGAAGATGCCTGACGAAAGAGTTGAGACATGCTTTTGAACAACAGATGACTAGAAAATTCTTGGTAATGAATGTCATTTTTATGAGACCTTGGACATCGTATAAGCAAAGCTGCCCAGGACAATATTTATCTGGCCTCGGATATATATGTCGTGGGTAGTGGAACAGGAAGGTCGTGAAAGGTGTAGGTGATGAACAGCCATTGTTGCCATATCGACAGAAGGACTTATCGATAGTAAATTATCCTGGAGATAATAACCGTTGCCATGCAGCTGCCATCCAATGATACCTGGAATTGTTTTTAGTGCCTTATTAGGTAAGTTTGAACTCGGGGGTCGGGGTGATGAAAAGAGAAGTGGACCGTGCAACTTGACAGGTTAGGTACTGTACAGCCGTATTCCCCATACTTCGTACCGTGTGGAAGTGGAGACTTTTATTAATCTGGATTTACGTATTTATTATTTTCGGTACCATTGACGCTTGCGATAATAGGTAATTCCTGAGGCGAATTACCAGAATTACCAGAATTACCAGGCCATTACCAGGCAAACTGGCCCACCTATTACTTCATTCTCACCACACAGCCAAACAGCGTGGGCGAAGTCCGAAACAAGCGGTTGACCCGTGAATCCGCGCTGCACTGTATGGCTGGATGGCCTGTTCACGCAGCTTGTCATCACACAGCCCAGTGAGCCCAGTGCGTTGTGAGAAGCGACGAGTAAACTTCCACCACCACTTCATCCTGCATTGCGGCAACGTAAGAGTTGGTCCACGCTTTCGACGAATTGACTTTTGCCCTTCTTCGCTTTTGAATTGCCTCACAACATCGACAGTAGTATTGCTTCCTGTTCTCTTCTAGAGACAATCAAGCACATCTTTCTGGCATTATCCCGTCGGTTTGCTTCGCTCTGCTTATTGTTCTTGATGCTGGTACATAGACAATGCCCTACTTCTACTGTTTGTAGCAAGTAGTTTCGTTACAGGTCCTCAGAACGACAGCATCAACAACACTCGACCGAGCTATTATCCCATACCTACTTCAGCACAGACGAATCGACCTCGTATCATCTCGACGACGGAATATCCTTCGATTTGACCTCGATTCGCATACCTAAGGTTAGGTACCTATTCTACCTAGAAAATACCTATATCTAGCGACGTACCTACAGGGACCTTGCTGTACCCTACCTACATACCTAGCGCCCTTAACTCAGCACTTACACACAATTCGACAACCAGCCCACCCTCGAGTTTCGAAGTTCCAATTCTCCCCTCTATGCCACAAATCAAATTGGACAGTCGAGGAGGAATTAAGGGATAGGGAATCACAGAGATCAAACGACGAATTTCTCAATCACGCTCTCTGTCTCCGAATTGCACATTTCCGTCATTGTCGCGACTCTCGGTTTGGTTCATACCGCGCTTGGAGGTACCTAATTAGCCGCCTATTAGCGCTATTAAGTCACCTGGTACATAAATTTACGGCCTAACTAGAGGTTGGTTTACAGCGACCCGTGAACACCCTCCAGGCTGCCTTAGACCGCCAACACCACTACAACTTTATCGCTAGGCGCTTGCCTTTAGGCCTCGACACGCCCTAACTTAACCTACGGAACAGCACTGAGTAGCACCAAGACCCTTTGGGTATCAGGGAACCCTTAAGGGAATTCGCAATTGGCTAGAGCGCCCGCGACCGCAGCGGTCGGCAAAAGGTACCTGCACAAACCTGCGCGCGGTTCCAGGTACCCTACAGCACACTATCGTCCACTGGGAAGGTGCACGAAACATTTCCCAACCGTCCCCAATCCCAATAATCCCAATAGTCCACGGGGGCTCTTTCACCTTCTCTCCCTCTTACAATTTCTTGACATTGATGTAAGATGTCAACGCCGACCACTGCCACGGCGACGCTCCCCCCTCATTATCGTCACCATCATCCTACTCACCACTACCCGCCTTATCCAAATTTGCAGAGCACCGTTTCATCCTACCGAGTCGTCGCTGGTCCGTCAGCCATAAACCCTACTATCCCCACATCAACTTCGACGGCCTCGACGGCGACAGTGTCCAATCGGCACCACGGTCATTTATCATCGTTATATAATACTACCAACTCAACCTACGCCACCAGCCAAACACTCCAACATACCGCAAATGGAGTAGCCGCGTCGGTGGCTACTACAAGACCGACCCAAGACTCCTCAAGAACCAATTCTACTCCTCGCCTAGAGGCTCACAAAGTCAGCATGCCTCCATCGACCGCCTCGGCCACTCAGACATATGAGGGGCAACCGAGAAAACGTAGGAGATCGAAAGAGCCGGATTGGAAGAGTTTCTACAAGAATGGTCTCCCAAAAGAGATCATAATCATCGATGACACCCCGGAACCCGAAAGTAATTATTCAGCCGCACCGTCTACGCGAACACAGGTAAATGGCGTTACGAATGAATCCACTCGCCATGCCGCCAAGAGACGGAGGAAGGATGATGGCGTTCGCAACGATGAAGTATACTCGACTAGAGTCAATCTTTCTTACCAACAATCATCCAATAGTGGCTCAACTTCAACCGACCGAACAACATCGGCCCACAACACGACAGCAGCCACTTCTCTGGGCTCTTTATCTTCAAACGGTCAATATGATTATGACAGTCACCAAGTTGGCCAGAAGAGGAAGAGAACCAGACAGCAGATTGCTCAAGAAGCAAAGAGGCGCGAAGTCGAGGTTCTTAGTGATACTTTTGTCAGCTACCGTCCACCTCAAAAGCCTGTCAAGAAAGCAGGCGACGTAACAGTTCGAGTTGTGAATGATGTAAGTGACCCGACTCAAATTCTTGTTGGATTGATTATTGACACATATCTCAGCGTTCCCACCAGAGTGGCTCAAGAGTAGATGACGATGACGGCCACTATATTGTCGTCCCCGATGCCGACCTTACATCTCAGTGTATGTTTACACAATCTCTCTCTGCATTCGATTACATATCTAACAAGGGGAAACAGATCAAATGATTAAGCTTCTCGGGCAAGGCACGTTTGGCAAAGTCGTCCAAGCTCGCGACCGCAAAAGCAAGAAGTTGGTTGCAATTAAAATCATTCGAGCTGTGCAGAAATACCGGGATGCTTCAAGAATCGAGCTGCGTGTCCTTCAGACTTTGAAGGCCAATGACGAGGAAAACCGAAATAGGTGTATACATCTTCGAGACTGCTTCGATTATCGCGGGCATATCTGTATTGTGATGGATCTGCTGGGCTCAAGTGTGTTCGACTTCCTTAAGAGCAACAACTTTGTGCCCTTTCCGAACAGTCAGATCCAAAGCTTTGCCCGCCAACTGTTCACAAGTGTAGCCTGTAAGTAATATCATCTATGTCACTATCTGATTGTCTACTGACATGTACCAGTCCTCCACGATCTGAATCTAATTCACACCGATTTGAAGCCGGAGAATATCCTCCTCTGCGACAGCGCCTACCAGACGTTTACCTACAACCGTCGAATACCCTCGTCATCAGCTGGAGTGAATCGACAGGCTACACAACGCAAGGTCCTACTCGATACTGAGATACGACTCATCGATTTCGGATCCGCAACGTTCCAAGATGAGTACCATTCATCGGTCGTTTCTACACGACATTATCGAGCACCCGAGATTATACTCGGACTGGGCTGGTCTTTCCCTTGTGATATATGGAGTATTGGCTGTATATTGGTCGAATTCTTTACCGGCGACGCCTTGTTCCAAACGCACGATAACCTCGAGCATTTGGCTATGATGGAGAATGTCTGCGACAGTCGTATAGACCCACATCTTGTACAGGCCGTCAACAAGATGGCCACGCGAAGTACTGGCAATGCTGCGTCTAAGTATGTTGACCTTCTTCCACGAAAGTTTTTTTCAACTAACATATATCATAGATACTTTAAGCGTTTGAAATTAGACTACCCCACTGCCGAAACTACGCGGGCATCTAGACGTTTCGTTAAGAATATGAAACGACTAAGTGTAAGTTACGCTGGCCTGTAACCAGTCGATTCTGGTAGCTGACATGAGTCTAGGACATCATACCAGCTTCGAGCCCGTTCCTTAGATCCTTCTTGGATCTGCTACAGAAGATTTTCGTTTACGACCCCGCAAAACGAATTACCGCTCGACAGGCTCTCGAACACGAGTGGTTCCGAGAGCCAGCAATCCCCGATGATGGTACTGAGGCTGCAAAGATTCGGTTAGAGCGGATGAGGGAAAACGAGTACCCCGCTCGGGGTCTAGCGGGCTAATGGATTGACGATTCCAACAGATAGTAATGACACGGCATTGATACCAAACGAACCTGTATATTTGGAGTGGATTTAGGCCTACTCAGACGTTGCACTTTTAGTTTGCAATGCCCCCTTTGGGCTCAGGAGAGAGGCTTAGGAGAGGATAGGGTGATTGGGCGTTCTGGCCAGATTTGTGCGAATAGTTATTATGGCATTGAGCACACATTACATAAAATGGTCTCCAGCCTCTACGTCATCGTAGATGAGACGAAGATGACTTGCGACGTTTTCTCAATATAGAGCCCCGTTGCTTGGGCAGCATTCCAATCTGGCGGAGATTTATTCTCGCCCGGTCATCAAATTGTGAGCTTTGCTCTAGGAGCTTATTAGACGCCAAATAGGCCTTCGTGGCTGTTCAGCATTCACGAACTTAGTAACTACTCTTGTAAGTTCCCTACTCCAAGTTTCTGGAACACTACCGTTGACTAGGGACTAAGGGCAACGTTATATTCTTCTTTCGACATTGGTTCGAGCAGTATCGAGCAGTATCAAGAACAATGTCTTTATACCAGGAACAAACGTTTACCAACGATTTCAAGGACACCAAACAAAGGGCTGCTGGCTTTCATACACGTCGAGCTAAATCCCACGAAACACCGTGCGTTAAACCATACAGTCCTTATTCCGTTACTTTTAGAAACAAAGATCGAGTGTTTTGCAGCATAGATAGCATGCCTTTCCCCCGAGTCCAATGGCTGCCGAGTTACTTGCTTACCAATTCCTAATACGTATAATCAACTGAGGTTTAATCTTATAATCAGACGAATCTATCACAATTCATATTTGAAGGACACAGGAAATTAAACGAATAATGAGTATCGACGTTCGAGATATCTCGGACGCCAGCGTGAAACGTCTTACGAAGGTTCTCTCACGACGCCCCGAGTATGGTATTGCAATTCCATCGCGAAGATGGCTCAGTAGACAAGAAGAGAAAATCAAATCCCTTCCTGGCGAGGTACTCCGCTCGTCAAGTCTCTTTAAGCGTCTCGCCATCAAAATCGTCAATAGTGTCGACCCCAGCGTGATCGACCCGATGGCCGTTCTATGTAAAACACACGCGGCTCTCAACCCCTGGCTTATCCGGCGATTGTTCTTAGCCATCGCTTACGAGGTCACGGTTCATACCGATACACTGCGGTCATGGAAAGATAGAATGAATTATCCCATCATTCCCGCCTTTGTTGGACGAGTAGACGCCATTGCAGCCCTTTGGACGGAGCCCTCTTTATACCGCTACTGCTACGGAACACCCCCCTTTGAGAATCACATGATCTTTGTTCAGTCCGGCTGTGAGGCTTGCATCCTAGCCGCAATGGGTGCTAATGCTCGTGTACTTGCTGATCTACGAGCTATTATCATGGACCGTGTTGAGAAGCGCTCACCTCGTCGAGATGGTCGCTCATCTAAGAATCCTAGACTTTCTCGCTACTTGAGGGAGTGGATTGACCACCTCAATCCTGAAAGGGCTGAGAAGTGCAGAGCCATGAGCGACGATGTACTCTCGCAGCTCAGAGTCGTACGGCCTCAACTCGAGAAATGGCGAGATCAGAGGAGGAGGGAGCATACCAATGCTCGAGCTTCCAATCAATTACATTACACCGAGTTAAAGAATACACCTTCCGGGGCAAGATTGAGCCGGGTTCCCAGTGATGCGTCACGCAAGAGAAGGACAAGAAACGGCATCCCGGTGGCTATGGCTGATCTGGAGGGTGCAGAGGACCAGAGGAGAATCGCGATGTACAGCATGACTCAAGAGGCGTATGAGGGAACGAGGAGCATCTTCAGACCCGACAGCATGTGTAGTAACTCGCGGTTTGGCTCTCCTCGGACTCCTGCATATGATCCAGCAAAGGAACAACCATTGCAGGAGCAACCACTGCGTGAGCAACCACTGCAGGAATCCGACAACGTTGATTCCAACAACTACGAAGATGATGAAGGAGATCCAGAGCTTGAGCGAAATCTTGTGGAGGAAGAAGTGAGCCGGAAGAAAGTATCAGACTGGTACACCACGCGTTTGGGAGAGACCCGTGCGGATCTAACGGCAGACGATGCTAAATCGGTTTTGTCAATGGTCCATCCGGCTTTTCGACCAGTGGATACATTCAGCCACAAATCAGCTGCTCCAGCGCCTCTTAGACTCAAGAAGGACCGCGCACCTAGCTCAGACTACAGTAATGCCCGAAGTACTGTATGGACTGATGCTACTGTTTACACCGTAGATCCTAGCATCGCCAGCGGCGGCCAAAGAGACGTGCCACCCGTACCAAGGATACCTTCAGTGTACAGGAGCGAACAAAGGAGGCATAGCGAAGGAGGAAGCACATCATCAGCCCATCCGCTTAGATTTAGGCCCAGTGTCCCAGCTGACTCCTCCAATCGAGCTGGCACACGAGTCTCAATGAGCTCTTCCGTGTATTCTGACCAACCCAGCGCCAGATCTACCAATAACAGATCGAGCAGGGCACCAACAATACCATCAAGAAATCCCGCTAGGAAGTTCCTTTTCAGCGAATCTGACGCCAGCACACCCCGCTCGGCAGGCCAAAGACAGTACCTCCGAGATCATCAAGGGATGAAGAATTACGCCCGCGAGGAGAATCCCTTTACGCGGGAGCAGACGGCGAAGGCGAGCACTCCGCGCCCGGCCAGCGTCGACATACTCACTTCAGGCGGGAGCCGTCTCGCGAGTCCAGTGCCGTCTATGTCTTCCCCCAGGAATACAACCAACGGTACCGAGAACTTCGAGGCGCCGACGCCGACACCGACGGACGAGGAGGCGTGGCGGGAGAGCTGGGGTATTCGCGGGGACGATGATGACAGTTCGGTGGGGCCGGATGACTCGCTGACAATGGCCATGTGGCAGGCGGAGCAAGAAGCTGCGGCGGAGTTCTCACCGTGGTCGTTTTTCAGGACGAAGCCGGGAGGGGGAGAGGGTATAGTTTAGGTTATAGGTACATACCACGTACTTTGGAAGTGTGTGATACTCTGTAAATATGTTGTTTAAATTAAGGTACATATCTAAATTGACTATGGTTTCTCACTGATGGTTCCTGTACTCATGTACTTTGTGGTGTAGATACCTAGACATGTGACGTTTAGGTGTGGAATGGAGCCAAATACTCGTAGCCTTGGCCAAGGGCCTCTTTTGGGTACAAACAGCGGGATCCATAATTCAACGTTTAGGTATGTGCATGTTATTCGAATGGTGTCAGCTCCACAGCTTGTGACGTTGGATCTTCCCGAATCATCTTCCCGAACCCACCTTGGAGTGTATATGGCTGGTTGCGGTACGTCGATCACATCGAGCTCTTTATGACTTCGAATAATGGGAGCTCGCATACTATCAGTTTCACCAACATAGTGACCACATCCTTGATCGTTATTGATGCTTTATTGATGAACATCAAAGCGGGGCTTTCATCTTGTATATACGTCTTTACTCCACAGCCTCTGATTCGAGGTTATTTTGGTGTCGCTCAGCACAAAATAAAGGAGAAATTTGTCACCTTAACAATCCCTCTAGTTTCTTTACGATGTCACATAGCATTGTTTTTCTCCAATTCAAGACTGAGTTGCTTACACAGAATGTGTATTGAACTAGAGACTAGTCTATCTGTAGTACTGTGTGTGATGGAAACCCATACACAAAAGCAGTATCTATGTAGGACTGTCTTACTAATAAGCAGAGACGACACACCACACAGTCATCCTAGAAACACCATGACTCCTGTTCTTTTATCCTAAGAACAATATGTACGAGTATGGGTATCACCTTTCCAAACAACCGAAAACGCCAGCGTTTCTCATAAGCTTTTTTTTATTATAAAAAAAAGAGCGAACGAAACAGCCAGCCCGTGTCGACTAGAAGATTAGAAGCCTTCACAGCGTCCATCCCACGGCTTCTTCAGGTTGTCCGCCGCACACACGTTCTCGTTGGCAAAGGCGCGGAATCGATCCACTAGGTCCGTCTGGTTGATGCCCTCCCTCTGCGTATAGAAGGATTGGTGAGCGACGACGGCGCGGGTGTCGATTACAAAAGGTCGGCGTAGACGCAGCGGGATCTCGGATGTGAGCTCCCGTTCGTCGTCCTCCCTGATGGGCAGACCGGCTGCGACGTCACGTCCCCAGATCACGACGAAGTTCAGATTGTATCGCTCGTACTGCATGTCGTAGAGCTGCTCCCCGCCGGGACCCGAGTTGTAGTGCGTCTGGATGATGCTCTCACAGGTGGTGTTAGCGGCTTCGGGCTTCTTGCGGTAGACGGCGTCTTCGAAGTTCAGGGCTCGTCCGAAGTGGTATCGGTGCATCTGGTTACGTTCGAGATTATACAAGAGCGAGTACAGCTGTTGGGCTGCGATGCCCCACGACTTCCAAGCAGGCCCGAACGCAATCTTCTCTGATCCTTGGTTTTGGTCCCAAGCGCCCATCGGCGTTCTCGTGAGTTCGACTGTGTCGTGAGAGCTGTTCGAAAGCAGTAACCATGGGTGGCCGCGGTAAGATGAGTTCACGTTGATGCCGACTGAGAGGGGCAGCATTGCTTCCGGATACAAGCCTAGCTCGGATTGTCGCCATGTCTCAGCTGCCTTGCGGTGGGTGTGACGATGCGGGTCCGGAAGGAAAGGGTGGATTGCGCCATAGTGGTATTGCTGGAGACCCGTCACGGGGCTGTTCACTAACTGAGCCGAGATAGCGTACGGATGAGGCTGCGCTAGACGGGTGTGCACAAGCTGAGGGATCGCATCGTGATGGATGTACAACTGGAGATGATGTTAGCCTGGATTTGTCTTGGCTTATACTTATCTAAACTTGCAAAGCAAACACAGTAAAGGGGGTATGGGAAGAGTGGGGCTTACGATATCGTCATCAATCTTGATGTACATGGTGTCCTTTTCGACGGCGAATTCCCAGATACATCCGAAGTTCTCGCCGGCGCAGGAGCCCAGATCGAAATACTTATACTCTGGCTCCTCATTAACGAACCCGCGAAGCCACTCGGTGTCCTCCTTGTTGGAGGTGTGGACCATGAACCAGACTTCATCCAGATAGCCTCCGTAGGAGACCAGGTTCTGGCGCAAGTAACAGTCCAGGATGTCGACGTTGCGCTTGCGTCCGTAGAAGACCATGGCAACGATCTTGAATCCCTCGGGCTTCTTCCATCCGCCTTCGGGCGCGATGCTGTCCAACGGCATCGCATGGGTCGGCTTCGGCTTGGGAGTGTAGCCTCCCTCCGAGTCCACGGGCCAGGTCGTGCAGTGCTCTGGACCACCGGTCACCTTGTTCGAGTCAGAACCCGATGGATTCTCTGCCGAGTTGTCAATAGGCATCTTAGGATCGGGGTTTAGCTCTCCTATCGAGACAGGGGGCATGGTGGAAGTGACAGGCGCCAGCGGCATCGAGAACGATGCCCCGGCTTGGTTTGCTCGTGAGACGCCCACGGAAGATGGTCTTGACATTATAAATACCATGATTATCCATAAGGAGAGGATAACGAAGTAATAACGTCGGGCTAGACGTCGGACTTTATTGGCAATGTGGACCAAACCTCCTCCCCATGGGCCCCAGAACCAGCCAGGGTGTCGCAGATTGTCGTGGCCATCCATCTCGTAAGGTATGCTGTATCAGCAGTGGAAAAGGTCTTCAGAAGGGTCAAGATCGTGGATTGCTTCTATTTACTTTGATGAGGGAGGGTTTGGATGGAGCTTCGAAGACTTGACTTGAGGGGATGGCAGTGGGAGCGTTTACGAGAGAAAGTTTCCAGCAGGCAGAATTGAGAAGATTGAAACGGAAGCTATTCGTCGTCAAGTTCGAGTAACAAAACGAAAGCTGCATGAGTGGTTTCGACATGCAAACAACTTTCGAGATAAAGTTGTGGGAAGTTCTATCGGCTTAGGCTCCGGTACTAGGTATAGGCCGATATCAAAGACACAAACAACCTTACCGGCGGCAGTGGCGTCATGACGGGGACGCCGACAAGGTTTATTATCCTTTACGACTGTCAGGGTTACTGATTGGGGAGTGAGTATCCGTTCAGTCTCATCCAACGCCGCTTTGATAAAGACTGACAGCTTATCCTCTATGATGCTCAAAGGGGAAGATAAGTATATCCCAACAGTCAAGGCCATATTTAGCTTCACACAAACTCTAGCCATCATTAGAGGCCAGACAGATGTGATGGGAAAGGTATTAAGTAGGCAGTCATTCGTAGCTGGTATGGACAATACTCCGTCATGCTAGTGACGATGTTCCTTACTCAGTTCAGGTGATGGTATCAAGTTACCTATTCGGGGTAGTGCAGTACGATAATGAAGACCGCCGCATTTACATGGATTCTAGGAACGGGATAGCCCTACAAACTGTAGGGAGGTCCATACTAAACTTGGGTTAGACGGAATCTGATACACGGGCCTTACCGAACGGATGATAGTACGGAGGGCAGTAGCCGGAAAGGAATTAGGCCTTCGGAGCGGCTCATGTTCACGTCCCGGCCCCGGTCGTCACGTACCTTCCGTCGTCTACGTGCGAGATCGGTGAAACTGGTACCCCCAAGCCGGATAAAAGATCTTTGTGATAAAGGCTGTACTGTTTCTTAGCCAGATTCCTAACTCAATGGTAAGGCTCATGGAGACTAATGTACTGTTATGGTATCAGCCTTAATAAATGTGTTATGTAGATAATCGGTTGACACAATGATTCGGACTCTAATAAGTACAAATCACCCTGATCAGGCAAGAGAATGGGTTCAGAAATCTTTCTTTCGTTGTTTTAATTTTTTATAGGATGGTGGGTTCTGTGTTATATATCGTGAATTCGAACCTCGCATTCACCTCTCAGTTTTCCCCTATTTGCTTAGGTGAGCTCGTATGTCAGGCTTGCCGGTGTTAGAGCCAAAGACTGCTCGATGTCCAGACAAGAACACTAGTTCAATTCTTGCAACGGAAGTCGAATCAGCTGCACCTTAGAGTAGAGACTCCAAAGGACGCCTACCGTGCAGTTCATGTCCAGTAATCAAACGCCATCTCTATATCCTCCTTCCATCTGAGATCTATCATTGTTCGTCTTGTACATCTTCAAAAAGCTTCTGCAAGGCCGGCAAAAAGGCCTGTGCCTTTCTGAAGTCTCCAAGTTTGACGCGCATGTAGTCAAAGGCCACTAAAATCACCTCATCTAATTCGGCCTTCTTGTCGCCCTCGACATCATCTCGTATCTCCAGGTTCTCCTCTATGATAGGCACCTTCTGGTACCGCTGAGAGAAATGGGTGAGTAAGATTCTCCTTGCCCCCATCCTCCGGCCGACGTCAATGGCTTCTGACATAGTTGAGTGCTTCTTGGCGATAGCATCGCCCTGGAGTTCATCATCAAACGTACTCTCGTGGATCAACAGCGTTGCACCCTTTCCAATCGTGACGAAATCATCGCACGGCCTACAGTCACCCGAATACGCGACTTTGAAGCCGGACGGGAAGGTGAAGACCGTCGCGAGCGCTCCGAAGCAATGCTGCACAAAACATGCATCTATCTTCCTCAACCCGAGGAGTTCGGTCTCGTCTTCACTGAATATCCGTGGTCTGCAGATCCGTGTCCCACGCCGGGTAGGGTCGTTATTGAAGGTAGCAGTTACGAGACGGTCAAATCCGTAATTTTCGATATCTGCATATTCCCGCAGCCAATCTATCATGTGGTAGTGAGACGCCACAAGGAGCTTGGCAGATGGATTTGATTTGCTGGTTTCCTCGTGCCACGCTTTGATAACAGAAGCAGTACCTAGATGATGGTCCGCGTGTAAGTGGCTAATCCATATGCCCTTGAGATCTCGCAAGACCTCGGGCAATTCGTCCCCAAAGACTCGGCGCATTTGACCTAGGGTGTTCTCGCCACAATCGAATAAGTAATTCCCGCATCCCGGGACACGGACGAGCGTAGCAGAGACATTGCGATACTTTGACGGCAGAGCAGAACCAGTTCCCAGAGTAATTATTTCTGCATCTCGATGCGGTATGTCCGATTCCACCTTCTCAATCTTCGCAAGGAACTCGGGATTTGAAATTTTGGTTCTTGCCTGTTCCGCCATTTCCAATACTTCGCTATTCAAGTCCTCTCGAGCCAATTTTTCTATATCCGGGAATGGGACAATCTTGTCATCTTGGTGCAAATACTGGGGTGCGAATTGAACCGTTTTCCCAATGCGGCCGCTTTCGTAAATGGACGAGGTGGTCGTGATAGGAGTATTCGAAAGTGAGACTTCGTTGTTATAAGTTGGTAGTGGAAACCGATCAGGGTCGATGCATCGCAACTTGAAAGCCTGGGCTGCGACAGACTCCAATGAGATTCTGTTTGGACAATCGTCTACCGAAGAAACAATATGTCTTATTTCAGACATCTTCCGCATGAACTCTTGCAATCTAGGATCGCTCCCAACCCCGTGACCCAAGATCCAGAATATGACATGGATACCTTTCATGATATTCTCATTTGACCACTCAGTGCGGTTCACAAGTGCATCGATATAGGAGGTGTCCGGCAGATCGACGACAGCAAACCCATTTCCAGGCACAGTCTCTCCTAGAACCATCGAGGGAGTGACAATTGTCCCGTCTTTGCCCACGGCATTTTGACCAGCTGTGAGTAGTTTGTATTGCGGCTTAGGTACGCCTAGCTTTTCAGCTGCTTGGGGATTGAATTTTCCCCGTCGATCATGGGTCTTGACTATGTAACACATAGACTGATTCGAAGGCTCCGTGCGCGGCAGTGTAGCGACCATTGCTCCTGGCCAAGGTTGACGTACCAACACGGGTATGTCCGGCACTTCCTGGTCTCCTCCGGGCATGGGGCCAGTATATACCTGAATGTGACCTTTATTATCTCGAACGAATAGCTTCGCCGGTAGCTTTGCTTGATGTAAGGTTGTCTCTATCAACGCATCCATCTTCCAATCCGAATCAAACATCTGAGTGACTACAGTGTTCACCAGCTTGAGATCATCTTCATTGTCCGAGGAAGCCGGTGAAGCATTGGCCCGCTTATCATTGTTGGTCTCCTCTGTAAACTCCTGGTGCGTCCGTTTCCGTGGGCTAGCAGGTGTCCTTGGCGTTGATTGGACAGGCATGTACCACACATTGATGTTGTGATCTTGCCAATCCGGCTCAGAAGCCTGTTGTTCCGTTGACCGAGGGTCTTCTCGAATCTCATGAGGCTGTAGAGGAAGGCCTTTGCGGAAAATAAATCGGCGGGCAGTGGCTAGCAGATGTGCCAAATTCTTCCCTCCATGAATTCTAAGGGTCGGCTTGGCAGTGTCGTTGTTTTGGCGAGGCTGTTTGCCTTTCTTCTTGCGCTCCTCGATATTCGCTTGGATGCTCTCTATTTTGCCAGCTAGAGTATCGGCAAGGACAAGAATAACGCCAAGGAGTCCACCGTCATTGCGCCAATTGACCAAGCCCGTCAAGAAGAGATCCTCCACTTTTTGTATTCCGATATTACGCTGGACGAAAGCGCGCTGGGTCCCTTCGGCGACATTTCCGAATACGTATCGCTTGTTGTCGAAGTGAAGGAACAAGCAAGTGCCTTGTGTATCTGCCGTGGGGGTCGTAATGATCTGGATATAATTTAACATCTTGACTTGGAATGCTCGGGCTAGGAGCTCGGCCGACGAGGGTTTCTTGGGTTCGGTTTTCTGGAAAAGTAAAAACCGTGCGTCGTATAGTCGATCTTTAGGGGACGCTCGTAATACTGAAGTGTTGGGATTTTTAAAGAGTGACGTTGGCAACGGCGCTTTAGCGAAGACAGACTTCGCGGAGACTCGACCGTTTCTTGGCCAGGCTACAATATGCGGATTTGTAGCGGGTGAGAAAGGAGGTGGCCAACTCAGCTTTGTGTGAACGGCATTACGAATTCTCATCGAGCTTTATATCGGGCAGTTCTCATAGAGTTGACCGTATGACTCTTGTTGATGAACATATTAAGAAATGTCGAGTCGCAGGAGACGCAGAAGTTATCGATAAGTGTCGCGGACCCTGAAATTATTTTCTTTATCTTATCAGCCAGTCTTCAAGGCACATGGATGCGCGGTTCCCCGCAGTTAGTGCCCAGTGCCCTTATGTTAGGTAAGTTGTCTCGGTATGCTCCAATTAAAGTGGTATTCCATACTGCATGAATGACAGGTTCCCTTATGTGATTAGAGTAGTCGCTCTCCACGTCCTGAGTCTTTCTTATGGCAACGTTATCTGCACAAGGGCTTGGCTGTGATGCGTCGTATAAGTTACTAATAAATAGCACAGTAACCGGGAGACCCAGCTTCCGCTATACGTTCATAAGGCTAGCAACTGCCCGCCGGATTTATTTGATTACCTAGGGTAACATCTAGCGTTCCAAAGAAATGTCCTGGGAAATTCATTAATCTACTCAGATGAGATGGTCGCATAGCTTCTAGTAAAGCTCACGTGTTGAGCTCAAGAAAATGGGGTATCTGAATTATTATTTGGCTTTTTGACTAGGTTCCTATTCGTACAAAAGCTTGGGTATCTTCGTTATGATGATGGTAATGGAGTTGCAACTACAATGCCCGATTTTGCCGTGACGGAGATGTTGGATCCTCCTTTACACCAACACGTACCGGGAGTTTGGCCAACCACGCCTTTCTCGTTCCAGACTGAGCCGACGTCCTTACGATTCTGCGTCCAATTCAATGAGGCGCACAATGCGATACACTCATCAAGGGTCGTCACTACTAACGACGCTTGGTCGGTGCCCGTCAAGTCGCTGTCGCAGTATATCCTGAAGGTCTGAGTCATCTTCGAACTCGACTTCGTGACTGTATTGCCATTTATGTTGGGGCACCCGGAGTCTTGAATGGTTGTTGGCGTTGGTGTTGGCTGGGCTGCGGGCATCGAACTAGTAGTGCTACTGCTACTGCTTGTAGTAGTAGCAGCCGCCGGTTCGGCGGCCACCGATGTTGATGTCGGAGAAGCGGAGGCGCTATCTACGGGTGAAGCGTCAGAATCGCATTCTCTACTGGGTTCGTTCTCCATATTCTAACCGGTATTATTAACACTGGTATCCCTCAATCCCAACCCTAACCCCGTGCCCAGACCGAGTGCCAGCGCAACCACAGCGAACAGGGCCACCAGCAACCAGAATGTAGCCTTCCTCAACCCGGCTATTCTACTTCCCCGCGGTACGTTCGAGTATTGCGATGGTTCCTGCCAAGGTTTGTACTCGGTGTACTGCGGGTAAACGACTTCGGGGACGCTTGGATCTGGGGCGACCTGCATTCCGGTGTCTGGCACTACTTCTATCGTCGAGTGTTGCGTCGAGTGTTGCATCTCGGACTCATCACGGGACTGAGAGGCAAAGGCGAGGAAACCGGGACCTTGGATATTTGTACTGGTCAAATGCTACGTACTATAGAAGGACTCATGCAAACCCCTTGGTATAGCCCGTTTTCTGCAATACCACCCACACTACACCTCGCCCCTGCATTCGGGGGCGAGCCTCAAGTATATAGATTGAATACGACGACTAATTACAACAGCTGTTGTCAGTTAATTACCGAAGTCGTAGTAACTTGCAGCTTACATTCGATATTCGAAAGTATTGCGAGAGCAAAGCCTTGACAACAATACACCCATAATAAAGCAATACTGGCCATCCAGTGCCATTTATGAGGTTTGGAAACCTGGCCACTTGGGCACCTATACAGCTATAATTACCTAAGGTAACATTCTGCTATACTACGTCAATACCGCACTATGTCCATTATTAACTTAGCTTCGCATCAAGGAATTGGTACCCTGTATTGGACTTACTACACATGGCACAGCTTACACTGCCAAATTGGGATGTAATTCATGATATAAATAGACACCAAAATAGGATTCAAAAACTAAGAGCATCTTAAATAGTAGGCCATGTGCAATATATGGGCCCACAGCTTGTCACTTCATTCTATATTAACGTTCCGTGCTCTGCCCTCGGCTCAGGTAGCTATCTGTCAAGCGGGCTATCGTTGGGCCGAACAGCCTGACAAATCCTCCCGAAGACAGGTTACGTAGTTCTTGAGAAAATCAATACTGATCGAGAACAATACACTCTTGAGTCTGCTCATAGTGAAGTGCGCCGGTGCTTTTAACAAAGCCGCTGCTATTCCTCTAGCAAAGACTCTAAAAACATTTCGTGAAACTGATTTCAGCGCAGCCCTAAGGTTCAATTTACGTTACGCAGGATGGCGTCTGAGATGAAAAGAAGGAGGGATGGATTGGCTTGAAACAAATAGAAATCATCTTAATGGTCATAATATTACCAATCAAGATCACGAATGACGCCAAGGGGTTGGCTGTAGGATTTGTCATTTTACGAATTTCTCACTTAGTCTCATAGAGGACTATGTACCTAGTAGTTGAGACCGTGAGTAATATTTCCATTCCACTACCGATCAATCTCCTGCTTGGAATCATGATTGCAAACCAGCTTATCAATGCCCATTCAACAGATAGTTAGGACTTGGAGAGAGTACGAGCTTCCACCAAGGGCTCGGATTTATACTGCTTAACCAACGTATATCCAGAATGTGAGGTCAACTAGAAGCATCCAATGCTCTGTAAGTCTCCCAAAAGGAGATACATTCCATAGAATTCAAATGTACCTATAGGTATCTTATTCCTCTCACCTCGCCTACGAACTTCGCAGAAGCCCGGCGGTCCGCGTCCATGTCGAGAATGTCAACCAGAGATCCTTTTTCACCCCGTTGCAAGCCCGGAAGAAATCTTGAATGCCTGGAACCTGACGAAATTCGTCGAGTGTCGGAGGCAGCGTCGTAACAAGGCAGTCTAGAGCATCACTAGAAACTATTGGTTGGCAAGGCTTGGGGTTCATTAGGAAAACGACACTCTTGACATACGCATCCAGCTTTTTCCGTAATAATCGTTGCTCCAAACTTAGGGACTCTGGCTGTGTCACTTCCACTTTCACTGGTATGGTAGCGGGAATTGGGATGGGATCTAGACTTGGGGCAAAGCTCAGAGAGGGGGACGAAGTTTGTGGGTGTTCGTCTGATAAGCCCTTTCGCTTGCGTTTCAGCTGGTACGACGTAGGAGACGCCATAGGTGTTCCGAATGCCGAAGAGTCATCAGCTTGATCATGATTATCACCATCATCTCTTCCTATAGACGTTTCGTCGGCATCAAGTCGAGTCTCAGCAAATTCAAATGATAGGCCAGTACTCAGAGTAGGCTGAGATAAGAGTATCTCTTTTGAGCGGCCGACGTTTCTGATTTTCCTGCGTTTTGAGGGTTGATCACTTGATAACTGTTGTGGCTGCGGGGAATACCGTTGGGCGTCCCCGGCAGGGCACGGGCTCGTGGGTACTGTAGACATTAATGATGCCAAGGACTTTGGCCTATGTTCAGCCTCGAAATCTGCAATGATTCGAAGCCATTCAGGTCCGTACTCGGCGACCTTGGCCGGGCTTAAGCCACTGATAAGTAGAAGCTCATGGTCATTGGAGGGACGTTTCTCGGCGAGTTCTTCTAGAGTTGTGTCAGTAGCCACTCGATCCTGACGCTTGTCTTGAAGGACAGCGTGGGCCCGCCGGTGTTCTTCTAGTCGCTTATATAGTTCTTCATATTGGGTGGAGGCCGAGGGCTTTCGGCAGACATCTCTCCGGGTTTTGGTATCTCGATTTGGGCTTACAGCCTGCAAAGGTGGCCTCGCCTTCTCGGGGCCTTCCTTGGGATGTTCAGCAATGTCTTGGGCAATAATCTGCAGCCATTCGTCGCCATATTCTCTAACTTTGTGTTGGCCAATGCCGTGTATTTTTAAGAGCTCAGTCTTATTTACCGGACGATATTTGGCGAGCTCTTTGAGGGTCTTATTTGAGGCTATGATATAAGGCCGGGTATTTCGGGTCGTAACAAGTCTTTTCCGGTGTGAGACGAGTTGCCCAAACAGCTTATAGGATATTTCCGGCTCAAGTGGTCTATTGACCTTAGAACGCTTGGGGCTCTTGACTTTCTCTTTTACTGGTGAACGGATTGTTTTATGTGGACTAATTGCCTCTAGGTTCGTGTTACCATCATATTCTACCTTGTCCCCTGTTGGCTGTACGGCGAGGGAAAGCCCGGCAGAAACAGCGACGTTCTTGGCTCTGTTTCCATGTAATTCGAGCTGAATATCCTCTGTCGATGCAGGTAGCGTATGTGTGGAAGCATGATATGACTCAGCTAGTCTCGGAAGCGGAGGAACGGGGCTCATCCTTAAACGTTTCGCATTCATACAATGGAACAGCATATAGCCAGCATAGGCATCATCAGCGGCATAGATTTTCTGGTCATCGTCCAAGGGCAAACTCCAGTTGCTCGTCCGAACGGATCCTTTGTGGAGGGGTAAACCGAGGTAATGCTTTACCTGTGCCGATAACGCGCATAGTTTGAATGTGGCTTTTCCGGGATTGTGTAATCCGGGGGTAATTAAATGATGCAAGTGGCTCAATTCGAAAGCGCCTCGAGGATGCAGCTGGAAGTGGTTCTCGAGTCTCTTGAAATCCGCACTCAACACGGCCACGCCCGCCTTAAGGATATTTGCAGACTCAATGATGCGACGTAAAGAGGGTGCAATGAGTTCTTCACTCGTCTGACCATCGTGGAGTGCAATATGGAACAGGGCGATCTTACGCTCACTGGCAAGCTGTATCAGCGCGACCTTGTCTTCTGTGGCAGGAGTTAGCAATTAACATTTAAAGTAAGAAAACCAATCTGGAAGAGGTTCAATCATGTCCTGGGAGTAGCAACGAGTCCAAGTTACCTATCCCTCCTAAGACAGATCAATTAGGGGGAGAGACTTGTCAGTGAAACTTACGAAGACGTGTACGCTTGTTAGCATCCACAGGCCATTCCATATCAAAACCTAGCACAGGTTCGTTAAGAAACCCTTGTGCAATGACTTCTGAGTGAGGCCTAGAGCTGCTGTATAAGATCCGGACGGGTTGGTTCCTGGGTCCACGATAGTAATTGCTGCTCCACCATTTCCGTGGCGGGGCACCATCCGGAGAGGGTCTTAGGGAATATGCCAGAGGCCATTGTATTCGCTCCTTATCGAAGGAGGCATTCGGCTTCCATACCCCATCATCGCCGTCATTGTCGCCATCCGTCATGATAAAGAGCAATGGATGAGCAAGGTTTCGAAAGCATTAGTGGGTACCTGTGTTGCTATGCGAAAGGGACGATGCACTAAAACGCGCTATTGTGACGTAACATGCGCAGGCCAGCATCCACGAATAAACCCTGCACCGCTTGGACCCACTCGTCTGCCCTACGAGTCCCCCTATTTCGTCCACTATCCCACCCCTGGTCCCAGCCCCTACGGTACAGATGGCTAGCCCAATGTGTTGTCCATGCCCGCTCATCCGATGGGACTTTGCCGCAGTTGGACCTGTTCACTCAACCCGGGCGATGGTAATTGTTACTCAGAAATTTATCTGACGATCCCCCAGGTCCTCGACCCATTGATTACTACACAGTATTGATCTCAATAGTTTACAAGCCATCCTTCCCATGCACATAGAAGGGCTTCGAGACCTTGTTTTTAAAGCGCTGTCATTCAACCCATGCCAACAAGGGGCTATTCGCCCTGACTTATCCGGCTCTGCGGCTGTGTAAGATTTTCCTTAATTTCTGAGCAAATCCTGCTTCGATTAAATTACTGTCACTAGAAAGCACTCATAATAAAGATACGCTTATCAGGCTTGAAAAGCTTGCAAGATGGCTAGTCATTATTTACACATGACAACACCTCGCCTTTCCTAATCCTTTATCTTTTAAGGATTATAACTCAGAACCTCGAGGTTGCGCACCTGGTAGAGCGTATCTAATTGTCTATCGTCAGTTAAGAACCATGCAGCTCAAAACTATGTGCTTACCGCTACTAGGCCCCGGGGATCCGGATGAACCCTCCATTTGCAGGTTGATGATGCTACAAATCAACCCTGTCAGTAACGATACACAAAACGGCCACTTTAAGGGTGTCATACAGATACATCGGTTTCCCGAAGAAATTGCCCCCAACTTGCGTTGTAACAAGAGAGCCATCCATGTAGAACTTCACAGAAACGTCCCGCTGGTTGATATCACGGATCTCACACTTGATCGAGTGAAATTGATCTGGGTTCGAATACGTAACATCTTTCCAGGAGAGAACCGATGATGTGTTGAACGTGTTAAACGATATCTTTCCCGATCCCTTCCACTCGGCCATGTCGATCTCCGGCGGCCATCCATCGACTGCGGTCAACCAGAATGCCGGCCAAGTGCCCTTGGTTGTCGTCGCCTTGAACTCGCCCGAGAAGTCGTATCCTCCACCACGCGAGACATTGAAATGTTCTTTGGCATTGATTGCGCCTGAAAGATAGTTGATTTTGATCGTCTGGCCTCCATGAGTAGCATCTTTCTGGCCGGTGACTTTCTTAGCTGTCAGGGTCAACATTCCATCGGAGAATTTGACTTGGTTCTTATCCATCCGGGCACCACCGTTATGGTCAGTTCCCCAGGGGTAGTTGTAATTCCAATCAGCGTCGAAGTCGGACTGCGAGTTGAAACTAGTCTTGGGAATCATCGTCCGAACTGCATCGGCGCAAGCCGCCGCAGCTAGGAATAGCACGCTTGCTCTGGCTAACTGCATGGTGACGAGAAGCAGGTAGGACACCTAGCGCACGTAGGAGTCGAACTTGTCGATATTCTCATGGGAAGACGCAGCGACATGGTGAAATTGTGAAATATATACTCGCCAGTCGATTCTAGACTCTTAGAAAATCTCGAAATTAATTGGGCCACAGGCAAAGCTAATCCCGGCAGTCCAAGCTGTAGTGTCCACTCTCACCAAATAAGTATCTGGGGTAATCAATATAGCCGCGGTGGACATTTTTCCGGATAAAACGCTGCGTCAAAACTCGTGATAGGTCGAACGATGTGTAGTGTTTCAGCGTCACCCAACAAGTAAAGGGGAAATGCCACCAATGCGATGACGGGCCTTATGGATCTTAATTCTTAGGTAGGAAGGTACCAAAGACGCATATCCACCTACATGTAGTTGCCATGCGAGACGACCCTGGTCGGCAGTGGTATGTTGCCTCAACTTAAGCATTCCGGCGCACCCAGCGTCGTATTGGTGCGGCTAGTGTCACTCCTAGCATTGTCTTTAATACGAGATTGTTACCTGCACTTCTCAGATTAAACTTGCATTCAATAATGTACCGGAGTTAGACATTTTTATGTCTCTTTTATTCAAGAATTCATAAGGGCCCCTAGGTATAAATTATTGTGATTATGTGCAGTGAGTGCCTATTAACAAGCGTCTAAACTTCAACAATCAGATTCCCCTAACCCTGTGAAGTATCTCGATCTTCATCAGACTCTTCAATGCAGGTGAGTTGCAGCAAGTCATTTTCCATGTTTCTACATTCGTACACAGGGGGCTGTCCGCTAGGAACTGTTACAGTGATATTTTCTATCCTGATATTGCTGCATCGCTAATTCCAGAAGATTGCGTGTTAGTACCTATATATATGACTCAAGTACTTGAGATTCTTGAGACTTACGTCTGGCGCACTACACACAAGCGTGCCTGCCTGCGGATCTAATTTCGCGGAGGTTGTTCCGTAGATGTTCTTCATAGTAACGTCTTGGATAGTCAAGTTGGCCTACATAATTAGTTGAAAGATTAGCTCTCAGGAAGAGTTCCAAGCATGTCTCTCTGCGTTGGATGCTGTTATACTCACAGGGTATTCGTTACATAAAGTCTTGTTGCTCTGCCCGTAGCATTGCGTGATAGTGATAGCCCTGTCATTGTTGACGCTGTGGAGGAGATCATATGTGACATTTCGGACGTGGCCAGATCCTCCCCCACCAGCTAGGTTAGTCTGGAAGTTTGTCTGTATACCGGGCCACACCTTTATTCGGGCGAAGTCGCTAGCATTGGTCATGGAGATATTGTAGATGTGTAGGTTCTCGACGATGTCTGTTTCGTTCGGGTATTGACCAATGGAACCAATGCTGATACCATGCGAGCCAATACATTCCAGATTTTGAATTACGACGTCCGTGCTGTTGGGCTTGAAGGAGACGCAATCTTCAAAAGTTAGGAATCGTCGGGACTGGCTAAAGGCTAGCTTCACTTACCATCAGTGTTGTGGATGAAGGAGTCCTGTATTACCACATGGTCTGAACGATATGTGTCCCAACCGTCCGAATTGGCGATCTTCGTGCCGTTAAGTGACTATTGATCTAGCTGTTAGGAATCGTGACAACTGTTCTAGTCTTCAGGCACTTACTTTCGCACGAAGGTCCATGTTGCTAATGATAATATCGGAACTGTTCGCGATGATGTTAAACCACTGGGATCGTGTTAATAAAGAAAGAATGGTGATCGAGGATACCAAGGACATGGCCTACATTTGGCGGGTTGCGCATCCGCAAGTTCGACATAGTAGCTCCCTTCATCCCATCCAAAGCGAAGAGTATGGGTCTTAACAGCTATAAATCCCGAAATGTCAACACTGAGTCCTAACTCGCATAAAAATTGCTGCATTAGCTTCATAGAAATGCACTTACAGCATTATCTGTCTGGACTGCTTGCCAATATGCTTCGCCCCTCCCATCGATGGCACTCTTGCCCTCCTCCAAAGTCAGATCGCCGTATATGTGCACATCCTCTCCGCCGAGCTTCCAAAACACACTTTGGTTTTGGAAGGTATACTTGAAGCTGTTATTCTGCCAGTAGTACACATCCGAGTCGTCGAAAGAAATGTCGCCGGTGATGACGATGTCGACATGCTTGAGGAATCTGAGGTCTAGGGGTGAACTTATCAGATATGATTTGTCGAACACGACAGTACCACCGTTGTTACACTGATGCAGAGCCTTGAGGATATATGGCGAATCGTCACGGTCATTGTTGTATCCTTGCTTCACATGGCAGTAGCGGTTCTTGTCACGCGGAGGCGAATGCGGCATGGCTCGGCCTGCATTGTAAGGGCCGGGTACGACATTAGGACGGGACGGGATTTTACTATGGCCCGTCGCGGACGCTGGTGAGAATGGCGCGAGAGTTGCCACAAGCGAGAGAATGGAGTTGAGCCGCATCCTCAGAGTCCCATAGAATCGACTAACTACCTAAGGATATTCAAGTTTACGGGGCCAGGCTATTAGTTCAAGCCGGACGCGACAGCGAATGGCAATCTGTGCATAGAATATTCACAGTCCATATCCTCGATGGCGGCTGATATTAAAGCTGGAAATCTTACCAGCTCGGGCTGAGAACAACACGAAGCCAAGAAATGGACCCAGGATGCCGGGAAGATGTATTACAGCGATAGGTGGATGATCTGTGGGGTTATCATAGGTTCCTGGAGGTTTCGGTAGGTCGGTCAATGTTACAGCGGTGCTAGTTGGTTGAATTATCATTGGTCTCTATTGAACAACCCAAATGTAGTAAATCCTACTTAGCATCTTGGGATGGCCTTGCGATGTAATATCTCTAGGCCACGATCGTACCTGAGCGTTGGGTTCCAAGTCCAATTCCCCATAATCCACTACTGTAACCCCAGACGGGCCCCCGCATACCTAATCTGGTGAGTTGTAGCTGGGGTTGTGACTCTAATATAATCTTGGCTTCGGCTAAGCAGTTACGCGCCTGGCTGCGGGAATAAATTCTCGGTGGCTTGTTCATTGGGCTACGCCACCAAAAAGACTCCGGGGCCGATAAGAGTTTGTGTAGTTGCTTGTTGGTGTTAACTTCAGAAGGCTCGGCGATAAGAGCTTGCGTTGAATGTATTGGGCTTACTCTACCTATGAAAAGTAAATCTATGTATAACTCTATTGAAAATATTTCTGGTAGCTCTCAATGTCATGATTCGACTCCATCGTCTTCCCCCTTCCAGATTATTCCCAAGAAAGCAAGGCACGCTGACACTCGGGTATCGAATGGGGGTTCAAGCCCTATTTAGAATCATCACTCTTCCTCTTCTCCTTCAACTTCTCGTAGCCCTCTCTGCCACCAATATCCTCCTCAAACCTCGGCCTCAGGATCTCTATAGCCTCCGTCACTCGTCCATAAGTGATTCCTCCCAGCCTACACATAGGCCTCAGCACCGCGGGATCGATCAAATTCCGCTCCTCATTAATAGCGTCCTCACGAACCCAGAATCTCGTCCCTTCCACCACAACCATGGACCCGGACTTCTTGCCAGGTTTAGCGCGGCTCTCGAACTCCCGCACGCTCTCGAGCTTACACTCCACGCTAAACACCGCCTCCTTGACGCGCGCGGCGCGCACATCCACGCAGTCGTGCACGGGCGTCAGCCCGCTAATCTCCCACTCAGACACATCATACGGGGAATCGATGCTAGTCGCATTGGCGGCCTCGATGAAGTCCTCGCTGATGATGTTAATAACGCACTCGCGGCTCTCAACCAAATTCTTCAGCGTGTCCTTTGGCGTCTCCAGCGACGACGCGATGCCCAGCACGAAGATCGGCGGGTCGTGGTTAACCATGTTGAAGTAGCTGAACGGGGCCAGATTCCGCACGCTGCCGTCGCGCGACTGCGACGATACGAAGCCGATGGGCCGCGGCACGATGCCGCTGATTAGCAGCTTGTAGTTGAAGGGTGCTGGACGGCCTGGCTCGTACGGGTCGATGGAGATGTGTTTTTTCTCATTGGCAGCTGCGGGGTCCCGAAGCGCGTTTGTGCCGGAGCCGAAGGACCATGATGGATCGGCTGTTTTTGTGTAGTGAAAGTGCGACTCCTTGTCCCAGTCCGGCCGTGAAGCCTCAACGCCCTTGAAGTCTGGGTGCGGGTTCCGCTTGTAATCGGCCTCCTGTTTGGTCGATACGGACATGTTGGAGCGTTTTAGAGACGCGCTGGCAGTGATGAATTTCCGGATTGCGCTCCCCAACGGGTGGTTGATTAATAGGCGTGTTGTGGATTTGCGCAGGGGCATGAAGGTCGTTTTAAACGCGCAAAGCGCTTATACACGGGATATAATTGTTGAAGTCTTATCTTCTTTAGTCAGGAAGGGACCGATTTACGGTATGTAGCCTAAGTGGACGGTAAAGCCGACCGGTTGTCGGGATTAGGCAACAAACGGCGCGGGGATGGCGGAGGCGATTCCCACTAAATCGCATGAAACCCGTAAAGTATAGTTGCAAAGCTACTATTCCTTACTAATATTGCCTCGGAATTACTAGCTGATAAATCTGAAGCTTATATTAGTAGGTAGTGATGTAATGGACTATTATGCTCTATTTCGCATGCAGTTTTTAAACGGGTTTAATATGTTATTATTAGATTGCGCCTAGGCATAAAAAGTGTCTCCGAATTTGAATTCTCACAGAGCGGCAAGAGGCTGCAGAACGGGAGTCTAGGCTTTAGACATGAACGGTGGAATAAAGGAGTTGCATGTGATGTTCGATAACAGTCTTGACTCCATTTTACTTGATTGATGCGTACCTCTTCTCAGATCAATATGCTTTGAGTCTTCTCATCCAGATGTTTGAGTCCCTAGACGCCTATCAAAAAGCACCGAACTTGTCCTGTCTTTGTTGGACAACCAACTCCTGAACCCCCTATCGTACATAGACAAAAGTAAAATGAACAAAACCGCCTATTCTAGATAAACTATCTAGATACAAACTATAACCCCAACAGACAAACACCACACGCCACATGCCCCTGTGCTATAATCACCAATACTCCTAGTCATATATGCAACGAAGAAAATCAGAACATGAAGCTCTGCCCCGGTTTTGATACAATAAACTCACAACCTAATTGGGCCTCCTTCTCATGTTCCAGTAATTCGCCCAGTATCTTGCTTCCCGGTGATTCGCCATCGGTAAGTATCTCCTTGACATGAATGATGACTACCTTGACACCCTTTAATGGATGAGGCGTATGTCGTGGGGGAATAGATGGACTCGCACTTGCTTCGAAGTCCTTCAAACCCATCTCGGTAGCTGAGGTTGCGGTGTAGGGAGTTTCAAAGTCGTTCTTACTTGGTATTGATGCCGATCCCGAGTTCCTGTGCGGACGTATAGATTTCGGTGAGACAGGCCCGTCGTCTCCACCGGATCTAGCAACAGTTCGATTCGTTCTCCTACCTACTTCCTCCAGTTCTCTCTTGCGTTTCTTACTCGTTTCGAGTTTAGCTGGGGGCTGACGAACTGATTCAACTTCAGTAGCGAGCACCTTCATTTCTTGGATGATGTAACGTGGAGTCAGATGGCCATAGAGTCGGTCATCGGTCTGGCCGTCATCATAAGAACATTCAATGAAAATTGCTGCGAGGTTGCCGTTTGCTATTCTAGGGGCAGCTTCTTGCCAAACCCCGAAGTTCCTAGGCGACAACGAGACGCTATCGGGCTCCACGTCCCCAAACATTAGAACTTCACGGCCGCTGATTGCGTCGCGGATGAAGTATGCGCTCGAATCATAGACGCACACCGATTCCCGTTCCTGTACCGTGGATTGATGCGCAGCAGCGGATGATCTTAGGAAAGACGATGGCCCCGAAGAAGCAATACTGCCTTGAGCGCCTCTTGTTGATGTATGGGTATGGGGCGAGACATCTATGCTACCGTAGCGTGACGAAGCCGAAGAACCTCGGTGAGCATGCTTCTCTATGCAGTGTCCATGACTAACACTGAAGACTTTAACTGTTAGGTCCTCACTGATTTCCAAATACCCTTTTCCGTCACCCTCGCCTAGAGCTGGACTGCCTCCGTCGACAAGACGCGTGTAAGTGACGAGTCCGGCACCGTTGTTTTCATCTGATAAGTTTGGCCAAATTACATTATTAAAGATATGCGTCTTGAATGCAGAGATGGTAGAAGGTAATCCAGCGATTCGCTTTGGTCTTGCACCTGGGAGACTTGCAGTGTTGATGACGAATCCACTAATGTGGTCGAGATGGGGGTGAGTGATTAGGTAGGTATCAATAAGGTGCCTTGTCACATGAGACGCGTTGATTGAAGCGGAGGCCGAACGAATCTCCATGCCGGCAAAGGGGCCTGACTCCAAAATGTGCGGTAACGCAACATGAGCGCCAAGTCCTTCTGGTTGTGCCTTTTCAAGAATTCGAGTAATTGCAGAGAGGTGAACACCAGCATCGAGAGCGACGATCGAACCCCGAGTCCAGCCGGATCTGACCGACCTTACAAGGAAAGCAGTAACATTCTGTTCCTGTGGTCCACCGCCTGAGCCCTAAACATACAAAATAAATGTCAGCGTCTGCATTTCGGATCGAGCTCAGAAGCAATCATAGACCAGTCCTGGCCAAGACTCTTTGCTGTCCTGTCATGGCACCCCATCGAGGCGCCTCGAGGATGGATAAAAAAGGGGACCCATGACGTCACTTGTTTTTCGAAATGATAGAACCGATAAAGAGTTATCGACAAAGAATGCACGTGACCGTAGTTCCTTTTGCTGGGTTGACTGGTTGATCTGATCTTGCGGAATTCATTCTTCGACATTTGTTTCGCTCGGGGCTATCGAGTCCAGTGGATGAACAAACCCGCCTTGTCTTCAATGTTCGTCAATCGATCCTCGGAAACGAGACAAATGAAAATACGTATATTCCAATATCCGGGATTGAATTCATATCATGGGTAATTCGGCAGTTGAGATCGCTGATTCGTCGTCGCACAAAAAGGTCCCTCATCCGATCAGTCGCGTGGAGTTGAGCCAATGGTCTTGATTATAGCGGATTCAGTACCATTCATCCATCCTAACTCGCCTTGAAAATTCCCCGAATTTGGGATATCAGATCTCACAATGCGCATGTCCAAATGGCTGAGACCACGGCGCAAACAGCGGAGCTGACTTGCCCGGGGTAGCGAATCAAAGGTTGTTTTCGAAGCGGGTTGCGTTTCATGAAACCAACGTTGAAATGAAACAGCTTTGCTTACCAGTACAATAACCTGCAATGCAGGCTTACTTGCATTCTTCATACCGTCCTGTTTGGCCATATTTTGCGACGGCCGGTCGTGAATGCGACAGTGACGTTTTCGTCCCATCCAATAGCGTATAAGATTCAGGTGAGCGTTTGCAGTCGTTTGTGTGAGATGATTCTTCCAAGTATTTCCCTCTCTCAAAAGTGTATGCGAATATGGATTTAAGGGAGGGTGGCTTGTGGTGACGCACAGCCGTTCAGGCCGTCATTTTCGATTCCAAGGGAGCGCGCCGCGGCATCGATTCTTGCCAGGTTCTCCTCCTATAGAACCTTTACTGTATCGCACACGTGACGTACCAACTCCTGCTCCCTCTGTAACGCCTGGCACTTTTCTTTTTTTCTCTCTTTTTCTTTTTTCTTTTTAATTTCTGCCAAATGTCTGCGCAGTCTTCTAATGAATTTTCCGTGAGAAAGAACGAAGAAAAATGGGAATAAAAACGTTCAAGATGTACCTTTAATCGGGTTGGGAGTCGAAGGAAACTACTTGACTTTAAGGTTGAAGGCAAGGACAGGCCGGGAGCTGGACTACCTGTGTAACGCAAACCAACGCAGACCAACGCAGCTCGACGAAAGCCCTTGCCTTCACGGATTTGTAGTTTTCCAATTTAGTCCTAGCGCTCAGAACTACGCGGAGTAGTGCGGCTAATCGGAAACCCCACCGCGAGCAGCGCGATGCATATAGAATTCTACTATTCCGTATGGGCAGGTTCTATCCTTTAAGCTCTTTTTAGCTCTCAGCTGGGCGACTTGGATCTTGGTCTCCCATTACCGTCCCATTATGTACCAACTATTTCCTCTCGGGCACGCCGACAGGCCATACATATTTCAATACACATCACTTCTGATCTTCTGATCACCACTAACCCGTTTTTAATTACCCACTCATACATGATTTTTCAGAATCTTGTCCTTCCTGCTATCATCCTACACTGTTCCTACGCTGTTATCGGTACATTGTCTTTCATTCCTTCGCTCGACACATACCAAATTCCTTCTTGTTCTTTATCTCCATTTCGGCTCGGGGACGTATATCTCTTAATTGGAGGACAAATTAGATACCGTCCTGATAACCATAGTTTTCGCGATGACAGCCACGTAACTACCACGTAACAACATCGGGTTATCTTTTTATGACGGCCACAACCAATTTTTATTATTTTTAAGTTTTTGAACATACAAGTAACTTACAAACTAATATCATGCTACTACAAAAACAACATGGGAAAGCAAGCAGAACATAAGATACGGAAAGAAATAATAAATTCGCCAAACGCCTCGCTTGAAACATTCTGTCATCCAAAGCCCATCTCTTATCCAGTCTTCGTGGCTCGTAACTCACCATCTTCCGGCTTACCAGGATCCCCCGGGCTTACCGACATGGCCTTTAGGTTCAGGAGCGCGAGTTTGATAGTTAATCATCATCCTCGCGCTCCTGCTTGATTTCTGCCTCCAGCATCTGTGTCTCGAAGGCAACATCGCCGAAGAGATCATCGCCCTCTTTAAGTTCTAGAGCATTTAAAGATGTAGCGGGAGACGGTTGCTCTTGGGTCGGCTCACTTTCCTCCGACTTGGCATGGGGTTCTGTTCTGTCAAAGTCGTTGGCGGAAGGGAACTTACTACCAGGCATGTCGTTGTTAACTGAGTCAGACATGACCGTGTCTACGGTTTCCACTTCTAGACCCCGATGTACACCAGGATCTAATTCCATGTCACGCGGTAAGGTGTCTTTTTTAATATACTCACCGTTTCCACGTTGCTCCCCATCAACCTGTGATTGTTGGTCAACGTTGTTAGCTGTCGGAGCATCTCCAATTATCTCAGACAAATTCTGCGGCCTTTTGACTGGAGGCTCTCGAATTGGTTCATGGCCGTCACGATATGCCATGTCGATGGCTTTGTCTTCAGCTTCCATTTGATCCACATCCCGTTTCCGTATCAATTGCCCTTGGGATAATGAAGTCGTTGACATTACCGCCCCGTAATCGCCACGAGCCTCTGGCGAGAAGGTGACGTCTCGTGGGGTTGGCGTTGGTTGCGTTGTCATGGGTGTTGGTAATGTCGTATCATTATTTCCATGGTCTGTACGGATATTTGCTAATGCCCTGTTTCTCCTTGCACCGAGCCTTTTCGCCATTGCTTTCCTCTGTCTTTTGCCTGCCCTGAGCTGTTCCAACTCTTCCACGGCTTCCGGAATTGGGTCGCCGTCATCATCTACTAAACCGTGTTGAATACAATCTTTAAGGAATTGCTGCTTGACGAGGTTTCCCATATGCTTCGACATATCGGCCCCGCCTCTCATTTCACGCATTTTGATGCGGCCTTCGCTGCTATGAGCAATTACATGTTTGACGAGCCGGAAGGCTAAAGAGCGTTCGTAGGTGCGATCCCTGTGTTTACCTAGTTCGAGGTAATTCGGATGTTCATCTCGCCACCAACTCTCTAGTTCATTTTGTATCTCAGGATGGTACCTCGACAGCTTGCCAAGGTTTTCCTCCCGCTTGAAGTTCCTGTAGTCAGCACGGACGTCGAGATGTATCATTGCCTGAATGAGATCGAAGTGCCTTTCGAAACAGTATAGATGCGCGTACCCCGAGTTGTGGAAGGGGTCGACAACCTCACCGTCCAAATTCATCCGCTCATCAAAGATAACCCGCGGAAACCCAGATCTAATCGTCTGATTTGGATCGGGACAGTCGGAGAAACGACACCTTTGAGATTGTGGTCCGTACGGGTACCGCTCATTGGACTGAGGTGGCACCCAGCCTATCCATATTGTGAGAGCCTGACGAACCTTATCCCGGACCTCCGGCACTCCGTCTAGTGGCGTTGGGAAATCGAAGTGCTCCTCATGCTTTTTAGGACCGTACAAAAACCACCGCATTTCTTTACTGGTGTAGGTCCTACCCCTTTCGAGTTCCCCGTATTCCGTGTATTTAAACAAGGGGCGACCGGCCTTGTCCCTTGGGCCCCAGCTTTCAGGCTGGGGCATTAGAGGTCCATAATATTCTCGAGGGTCCGGCCTTTCTTGGTCCTTCCGTGTGACTCGTGGTATTCTGTCGTTCTTGTATGGTTCCCCATTGGGTGCCTTGGCGGGCCTCTTCAAAGGAGGATGATGAAAAACGAGTTCAGGAGAAGGTATCTTACTCCGCCGACGTTTTATTTTAGCCTCGGCAACCGAGTCAAACCGAATTCGCTCGTTGGCTCGGCCTGGATGTGAAGATTGCTGAACATTCCCGGTGGCCGGAGGAGGCCTTGTTAACGTAGCTTGAGGTAATGGATGCGCGGCTTCAGTTGCGGGTTGAGCATTGGGTACCGGGTATGGAGTTCCTGGTACCGTCGTATATGGAGTTCCTGGTACCGTCGCATATGGAGTTCCTGGTACCGTATATGGAGTTCCTGGTACCGGGTACATAGCCTGTGTAAGATATGGAGGTCCTTGTGCAGGATATGCAGGATACGCAGGGTTTTGAATGGAATACGAAGGTCTTCGCATCATATGATATGCTGATCCCTGTCCAGTATATACAGATCCTTCAACGGCATGCGAAGGTCCTTGTACATGATGTGAAGGTCCCTGTACAGGATGTGAAGCTCCTTGTACGGGATGTGAATGTCCTTGTACAAATTGTGCAGGTCCTTCAGCGGGATAGGAAGCCGCCTGTGCTGGGTACGGAGTTCGTACTCCTCCATATCCTAGGTAGGCCTCGTTAGGTTGCTGGAAATGATTATACTGGATATTATTCGAGGGGTAATTGGTTGGGCCGGGGAAATTGCCCATGGGAGGGTAGGCACTGCCGCCATTGTTAAAATATTGTATGTCTTGACTATTTTGCTGGAAGGCAGTGTCTGTATTGCCATTGTCATTACCTAGGTTTCTCGGATCTATGTATTGTTGGTTAGATCCGTCTACTGGCTTGTCCGCAGCAGGAGCAGATTCAGAATTATTCCGAATCGGAAGACTGTATGACTTAGTTGAGTTACCAGAAAGAGCTACATTCTGTTGTGGTGAAGGTGGCTCATCTGACTGGAAGGAAAATGGAGCCTCCTGTGGATCAAAGTTAACACCCTCAAAGAGGTCTGGTATATGAGCGTAGGCATCCTCAGGCTCCAGGCCAGTATACTGTGCTCCCGGATCATTCATTGTCGACTACCTAGGTAGATACCTAAACAGTTCGTCACCGAACAAAGACCTGAATTCAAACTAGTTTGGGCGAAATAGATAGACCTGCTACACTATCGGACAGATTGTTCACCGAGGGACAATTACCGAAGCAAAGCAGTTGACTCAAGCGCAGTAAAGCTATACGTAATTCTCGCGGCATTTGCTGTACTATATACAATATTGTGGGACAATGTTTTTTCTTCATCGTCCATGATTAAAGGGCATTGTTCACACACAACCACAATTCCATTCAGGAAAGACTTTTGTTGTAATAACGCCATGGTTCGTTACAACAAGACAATGAAAATGAACAGGGAGAAAACAGTATCACAACTAAGATTTGACGCGTGCAGTAATGGCATCGGCGAACTGGAGCCGATTTAGTAATTAGGTAGATATTCGACTGAAGGACACCTAATATAGCGTTAGTAATGAGCTGGTAAATCGCAGCGATTTGGGTGTTGTGATTATGGGTATAATCAGTAGAGCTCAATGCATTTTCTCAACAGGTATGTATTTTCAGAACAGGTCTGTGAATGCGTTGATTTCATCAGATGGGGAGATTTGAGATGGTTGAAAAAAATCTAGGCTTACCGGAGACTGGTATTTGGATGTTGACGATCGAGAGCAAGTGTTCAGAGGATAAGCTAGTGATAAGTAATTCTGTTCGATAAAGGATACAAATGCTTGTTTCGTATTTAGTTCATAGGTATGTTGGAAACAGAAGAAAACAACCTTGATACTTCCTACGACAGTACCTATCTATATATATAAGCGGTGGAACGGCATTGTGAGAGTTGTGGTTCGCATAGCTCAAATGGATAATGATTATCCATCATCTTCATTGGATCTTCTCAATCCGTACGGAGATTCCTGCCAGAATTCGATCGGCTTAGAGAGCGAAATGTTTCGTTACCTCTAGTAGAACTTGAAGAAGCTGATTCAAAACAGTCGAGGATTCTCGAGAGATCGCAACGAGACGAATGTTACATGGTTATCTGTGTAATATGAACGCAAGTAGATTAATGTATTCAGGCTTTTCGTGCTGCGACGCCATACAATTCGAAGTTGGACGTAGTTGATGAAGTTGTAATTATGGAAGGGTTGAGAAGCGAGAAAAATTTTATTCATAAGAGCATGTTACGGCTTAATAAGTTTTACCGCACTCCGTGCCAAAAGGTGGGGTCCGAGGTCTCGGGGCTCGTGGCTGTCCCACTAGGTATCCTGCCACTTGAACCGCACACATCCATCGAAGTTGGGGCAACTGTAGGGAGGGTCAAAAGTTCGTATTGCTCCTGCGCGTGTAGTATGTTCTTCACACCTTATTATTTTCAAACCCAACCTGAACCAATCACTAAAACCCAGCAAGCACCCCGGCGTTAAAATAGAATGCTATACATGTATACATACCTACATACATAGAGCAGGGACAAGTGTACCTAAGTACCTAAAGCCACAGGAGGTTCACTTCAACTTCGAATTATTCCACGTTCCCATTTAACCTTTCATGAGTCTTTTCCAAGTACATATCTCTACCTTACTTGCAGTGTGAATTGTGCTGCATCGTTATGATACCCTATTTTTATATCTGACCGGCCTGTCATTGGTTGGCTTATTTTGTTGTTGCGACAGATCTAGGTAGAGGAGACATCGCCTCTCCGAACCCATTTGACGTCACGGGCCTTGTCTGGTTAGTGTAGGGTTCTTTTTGGTTGTTGGATCGCGCGATCTGGTAGTCGGTTGTCAGTTTCGCGCGCTTCTTACCTCCCCTGTATCGGTTTACCAGAAGTCAACATGGCGCAATTGAGTGAGGACTTACAGGAGAAGCTGAACGAATTACAGAGGGAGCTGGAGGTAAGCTAGTTTCATTTGCTTGCATCGTTCAATTCATGATGCCCGCGATACCCGGCAGCACGCGGGGTACAAGGCCCAACTTGTCAACACAGCTAGTCCATTGAAAGCGAATTAACAACAATTCTTTATATAGGAAGGCGACATTACAGAGAAAGGGTACGTTCTGTCTTTAGTACGATTATATATATTCCATCTGACTGTCCCGTTAAACCTATCATCGGTTCTCGCTACCGCGCTCAACCGTACTAACATATTACGCCGCCGACAGCTTTCAAAAACGACGAACACAACTACTCTCGCAATATCTTGGCCCTGGCGCTCTGACTGACGCGACCGGAGGCTTACGAATACACTCGCCTGACAATGATGCCCCTACTACAAGCGATGGGCATAGAGATGCTGCATATGCCGCCCTAAATACCGCGAACCCTGACCCTGACGACACGTATTCTCCCACAACCATTACATCTCCTGTCGATTGGCGGCCGCAGTCATCCGGGCCACTGAGCTCCGGCCTATCGCATGGTGCCGAACATCTAGCAGGGTTGCTGCGGCCGGGCGGTCCCTTAGCTGAGCACCGTCCGGCGTTGAACCAGCGCGATTCCCTGTTTCTAAATCCGACTGCTAGCTATGCGCAACCCATGGGATCTGACCCTCCCACGCGATCGGGAACTATGGCTTCGAGAGACTATGCATTCAAACCAGAGCACCAAGGAGGATACGGGCCACAGCCACCAAACCCTTACGATGGCCGAACTGGCACTATGTTAGATTCCCAAGTCTATTTCTCCGACTTTGCTGGCCAACAGTCCTATGAGCAAGGTCCTAGTGGCGAATATGGTGGAGGGGTTCATCGATATTCATCGAGTGACGCCTTCTCGCCCACTGCTGCTATGGCTCCGCCTATGCTCACTGCGAACGACCTGCCTCCTCCAGAGGCATTAGAATACCAGATGCCTTTGGAGCCGCGAGAAGTGCCGTTTGCTATCTATGACCCGCACGATGAAAATACAGCCATGTCCACATTTGACAATATCGCCGCCGTGCTAAGACACAGGGGACGCACTACTGGAAAACTTCCAGCCTACTGGGTCCTTGACAGCAAAGGGAAGGAGATAGCGTCTATTACGTGGGACAAGCTGGCTTCTCGAGCCGAGAAAGTGGCTCAAGTCATTCGAGACAAGAGCTCACTATACCGTGGTGACCGTGTCGCCCTTATCTATAGGGACTCGGAAATTATCGATTTTGCTATAGCACTCCTAGGTTGCTTTATCGCCGGCGTCGTGGCTGTTCCCATCAACGATCTACAAGACTACCCCAAGCTAAACCTCATCTTAACTTCCACACAGGCGCATCTAGCATTGACTACCGATAACAATTTGAAGTCCTTCCAGCGAGATATCACCACACAGAAGTTAAATTGGCCCAAAGGAGTTGAATGGTGGAAAACCAATGAATTTGGAAGCTATCATCCCAAGAAGAAGGATGATGTGCCCCCTTTATCCGTTCCAGATCTGGCATATATCGAGTTTTCTAGGGCACCAACAGGGGATCTTCGTGGTGTCGTGCTTAGTCACCGCACGATAATGCATCAGATGGCCTGTCTTAGTGCCATAATTCAGGCCGTCCCTACTGGTCATGGCGACACCTTTAATCGCGCCCTTCGTGATAAGAATGGACGTCTAATAGGAGGAGGCGCTAGCAGTGAAATTCTTCTATCATATCTCGACCCTCGCCAAGGTATTGGAATGATCCTCGGTGTCCTTCTCAATGTCTATAGTGGCCATACAACTGTGTGGGTGGAGAATAAGGCGGTGAATTCCCCAGGCCTTTACGCGCATCTCATTACCAAGTATAAGGCCACTCTTATGATTGCCGACTATCCTGGCCTAAGGACCGCCGCTTTTAATTACCAACAAGATCCCATGACAACCCGAAACTTCAAAAAGGGCATGGAACCAAACTTCCAGCATGTCAAACTGTGTCTAATTGACACCTTAACGGTGGATAGTGAATTTCATGAAGTGCTAGCCGATCGATGGTTACGACCTCTGCGAAACCCTAGGGCCAGAGAAGTTGTTGCACCGATGCTTTGCTTGCCGGAACACGGAGGCATGGTGATTAGCGTCCGGGACTGGCTAGGTGGCGAAGAACGCATGGGGTGTCCATTAAAATTGGATATTGATGCTGAATCAGGTTCCGAAACTGATAAGGAAGAAGAGAAAGATAAAGAAAAGGAGAAGCCGGCGCCATCCAATGGCTTTGGTAGTCTTCTTGGCGGTGGTACAACCACCACGAAGGAACACGATGCAAAGAACGATCTAAGTGAGGTGCTGTTAGACCGAGAGGCGCTGAAGACAAATGAAGTAGTCGTCCTCGCTATAGGCGAAGACGCACGGAAAAGAGCAAGCACCGAACCCGGTACTGTCCGAGTTGGCGCTTTTGGATATCCTATTCCTGATGCCACACTTGCTATTGTTGATCCTGAGACAGGATTGCTCTCTTCGCCTCATTCTATTGGAGAAATCTGGGTCGATTCTCCATCTTTATCTGGAGGTTTTTGGGCATTGCCCAAACATACAGAACAAATCTTCCACGCTAGACCTTATAAATTCGAACCTGGAGAGCCAACACCAACCCCGGTAGAGCCCGAGTTCCTCAGGACCGGCCTACTTGGGACTGTTATTGAAGGGAAGATCTACGTTCTTGGGCTTTACGAAGATCGGATCCGACAAAAGGTTGAGTGGGTTGAGCATGGCCATGAGATTGCAGAGCATCGATACTTTTTCGTGCAGCATATCGTTGTCAGCATCCTTCGGAACCTGAATAAGCAGGTATTTGATTGTTCCGCATTTGATGTATTCGTCAACGAGGAGCATCTGCCAATAGTGGTTCTGGAATCCTCGGCAGCTTCAACGGCTCCAGCGACGTCAGGTGCCCCGCCTAGGCAGCTAGACACCGCGTTGTTAGATACGCTCTCAGAAAGGTGCATGGAAGTGTTGATGCAGGAACATCATCTAAGGGTCTACTGCGTCATGATTACGGCGCCGAACTCACTACCTCGAGTGACAAAGAATGGCCGGCGAGAAATAGGGAACATGTTGTGCCGTAGAGAGTTCGACCTTGGCAATCTACCCTGTGTTCACGTCAAATTTGGTGTCGAACATGCGGTATTAAACCTACCTATCGGTGTGGACCCCATGGGTGGTATTTGGTCGCCCACCGCATCAGACGCCCGGGCCGACTTTCTTGGGCCTGCTGACAAGCAATATTCCGGCATTGACAGGCGTGAGGTTGTGATTGACGATCGTACATCCACCCCCTTGAACAACTTCTCCAGTATCACAGACCTCATCCAATGGCGGGTAGCACGCCAACCGGAAGAACTCTCTTATTGCACCATTGACGGCAGAGGTAAGGAAGGAAAAGGCATCACGTGGAAGAAGTTCGACACTAAAGTTGCTGCTGTGGCTCTGTATCTCCGTAACAAGGTTAAGATACGCCCGCGCGACCATGTTATGCTTATGTATACGCATTCTGAAGACTACGTCTTTGCTGTCCACGCATGCATTAACCTCGGTGCTGTAATCATCCCGACTGCGCCAATGGATGAACGGCGTCTTAACGAAGACGTGCCAGCCTTCCTCCATCTTATCAACGATTATGGTATTAAGGCTGTTCTTGTCAACAGTGAAGTGGATCACCTCCTCAAGTCGAAATCTGTCTCTCAGCACGTCAAACAATCTGCCCAGTTCCTCAAGATCAACGTCCCCAGCGTGTTCAACACCTCCAAACCTCCGAAACAGAACAACGGCCTGCGAGACCTTGGGATTACCGTTGATCCTGCCTGGATACAACCCGGATACCCTGTTATAATATGGGCATACTGGACGCCAGATCAACGAAGAATCTCAGTACAGCTTGGACACGACACCATTCTAGGAATGTGCAAGGTCCAAAAAGAAACTTGTCAAATGACAAGCTCTAGGCCGGTGCTCGGCTGCGTCAGAAGCACCACTGGTTTAGGTTTCATTCACTCATGTCTAATGGGTATTTATATAGGTACACCCACTTACCTGCTCTCGCCCGTGGAATTCGCGCAAAATCCCATCTCGCTCTTCTTGACTCTTAGTCGCTACAAAATCAAGGACACATACGCCACACCCCAGATGCTCGACCATGCCATGAATACAATGCCCGGCAAGGGTTTCACTTTACATGAATTAAAGAACATGATGATATCCGCCGATGGTAGGCCTCGTGTCGACGTGTTTCAGAAGGTCCGACTTCATTTCGCGGCTACTGGCCTCGATAGAACGGCCATTAATACAGTATATTCGCATGTATTGAATCCTATGATTGCGTCGAGATCATACATGTGTATCGAGCCGATCGAGCTTTGGCTTGACCAGCGGGCTCTTCGCAGAGGGCTGGTTGTCCCGGTAGATCCCGACACAGATCCAAAGGCTCTGTTGGTCCAAGACTCCGGCATGGTACCGGTCTCGACTCAAATCGCCATCGTAAATCCTGAGAGTCGACTCCTTTGCGCCGACGGAGAGTATGGGGAGATCTGGGTTGATTCGGAAGCCTGTGTGAAAGCGTTCTATGGGTCCAGAGATCCCTTTGACGCTGAACGTTTTGATGGGCGTACTATTGATGGCGACCCCAATATCAGTTATGTCCGGACTGGCGACCTCGGCTTCCTGCATAGCGTCAGTCGACCAATAGGGCCGGGCGGTGCCCAAGTCGACATGCAAGTTCTATTCGTACTCGGCAACATTGGCGAAACCTTTGAGATTAACGGTTTGAGCCATTTCCCAATGGATATAGAGGCTTCGGTTGAAAGATCCCATCGAAACATCGTACCAGGTGGCTGGTGAGTTCAAATTCCCTAAAGCAATTCGTCACAGCTAACAGAAGATCTAGCGCCATCTTCCAAGCAGGTGGTCTCGTAGTCGTCCTTGTCGAAGTGTCGCGCAAGGCATATCTTGCATCCATTGTTCCAGTAATCGTCAATGCCATCCTGAACGAGCACCAGATAGTTGTTGATATAGTCGCTTTTGTGAATAAAGGCGACTTCCCCCGAAGTCGTCTTGGAGAGAAGCAACGTGGTAAGATTCTGGCCAGCTGGGTAACTCGCAAGATGCGTACAGTTGCTCAATTCGCAATTCGCGATCCGGACTCTGGTAGTATAGAGGGCGGCGATGGCGCAGGAGATAACCACCGCGCTAGTGTCGGAAGCGTCCGAAGTAGCAATGCGCCAGGTACTAGCTCTCTCAGGAATATGGAACACGCGCCGCAAATACTGGAGCAAGAAGAACTAGACCATCAGATGAACAAGATGTCGGCCTTGCCTCAACCAGCCGAACTTGCTGCCAACAGTAGAGCGCCGAGCATGGGTGCCTCGACAGCCCGTCCAGGTACGAACAGTGGTATCGGACTAGCCGATGTTGACCGCTATGGCGAAGGACCTACGCCACCGAGACAACAGCCTCAACCCCCGCAGATTCGCCTACCGAGTGTCGACGGGCGTGAGTTGGCAAACGAGAATATGTGGACCAGTGAGCCAGGTACAAGTCGAGGTCAGCCTTCTGCAGAAGAGGAGGAATGGCAACGCGAAGCCCTGATGCATATGAATTTGGCCAATCAGATGCCGAGGCAAGACTAGTGGTCTGCTGCCTCAGAGCGGAGGGCTTTCTACTGGTCGGCAAGGGGAGTAAGAGCAAGCGCCGCATATGACCATCCTTGGAAACAAGTACCCCGATGATGAATGATGATATGCTAACGCGGCTCGGCTTAGAGTTAACTTAGTCTACTAGGGAGTTATTGCTTGAATCCGGACGCGGGGGTTCAGGATAATCATTGTGTTTTAGAACAGCGTCAACGTATCACGTTTACTAGCATGGGTTTCCTGTACTGTTATTGACATATCATGGAATGGAGAGCACGAACAGCTTTATCCTACGCATTGAACTGGTGTTTGAAGAGTCTACCTGATTTATATTACAAATAGCAGACATGAATTCGTCTCATACATCTTCCTGCCTAATCTCAGCCCACCATATTGCCGAAAACAAAGATAGTCTCTATCGTATTAGGATTCATCGCTACAGTTGGGCGAATATAGACTCAGTGGTAGGAACCGTGGTAGGGGAATCTAGAGAAGAGAAAGTCACATAAACAGACTACCAGATATGCCACCTGTTCTCCATTTGTATCAAGATATCAGAATTCGCTATCGGCCGGTTACCTAAGACTGTTGCCAACTTCCGGACGGAGAGTAACGAACGACAACAAAACCACAAAGTACTCCGGCGGACTTCAAGTCTGTCGGCCCCATTGCCCTTGGAGAGAATAGGACTGGTATTTATACTATTACGCAGTTCTGGGCCCAGCTTAGCTGCTGTACAGCTACCCTGCGTAGGGAATTTAGCTCATTGATACACTGATCTAGTTGATAGTATGTCTGCTTAGACTGTGAAAGCTCTGGGGAGTCTAGATAGCTGAAGACTCACCCTCTGTAAACCACCACCGAAGCCTTCTCCAGCACAATGTCTTCCGTGGGTTTCTCTTCGGTGCGCTTCACCAACGCACCGAAGACGCAATAAGCAATGTCCTCGGGTTTCCCGGTATGTTTCGTGTACTCTCCGAGTTCTTCATTAGTCACTTCATCGGCATAGTTTGCGTGGGCTTCCAAAGGTCCTTGAAAGCCCCCTCTGACTTCAAAGACATCTCGAGAATTTCTCAAATTGGTGTCCAGTTCCAAGGCGTCTTCGCACAGTTTTATCAAGAGCTCCTTTCCCTTTTCTTCTGCATCCGGTTTCAGCGCCACTGGTTGGAGGAACTTCCATATCGTATTAATCGCTCTATTTGCGACGTTCGGATTGGCACCAAAGAATGATCCGCACTTGATTGATGCGGATCGCCAGTCTACAAAATCCTTCAGATTTTCTAGAGAAGACGTTTAGGCAATGTGCCCGCAGCGTGGGAGTCGGATTTCTTACCTTTGGGGAGATGATTCAGGAATACATTTTCGACATGTTCCAGAGCAGAATGGAGGTAATCCAGGTCTTGCGTGCCTCCTGGTCCAAAGAGCCGCCGCGAGAAAATCATATCCCAGAGAATGTCGAATACCAAGCCGCAGAGTCGGTTTACAGAGTATTTATTCCGCCATGTTTCATTCCTGAATGGATAAAATATGGCATTCTGTTGGCTGCTCATCAAATATCGAGACTTGGTAATGGGAGACTTCGTATCGAACGTCGACTTGACAAACTTGAAGATTTGGGACCGCAAAGAGGCAAACTTTTGGATAGCATCGCTGTCGAGAATATGATCCGGTGCTTCCTTCACCAGCATAGCGCGCAACTTTCCAAGTTTCTGCTTCTCTTGGGCTGATTCAGCCTTCATCTTGTGAAGTTGCTCATGTAGAGAGTTGATATGCTCCTTCTGTCTTTGAATGGTCTGTATGTATTCGTCTCTCTCCTTGCTGGCGGCATGGTTCTCGCTGAGTTCCGTTGATTCACTCTCAGGCTATATTCCACGTATCAATATACAGATACATCATATTCAATCGAAATACTCACTTTCTTCGGCTGTTGTTGTCCTGCTATCAGGGTACCAATGGCGTCTTTCATGTCTTTCATTTCATCCTTAATCGATCGTACAGATTCTTCCAGACTTGCTAAATGCTGCTGAAGGATGGCCTGAATGCAGTCATGGTTGACCGAGACGTCTGGTGGTGAATTTGACATATTTGCACGTCCTGAAGACCGCTCAGGCTTTAGATGTTTCATTGATACAGAAGACTGGCTCATGGGGGGCAGGGTTCATCGTTCTCACGATAAAGATGTAGATAGGAGGTAGGTAGGTATATTACTGAGTGTAATACCAAATGTAGGTAGAAGAGAATCTGGGATATTCAGCAGGTTGAATGGTTATTATCACTTAGATAAATGTTATATTTAAGCCACTAGAACCCTTCAAGGCATGAAAAGTTGAGTGCTCGGATCTAGTTTCAAGACAATTCTTTTCGTCCTCACAAAGGTACAAACCTGCAAGTTCCCGTATAAGGTAAGCCGAGGCCTTGCCGTTTGCCAAAATGAACCGGGGTAGAATAGTTGAGGGATATTTGAGCTCGAAGTCCTGTAGCCTGCCGCTAGGTTGACGGAAATGGAATTATTGTTCAGGACCAGCACCTTCGTTTGTTGCAGTCCTCGTAGGAAACCGCTTCTATTGGTTATGTACCTCTGAGAGAGGTAGGCATTAAAATACCTGCATCGCGGTCACTTGCATTTTCAAGTGACAGCTCAGAAAATCTTAGACCTACCTGAGGCTTCGCAAACGCCCCTTTGAGGAATACATTGATCCTTGGTCTCTTAATACGAGATTTTGGGACCAGCCTCCAACAACACCGCTCTGGCTGATGAAAAGACCTTGTAGAAAGAATATGTAAGGTATCTGAGCCGTTGTGTCACGAACAAGGGAATCAACAGCAAACAACGGAAGAGTTGCAGTGGTATCGGGCTGGGGGAGACCTGGCCGTTTGTTGTAAGGTTGTAGACCACCAAGAGCGGGAGGAGGATGGATACCTAGTAGGCATGTGGGCTAGGATAGTCTCACTCTCGGCTGATATACCCGGCTGGCGAAGAAGAGAGAAGCATTTTGAATTAATCGATATGTCCAAAAAAGGAGGTACTCAGACATTCCAGGTCAGGTTGGGCCACTAAGTAACTTCAACGTAGGTATGCCAGTGACATATATAGAGCTTGAGGCATCCGTTAAACAACAGGCCAGACTCAATCCCCATTACCTCCTCGCTGCTATCTCTTACTGTACCCCAACTGTTGTCAAGTTTCATCTCAAGCACCGGTCAAGATGGCAAATGCTCCGCTTGACGTCCTCCTAAAGGGTCTGAATGATCATACTATTGCTTCTGAGTCCGATGACCGTATTATCATTGCTCTAGACTTTGGAACCACCTTTTCCGGCATTGCTTATGCCTTCAACAATCCTGGCAAAAAGCCTGAAGTGAATCCAATCCTGGATTGGCCAGGTAAGCCCACATTCTATTTTTGATTCGTCTACATGTCCTCCTTTTCCATGTTGTAAGAGAACATGCCTGGTTTGTAAAATGTTATTAATCGCTACACTAGGTCTGGAAGGTCACAGGCAGCCAAAAGTCCCGACATTGATCTCCTATGATCCCCAGGATCCCACCAAGTTCAAATGGGGAGGCCAAGTCGATTGGCGGAGCGAGTCAGTCCAGGGCGTGAAGTTACTCCTTGACCCTGACCAGCCGCGGCCGATCTATCTCCCAACGGTCAATATCAAGGGCGAACTAAAGAAGCTTCCCAAAAATCCCGTGGATATAGCCGCGGATTTCATTGGTGCCATATACAAGCATGCCCTTTCGAAGATCGAGTCGGCCGCTGTCAAGGATTACGTCGAGTTTTGTCAGAAAGTGTTCGTCCTCAGCGTCCCAGCTGTATGGTCTGACAAGGCAAAGGATAGAACACTCCGGGTAGGTAACATGATCATACAGAGGCATTTAAAGATAATATTCGTCTAATGACATCCCAGGCCGCCAAACAAGCAGGGATTCACCCAGTGGTATTGATCAAGGAGCCCGAGGCAGCAGCGCTGTACACCCTACACGTCCATCAACGGGCACTGAATGTAAGTGCTGCTTCGATTGAGGTATATTTTACCACAACCTACATACCTATGCTAAGCTATTATCTCTTTTCAGGTCGGTGATGCCTTTCTGGTTTGTGATGCCGGAGGAGGTACAGTTGATCTCATCACCTATGAGGTTACGAAATTGTCGCCGGCCCTTGAGCTAGTGGAAGTTGTCCCAGGTTCTGGTAAGCCATTACTATAAATTCGCCTGCTATCCTAGAGCGTGTAAACTGACGTGGGGTTTTAGGTGGTATGGCCGGATCTCTAGGGCTGAATAAGCGGTTCACGGAGGCCGTACAGAAACTCGTAGGTGATAAGCAGTGGACAACGCTCAAGAAGGGCGTAGGATGGTCGAAGGCCCTGAATGAGTGGGAAAAGATCATCAAGACAGGATTCCAAGGCGACCTTGATGAAGAATACTTTGTTTCATTCCCTCAGGCGAAACTAAAAGATGACCATGAGGGGAATCTCTGTGGCAATTGCTGGATTATGTCTGGGAGGGATGTGCAGGAAATCTTTGACCCTCTTGTCAACGACATTGTTCGACTGATCGACGAACAAATCAAAAGCGCTCTATTAAAACGGCAAGGGGAGCGCCTCAAAGTACGTTGGCTGTTCAATCAAGAATCTCATCCGGTGCTGATCGCTGTACAGGGAATTTTCCTAGTTGGTGGCTTCGGATCAAGCCAATATCTGAAGTCCTGCATCGAGAAAGCAGTTCCAAATACCCAGGTTGGTGGCTCCTGAAATGATAATACAGCGGGTTTACTTACCTAGGCAATTTCTAGGTCATCCAACCGGATGATGCGTGGGCAGCCATCGTGAAGTAAGTACATCAGATAAAACTCCATGATCAAAGCTGAGATTCTCTAGGGGTGCCGTTCTAAGCCGAATTCCCCAACGGGTGACGGTCACTTCAACCCAAGCTGTTCGACATTACGGTGTCTGTGCATGGCATGATTTCGAGCCGACAACAGACAAAGGCCAGCGTAGAAGATTCTTCCCCGACGATGGTACTACGCGTGTGCTGAGGGCAAGTCACCGTTGCTACCTAATATTAATGGAGATTGACTGACTTGGCGAGTTTTATATAGAACACATGGTACATTTACGCCGGAGAGGACCTAAAACGGGACCAGAGAATTAAATTTTCTTTCTGCAGAAATATCGATGCCAACAACTGTACCGATGACCACTTCATACTCAGTGATGATTTGCTCAGCTCGGATAGCCCGTCAGCACCATTGCACCCTGGTTATAACACGGAGGTCAACTGTAGCCTCACAACCGACTTATCCCATGTCGACAAGTCTCTTTTCAAGACACACAGGGGCGCAGATGGTAAGACATACTATCGGGTTTCGTATGATTTGGTAATATCCACTACCGCCGCCAATATGAAGTTCTCTCTTGAGATCGGGGGAAAGTAGATGGGAAGTGTGGAAGCAACGTATGAGTAAGGAGGGGTAATACATTAGTCTATCTCCTATATGGATCAGGATGTTTCCCATAGAACATTCAGATCTGCTCAAACGGCTCTGAATCCCCCATTATATTGACTAGATAGATAATATGACACTAACTAGGCTAAACAAGCTTTCACTATCATGATCTTGCCATTCTCAATACATGATTGGCTTTTCCCGAGCTTCCCGCACTCATAGCTTAACATTCTTCTCGGTCGAAGCCTTGATGGCGGAGCCGAGTTCGGGGTTGACCTTGGTGAACATGTCATAGGTCCGGTTCCTGGTGTCGACGTGCGCGCCACACAAGTGGACTGACACGTTGTGGACGAAGTTCTCCTGCTGGCCTGGGGTTCGGCCGAGGACCTTCCACAGGCCGTTGGCTTGCTCGTAGTCGTGAGGCTGAATTTCGTCAAAGAGGTCGCTCACAGCGGCGCCAGCCCACTTCTCATGGGGGTTCACAGGCTTGATGGCTTGGTAAGTCAAGGCCCGGTAGCTGCTGGGGTAGTTGGGGTTTGCGCCGTAATTGCCGTTCACAGACATAGCACCGTCACGCTGGAATGGGTTGAAAGCATGAAGAGGTGCGTTTACAGGGATTTGTTGGTAGTTGACTCCGAGTCTGTGTCTGTGGGTATCAGGGTAGGAGAACAGACGAGACTGAAGAACAGGGTCCGCTGACGGCTCAACACCAGGGACGAGATGCGATGGCGAAAAGGCGACTTGCTCAATTTCGGCGAAGTAGTTCTCCACGTTCTTGTTGAGAGTCAACTTGCCGAATCGTCGCAGAGGTACCTCAGCCTGCGGCCAGACCTTGGTCAAGTCAAAGATATTCCACTTGAACTTTTCGGCCTGCTCTGGCGTCAAGACCTGGACGTAGACTGTCCAGCTAGGGTACTCGCCCCTCTGGATAGCCTCGAAGAGGTCTTGGGTGGCATGGTCGGGATTCTCAGAAGCCAACCTGCCAGCCTCCTCATTTGTGAGAGTTTTACTTCCTTGGTCAGTCTTCAGGTGAACCTGAACGTAGACAAAAGACCCATCAGGCTTCGTCCACTTGTGGGTGTGTCCGGAGTAACCGTTCATATGCCGGAAGGAATATGGAGTTCCTCTGTCGGAGAACAGGTGCATTACCTGGTGGACTGATTCTTGGTGGGTTGACTGTAATGACTGGTCTTAGAAACTGCTCATTCTCTTATGTTTTGGGTATATCTCCTTTCCATCATTGAGAAATATACGTACCAGGTAGTCCCAAAACATAGTAGCATCCTTTAGGTTAGTCTGAGGGTTACGCTTCTGAGTGTGGATAAACAATGGGAAGTTGGTGGGATCCCGGAGGAAGAAAATAGGGGTGTTATTGTAGACCCAATCCCAATTGCCCTCTTGTGTGTAGAATTTGATGGCAAATCCTACGATTCCCAATTAATAATTGTGTATAGCTATTTCGAGAAACGGATATCATACCTCGAGGATCTCTAGCACTGTCGGCCGAACCTTTCTCACCACCTACAGTAGAGAAGCGAATGACAAGGGGAGTCTTCTTGCCAACACCAGTCAACATATCAATGGAGGTAATGTCGCTGATATCGTCGGTAAGTTCGAACTCGCCATAAGCGCCAGCTCCCTTAGCATGGACAACACGCTCGGGAATTCGCTCTCGGTCAAAGTGGGCGAGAAGGTCAATCAGGTGGAAGTCCTGAAGTAGGAGGGGGCCATGAGTGCCGACTCGCTGCCACTTGGAAGGATTCTCAATGGGGTAGCCATTGGAGGTAGTGTACACGGGCTTCTCATTGTACCTAAAGGTAGAGGCGGGCTTCTCGTTGGCAACCATGATTGCGATTTAGGGGTTTGGAATAGACGTAAGATGAATGTACAGCGTAATGAAGGGATAGTATTGGGTTTGGATAACTATAGCTATGACAGCAGGCTATCCCGAGCTCAGGGGCTACCGAGGTTGTAAAATAAGTTGGTGTACTACCTAGACGAGAAGCCTCTTTCACAATATAGAGCTTCTACGCAGGTATGGGGGACAGATAGGAAGCTAGGCTGGTGCAACCGGAGGGAACGGAAGACTGTAATCGAGCTGGAGAGGAGGAGGGCCAACAGATATAAATACCTGACCTACATTACATACATACCTTGTCTCACCTGGGCTTTGTTAACGCCAAACATGCCCGAAGTACATGGACATTGAAAGGTTTCAACATATGTCGAACCCCTCCTCGATTCGCACGACTCCAACTATCCATCTGACCAACTGACCACTTACATAGCGGCTGGGTGCTTGTCGTGCTCGCTCTTGCAGCATGGCCGCAAATGGGGTTTGATGAGAGCAGGGTGAGAAAGGCCAGGCCTGGGGTTGGACGGGCAGAACGGGAGATGCTTCAAGTCTGGTAAGCCACTACGTAAGTGCAGAAAGTGGGGTAAATCTGTATACTAATGTATAAGATGTATAAGAGCCCCGACCAATGAGACAATTGCTAATTGTGAGCTTGACCTTTACCCCCGCCAATTACCGGCATCTCTCCGACACTTTCTTGCCTTAATGACTATGTACATTGTATGTATCAAAACCCACTTATACTACAATTAGGTACAGAGCTATGAACTTCAACCGTACCTATCCACGTCGTTATGTTGCTACTTTACTAATGATAGCATTTCAATTTAGAAAATATAATCGGTTATCATCAATGGAATCTGGAATTAGCTCGGCTTACTCTCGGTCATTGCATTTTTCTAAGGGAAACCATCTGCGTCTGACTCGGGTACGCTCATGCATGTCGTGTCGTGCATTGTAGTGTACGCGACGCGTATAAATACCATTGCCTACTGCTTTGTACGCCCAAGTTTGCGGAGAAACTCAAAACGCCACTCAAACTGCGCAGACCTAAACCGCCCTAGGTATTATTAATGAGAGCCTCCTGATTACACAAACCTGGATTCCTCATCCCTTTTCGAAGATTAAAGAAAGAATGCTGGTGGCAATTTTTCGAGCGCGTGAAAACTTATTAGCAATCAGAGCAGTTAGCGCTAGGAAACCGGCAATGTAGGATCCATCCCAAGCAGTTTTCAGTCACTTTAGTGTATTTTACCGGCAGGTAATAGTGAGTTGTCAAGCCGTTTTCGATCGGACCATCTATCCCACCAATATCTCAACACCCCCTCCTCCATTATGTAGTAGACAAGGTATGACACTAGTACCTAGGTGCTACATGGAAATCTTCGGCAATCCAAACTGCCTCATTGAACCATACGCTCTTTAGGTTGTAGCTTACTGTAGCTACTTTTATCCCTTCAGAAACTCGCGGAGGCCTCCGAGAAGAGAGCATTCGCGCTTCGGACCATATCCTACTTCCATCTCTACACCGCCAAGAGGTCTAATAGGTCCATGACATCATTTATTCTTATTATAATCGCGCAATGGAAACTGATCCATGCGGTGTCTGTACGTAGAGTGGAACAAATTTGCTTTCCTGAAGAGGAGGGTAGTCTTCTATGGCTATACTTTTTCACCGACTCATTGTCTAGCTTTGTCGTCTCGGCTTGCTAAAATCATAGCAAGCTAGCAAAGGCCGCTCTTAATATTTCAAATAGCAATCCTAGGGAATGCTATACCTGAGCTACACAAAAAGATAGGTGAAATCTGATTCCTCGTCAGTCCCTACGCGCTCACGTCTTTTTCCCACTTCCCATTATCAACGAAGGTGCATTTTGACCTTTCCCCACAAGACCAGATTGACGCGGGGTCTCGTGGCAGCGTGGTCGGGCAATTACCTATGTGGGGCCGAGAGATACATACATGTATTGCAGCAGCTCTACCAAGATAATCTCTACTGGAAATCCACCGTCGCTAGCTAATCGGGGTAGTATCCTGCCTCAAGGTGGATTCACGAACCTACCTAAGTGCCAAGTGCAATATCGACTCATATCCCGAGCACCTATCCGCCGCTAATAACTGCCAAATCCTACATTCTCTTTGATTCTGGCGCCCACGTGAAGACTAGGATATTTTCTTGGATATTTACGGCGAGTCTAAATGATGATGAAAGCGGAAGCTCCTATATCGGCACTGTCGTCTACTCACTAGATTTGTTGAAAGTGCATGCCTTGATACTCATCTCAGCTTAGCTCTCTGCACTGGACGCGTCACAACGTTTCCAAATATAGCACAGGCTGTCTAACTACATCGTAGAAATATGGATCAAGCTTATATATGACGGCATATATTTACTTACTTGGACGTATCCAGGCACAACAATTGGGACTGTCCTTGTTCTATTAGTCTCGGTCTTAAGGCAACGTCGTCGGTGCTAGTTTCTTCTCTACTACGGCTGTTCTAAGCTACGGCGTGACTCACGCGCTTCATGCTATATGGAATGAAGTGAGTGACATTGTATACTTTGATACTCGGCCGCGTCCAAGAACATGGATACCAAATATAAAGACGATCCCGCAATAGACTTAATTCAAAATTCTATGATAGCAACGATTCGTATCATTGAACGCGGGCAACGCGTATCTATAGTAATTAAATATATCTAATGTAACGACTGAATAGGGGGTCCGACTCCTAACCTAATATCATTCGACCCGGGCTGTCGGAGCACTAAATACCACCCGTCGTTCTATCTTCCATGAGAGAGCACTTATTAAAGAGCTTAGGGTTTCATTGCTGCTGTATATATAACCTGACATCCCACGTCAGGCCAACTCCGGGGGCCTGTATCATTAAGACTCCCGAATTGATGCACACGTGTCTTGATATTCTTCATCGATCTTGACATCCATCGTTCTTGCCTGCTCTACCCCCTTGGCCCCTCCCCATCGAAAAAAAGTCCTACAGAACGCCTTTTGCTCCCAATCGTAGAGGCCACAACACCTTGTGGCCCTATCTACCCGACTTGCCGGAGTCGTCTACCCAAGACCGTACGGATTGCGATATCAATAACAAATAGTTGAGGTTCGAAGGTGGATCCTGTCGGTGGCGTTTTATGTTGATACGATCGGTAAATGTTGTACAGGAAGAACGTTTTGTGTGAGGTCGAGACCTTTAGTCCTGCGACACGGTTTGCTATGTCGTGTTAGTCAAAGTCTCTTGCCCCTGAGACTCGCGTCAAGGTGCAACTTTGTGGAACACTAGCTGAACCTCGAGAAACCGAGATGTATAACGAGAGTAGATGACGACTTACAACCAACCAATCCATGCCTTCATTGACACCGCTTCCATCGACCGCCGAGCACGCGACAATGCTCCAGTTTCGATCCCTCAACTCACCCAGTCGTAATGCCTCGGATATCTCGCCTGCTCCCTTAGCACCAGGCTGGTCCTGCTTGTTGGCGAAGACTAGAAGCGCCGCGTCCCTTAGCTCCTCTTCATTAAGCATAGCAGCCAGCTCTTCGGCCGCCGTTTGTAGTCGCTCGATATCCGTGCTGTCGACGACGAAGATGACAGCCGCTGTGTTCGCATAGTAACACCGCCAGTACGGCCGAATAGAGGTCTGTCCACCCAGGTCCCATACGTTGAAATTTAGGTTCTTGTATGTTACTGATTCGACGTTGAACCCGATCGTTGGAATCGTCGTTACAACTTCGCCTATCTATAGACCTGATTGTCAGTCCTCAGTTCAATAAATTCCCCAAGTCCATTCAGGGGAGAGGGACTCCATGGCGGTAAGGGGGGTTGAATAAGCTGCAATTAGATGACCGACCTTGAGTCTGTATAATAATGTGGTTTTGCCCGCGTTATCCTGCGCCAGATCATGAATCAGCTCCTACCGCTCCGCCACTGAGAAAGCTGGAACAGGGGGTTGCAGTAAGCTCGTACAAGACCTAGGATTAAGATTCTTATCTCCTTCTTCGCCCACAGAAGGCTAGACAGCCACGATACGCTCTGACCCATCTTGAGTATCTGGTATGTATTGTCCACGCAGGAGCTCGGCGCCCTTCGCTCAAAGGAATATGTAGAATGGCGACGCGATTGTACCCGGTTACTACCACACAACTGTCCTAAACTATGGAGATTAAATAAAGCCGAATTCTAGAGTTATCCTTAGTCGTCAAAAGGAAATAAAATCGTAAACGCGTAGACAAGGAAAAGACGGAGTAGTTGTCGATAGGAGGTTGTTGCTTTTTCGTATAGTATTTGATCTTGTCAAGCTTCAGGCTCGTTTTGAAATCTTGCGCAGGACCACTCAAGATTGGCTTTCCTAATAAGCAAGGGTCCCATTTCCCAAGGTTTAGGGAGACTGCCACAAGCCTACGCTAATGGCCTTGGCACCCGTTTTCGATGGCAGGTGCACTCCAGCCGGCAGACAGACCTAGTCACAGCTTATCTCTTATCGGAATAACAATTTGACTTTGCCTCTGACTTTGCCACTTTGACTCTGCACATCACGTGCACAGTACAAGTTTTACTTCCTAGGCTAACCGCACGCACAATTTGGATTGGGGCTGCAAAACCCTCGCATCACCCCAAAATTTCAGCCCGCTTCTGATTTGACCTACTACTCCACCCTCATTCAACACGAAGAAAGATCACGAACAACTCGACATTTGGATCAGCACAAGCAGTCAAGATGCCGGTATGTATTATCTTTTCTCAGAAGTAATGGCTCTCCGTGTCGATGGAAGATCTCGACATTCAATTTCTACAATTCTGTCTTCGAGACGAATGCGACGATACTTCAATTCCCACCTAGATAATCATGTATACTTCTGAAAATAACACACGGCTAACGTAAACTCCTATCCACAGAGCCACAAGTCTTTCCGAACGAAGCAGAAGCTTGCCAAAGCGCAAAAGCAGAACCGACCTATCCCTCAATGGATTCGTCTCCGAACTGGTAACACCATCAGGTACGATTATTCCTAGACGAGCCTTCCGCAAGAATCCCGATCCCAAAATACCCACTTAAAGACAACGAACGGTGTTATACAAGAAGAGTCAGAACATATAGACTAACTAAATATACAGATACAACGCCAAGCGAAGGCACTGGCGCAAGACCCGTCTCGGCATTTAGATGCCTTCTCCAGTCTCTATTTGCATCGGCTACATCTGTTCTGGGGAACCCACCGAATGCGACATGTCATCATCACGAAATTGGCGATTAGGCGATCTCTAGGGGACGGAACTGGCAGTGGATGATCAACACTATTGACATTGTCTCGGTGGACTTCTTTTTCAGACAGAAAATGGTATCCGTGAGAAGGGAATGCATGATGCTGCGGGCGAATCGGTTTTCTTCAGGGCTCATCATTCAAGAGTTGCATTGGTACCGGATATAGGGAATGAATTAACACGATTGCGAAAACTGACCATGACGCTTTAGTGCTACAGCGAACTTGCATATATGTGATAAACATCAGTCTACTGCTGACCAGGTATTCTATGTCTCATACTACGGCTCGACGACAATAGCTACGAGACACGACAAACTAGTCAAAAGGGAACCAATTCGTACCTATTATCTTAACAAATGTGGATTTTGTTGCTGTCTCACTCTCACCCAGCTTCATATCCCTCCTTGGCCTCAACTTTCCAATCTAATCTACCATACCCAAAAGAGTCCTCGTAGTCTAGCAATTTTTTGGCTAACTGTAGAAGTTACCAGGGATGTCAACAATGATATGCTCGCTTGTGACGTCTGTGGCAAAACCCAGAGACAAATTTTAAGGCTTCTGGATGCTAGAACCACCCACACGACGTCCAACCAAGGGCAATCCCTTAATTTGTCCACTACCGTCGTTGGCCGAACCGTGAACTTTAAGAATCAGTGCCGATGATCATTCTTTGCTCTAAGCAGAGTATTGATCAGTATGTCGTCTTTCCGTCTCGACTGGTGATGGTTATGAGTACCTACGATCATGACGGACAGACACTCAATACGGTAGAGGGTATTTAAGAGAACGTTGGCTGCTGATATTGACAATAGCGATATTACGGGTATCACCGTCTCATCACGTTGTAATGAAGGCAATAGTCTTGTTAGAAGTCGTCAACGTCCCAGTTCTCATGGAATATCAATACCATACAAATGCTTTCAAACGCATGACTCCGGGATACTCAGAGCAACGCACCACAACTAATATGACGATCAGTAGAAAGGTAATACACGAAACGAGGCATAAGTCTAGCAGGTAAGAAGCGTCATTCAGGAAGGGCGAGTACCACGTCGTGGACGGGTTCTGATGATGGGGCGTGTCATGGCGATCGTGGAGTCAGAGCGAGACGTCAAGGGGGAGCAA